>CM060461.1:26602226-27092226 GCA_030544235.1 Lepturacanthus savala
TGCAAATAATGATGCAAATAAACTCATTTTCCAACTGCTTCCTGTCACATGACATCATCAACTTCCTGTCTCTTCCCTCTGGAAACCGCGGCAACCGTCTCCATCACTGGAAGCTGAGGTTGAAGTGTTTTTTTTCCTCCTTTTTTTTACGGTATAATTCGTCGGCGGCTGTGAGAACCTCAGCGAACACATCAGTAATAAGATCTGCAGGTGTTTTCAACTCCCACACGATACGAGGACGTTCACATCCAGCGGCAACGCCACGACTCCCTGGAAAATCCAATCAAATCCAAACGGCACCAATAAGAAAAAAAACAACGGCTGAGGCAATTGTGACCGCAATAATGTCACCGAAGCTGTTTTGTAGACACTAAAAGCTGCTCCAGAGACAAACATCTGATAAAAAAAGAAAAAAAAAAAGAAACTCCACTCTGCCATGGAGCAAATTTCCTCTCTAAAGCAATTTTATATTCGATAAGTGGGAAGGCATTCTTAGCGTAATGGATCTGAATATGATCTCTGTCAGAAAACTAAGAACACAGCCTCGTATAAAACAGCCCGGCGAGCACAACCGCTGCATCAGATAACTCAAATTGAGGAGTGCAGGAAACGAAAAAAAAAAAAAAAAGTAGAGATAGAGATGTTTCTGGATAATAGGTGATAGATCTGGTTTCCTCGGTTTACTTAAGAGGTGAAAAGACGCAGAGTGAAACGTTTACGAGGAGGAAAAAAATAGTTATCGGAGCAATGAAAGAGACGCAGAAACACACGGATGCAAAAAAAAGAGGGAATGCAAATGAAAAACTTCTATTTTTGTAGTTTTTTTGTTAAAGAGGAGAGAAAATCATCAAAAACTACGAAATAACGAAGCAGAAACAAACCAGGTCTGTTATCACAGCTAATTACTAGTCCCCACCTCAGATAAACTTTTTATTTTTCTAGGTTTTTATTGTTAAAGAGGAAATAAAATCATGTCAAAAAACTACAAAATAAAAAAGCAGAAACTAAAATATTTATCAGGGCAATGAAAGAGACACTGGGAGGCGAGAAAAAGAGGAAACGTCTATTTTTATAGTTTTCTTTTCGTTAAAAAGGAAAGAATCACGTTAAAATCATCAAAAACTCTACTGCCTTCATGTTTCTGGATAATGGGTGATAAATCTGGTTTCCCCGGTTCAAGAGGTGAAAAGACGCAGAGTGAAACGTTTACGAGGAGAAAAAAAACACACAGAAACACACTGATGCAAAAAAAAGAGGGAAATGCAAATGAAAAACTTCTGTTTTTTGTTAAAGAGGAAAGAATCACGTTAAAATCGTCAAAAAAAACACGTCAAAACTACAAAATAAACAGGCAGAAACACACAGGACGCACCTAGCAACCACACACACACACACACACACACACACACACACACACACACACACACACACACACACACACACACACACACACACACACACACACACACACACACACACACACACACACACACACACACACACACACACACACGTAGAATATGACCGTTCTACAGCCAGATCTGTTATCATGGCTAATTACTACTCCCACCTCAGATATACAGGGCTGTAATTAGCCTCTTAAAACATGATTAACATGTCTCAATTAAGCCAGTCAACATTTGCATAATATATTAGCTGTCCTAATTGCCAGTGAGTTTATACCAGAGGACAGGGAACAGCAAAAACACCACGCCGACGCCTCTTCAAGTCCACGGCGATAACGGCACAGAGAATAAATCTGGATGCTGAAAACGTCAGATTCTGCCTGGTTCTATACGACATTATTCACTTTAAAAGAAGAGATATGTTTAGAACTAAGAAAAGGAATCACTAGTTAGTTCTGTGTGTGTGTTTTCTGCTGATTTTCTCCTTTTGAGACGTATTTTGGTGTCAGATTATTGGTTAAAACTCATCTATTGTCAGAAAAGTGTCTGAATATTCTCATTCATCCAGGTCCAGTGTGTTTTCTGCCATTTTTCCCTCATTTCCTGTTGTAGAAAACACTTTGTTATCTAAAAAACTAACATTCTATAATCAATTGAATCAGATTATTTTATTGTAATTTGATATTTTATCACTTGTCACACACCTTCTCTTCACTTTAATCCAGCAGATACAGATGCAACAAAAACTAAACTGATCTATTGTCAGAATAGGAACCAAACGTTTTTATGTGTGTTTTCTGCTGTTTGTCTTGTTTTTAACTGTATTTATGTGTCAGATCATTGGTTAGAACAACATCTTATTCCCTGAGAATCTGACTATCCATGAACTAAATATGTAATTGTCAGAAAAGTGTCTCATTAATCCAGATCCATTGTTGGAAATGAGTCAATTTTGGTGTGTTTTCTGCTAATTTCCTGTAGTTTTCTGCATATATTTCAGTTCCAGACTGTTGTGTTGTAATTTGACATTTTATCACATATCACAAATAAAAACTAAACTGATCCATTGTCGTAGCTAGTTTAAATGCGTTTTCAGTCATTTCTAATGTATTTAGGTGTCGTTCCCTAATCAAAACATTTTATTATAATATGATGTTTTATCTTAGATTCAGCTGAAACAACCAATAGTTAGATTTCAGTGTGTTTTTGTTCTTATTCTACACTCAAACTGCTCCGACTTCTTATAAAAATACATCAGCTGTTCATTATTATTCACTTAGACGAAGCGTTTCCTGTAAACTCGCAAATCAAAAAGGGCCCCGGCGACGTTTCCCTCAGGAAAAAAACTTCTCGCCGGGGTTTGTGAAGTTATTTATCTGAAGTTATTTACGAGGGAACAGACAGGGTCCTGTTCAGCCTTATTTCCGTGGAAACTAAAACACGGAGGAGGGGGGATAAACTGCTGCTTCGGCACTTCCAAAGCCGGGGGACAGATATACAGTCTCCCGGCTAGCTCGGGGAAAACCAAGGACATAGCCATTAGTTTCAGGACAGCGCCACATTGGAGACTAATGCCTCCATCTGTCAGCGGGAGATGAGAGGAGAGTAACAAAGAGAGGAGACACTAACCCCTGAACTCATCATGGACAGCAGTGTCAATTAAATGCTGAAAAACAGCAGCACGGGGAGCCATCGCCACCGCTAACGCTACCGCCACCGCTAACGCGGGAGAGGCCTGATGCTTACGTTAAAGGAAATACCAGGAGTCAGATGTTTTATCTCCTCTACAGCAGAGAAACACAAAATAAACTGATCCGCTGCTACAACAGGAATCCATAGGTTGTGTTTTCTGCAGTTTTGACACGTATCTGCGTGTCAGATTAATGGTTAGATGACACCTGATGTTCCATAATCTAAATATTTAACTGTACTTTGACATTTTATCATCCGTGACACGTCTTCTCTTCACTCCGAGAGCAGCAGATACAGCTGAAACTGAACCCGTCTGCTGTCAGAAAAGGAATCAATAGTTAGTTTTGAAGCGTGTTGTTTGAAATGAATCAGGGATCAGATTGTTGGTTAGAACACATCTTGTTCCCTGAGAATCTGACGATCCATAAAGAAAATATTTAATTGTAATTTGACATTTTATCACCAGTCACACGCCTTCTCTTCACTTCACGTCCAGCAGATACAGATAAAACTAAGATTTATTGTCAGAAAAGTGGCTGAATATTCTCAATCATTGTTGAAAAGGAATCGATCAGAGTGAGTTTTCTGCTAATTTTCTCATTTTCAGTGGATTCTGGTTGTAGAAAACACCTTAAAACTGAAAAAGAAAATATTTAATTGTAATTAGACGTTTTATCACTTCTCTTCATGTCCAGCAGATACAGATGAAACTAAAATTAAACTCATCTGTCACCAGAAAAGGAATTAATAGTTAGTTTTGAATGTGTTTTCTGCTGTTTTTCTCACTTCTAATGTATCTGGAGATTGTTCTCGAAGAAACTGATGTTCAATAATCAGAATATTTAATATAATTTGATGTTTTATCACCTTCTCTTCACCAAACATCCAGTGGAAACAAAAACTAAAGTGTTCTGTTGTCAGAAAAGGAATCAATAGTTAGTTCTGAGTGTGTTTCGTTGTCAGATTGTTGGTTAGAAGACACGTTTTTTATGATTTAGGGAGTTTGTCCTTGTACAATGTGAGGATCTAAGGACAAAAGATGTTGTGTTGATGTTTCACAAACAGTAAAAAACATGAGGTGAATATGTTTTTTCATGATTTCGGGGCTGAAGAAATGAAAAATTGGCTCGACTTGACCTTGTTTTCTGCAAAACAGACGATCCATAAACAAAATATTTAATTGTGATCTGACATTTTATCACTCGCTGCATACATCCTGTTCACTTCCTGTCCAGCAGATGCAGCTGAAACAAAAACTCATCTATTGTCAGAAAAGTGTCTGAATATTCTCAATCATCCAGGTCCGGTGTCAGAAAAGGAATCAATAGTTAGTTTGAGTGTGTTTTCTGCCATTTTTCTCATTTCCAATGGATTTAGGTGTCAGGTTGTTGGTTAGAAGGCATCTTGTTCTCTGAGAAACTGACGTTCTATAATGAAAATATTAAAAAACTAAACAGATTTCTGTATTTTGGTGTATTAGTTATTAGAGAACATCTGAGAATCCACCGTTCCATAAACCTTCAGTGGAGAAACTAATCACCAGGGTGATCGATAATGAAAATAATCATTAGCCTGTTGTCGAGAGAAATTCTCCCTCCGTGCATGAAAATTCCCAGCTGGACGTGTGTCATTGAACGCCTCAGACGTGAGTACAGGTCTAATTATCGGCTGTGGGGGGGGGGTCTGAATCAGCAGGTCTCAGCTCTGATAAGTTCAAGCGGTGTAATGTATTATCCGTCTGATCACATTAGTCCTGCAGCAGCTCCACTGACCCCAGACCTGAACCCGGGCGGCCTGCAGAACCAGACCAAGGGAGACCAGATCCAGAGAGACCAGATCCAGAGAGAGGGAGAGTCCGCCTGAAACCTGAAACCTAGAAACAGCCACCCAGAGTCTGGCTTCTCTTAGTCTTTACTCGACCTGGAGCTGTTAGAACAGTTCCAACTAAGGAGTTTCTATCTAAAATATAAACTACTCACTATAAGTTGGGAAATAGTGGGGTAATAAATGGGTCAGAGACAAAACTGTCATGTGGTGTAACCATAAAATCTTGGTACCAGAGAGTTTAAAAAGGTTTTAAACATTAAACAGCAGCAAGTTTTATATTCTAGGTGGATTATATATTTTAAATTTATTCTTTTTCGGTTGCAATTTGACATTTCGTGTCAAAAAAAGTGCACAAAATCATGATTTTTATATAAAAAATGATACAAATGCAGTTTTAAATAACAAGAAATGTAGATTTTTAGGGACCTGATGAATGATTCTTAACCCTCATGTTGTTTTCCTGGTTTAATCTGAACCATTTCAACGTTTTTGTCTCTGAAAAACATGGTTCGTTTGATCAGATTCAATGAGAAATTGGATTATTTACATACGATTTTGTGTGTTTTATTCAACTTTTGTACACATACTCTTGGTGTTCCTGGTCAAAAATGACCGATCATTAGAAACAAACCTTTTAAATGGTTTTAAAACAAATGTCCTCTGTAACTTTGACCCAGTGGAGTCTCAAATTCTAGATGTATAAGTTCAGAATAATGACACATACAGGTCATAAATAACAAATTTGTAATTTTCACAAGAAGTTCTATTGATTAAAAGATTGAACACAACAAGAGATGATAATATATGTATTATTACAGTTTTTATAACTATTTAACTACCTCATTCAGCAGAATATGCACCTTATTCTTAACTTTTGTACTATTCATGCTGCTTAATTATAAATATCTCTACATAATCTGCCTACTTATAGCTTATATTCTTTTTTATATGGCATTCATGTTGACAACAAGTAGGAATTTCATTGTTTCTACATTGTGAACATGACAAACACTTTGAATTGATGAAACAAACACAACATGAGGGTTGAAGCTGGATTTTTACTAGTTCACTAGATATTTTGTAGTTCAACACAAACAAAAAGACGACTCTCATTCACCGGACGTGCAGCAAAGCACAGGAAACTAAACTGTAAAGGAGCTGCAGGAACAATGATAGTTAACAGGAATAAAAAGAAGCAGAGAGGCAGTGAACGTCTCCATGAAACGTCTCAGAGCAGAAACACGAGCCACAAACCTGAGCTTGTTGGAGCTCGCTAAACGCTCTGCCGCCGTGACACGGCCGCGACCCCCGGGCGCAAAATACCCGAGCGGAGCGGGGCGGGGCGGGGCGGGGTCAGCGGCGGTTAAAGGCCGCTCTGTCCACTCGTGGCATGCTCTCACGCCTTGTTTGTCAGCTGCTCGCCCGCCGCAACGTCTCATATCGCTGCTGTCAACGGCAGCTAAGAGGTAGCACGCCGCCGCCATCGATACCTGATACTGAGGCTGCAGAGGAAAACATACTGCACTAAAACTACTGGTTGTGCAGTGAATGTGTAGTAAATGTGTAACCGCTACACCACAGTAGAGTTTGCTCCTGTGTTCCAAGTAGGAATCATGCAGAAAAACTGTTAAAGCTTCACTACAAGAGCAGTTAAATAATGATTCTGCAGTGAAAAACACTATTGAATCACTACTCACTGAGCTTAAAGGAAGTTAAAATGGAAAAATACGTTGCTGATGATGCCAAACGAGGCAAAATGAACAGTTTTTAAGGTGAAATATGAAGGTAAAATTAAAAACACAGCCAGTTATAACCCCACAAAAATCACTACTACTAAATATCTACAAAAAACTACCAGTTTGCAATTGTGACATGTGATTTATGTAGATAAAACAGGCCAATTCTCTGCTCATTACTATTGAAATAACTACATAAATCACTACATATTACAATAGCCAACAACTAGTTAAATGGTAGTTTTTTTGTCGATATTTTGTAGTGATTCAATAGTGTTTTTTTTTCTAAGGGCAGGGTTATAACTGTCTCTGTTTGATTACTTTTACCTTTATATTTCACCATATACACCCACGTTTTAATGCATATAATTATATATTTTCATGGTTAACCCT
This sequence comes from Lepturacanthus savala, assembly GCA_030544235.1. Classification (NCBI taxonomy): domain Eukaryota; kingdom Metazoa; phylum Chordata; class Actinopteri; order Scombriformes; family Trichiuridae; genus Lepturacanthus; species Lepturacanthus savala. The sequence goes on from CM060461.1 coordinate 26,609,281, forward strand.
CTACTGCATAGTGTTGACATGTGGTAATAATTACTTTATCTTCATTTTTCTGAAAAGCTGTGATATAAAAGCTATGTCTTACAGTGAGGTGTGAAAAGGGGGCTTTTATTTTGAAGGACATACAATTTATGAGGTCACATGACCAGGATATCCCTATTGCTGACATGTGAACATCACTGTTTTCATCAAAATTTTCACCAAAACCAAATCCTGTTGTGTTAGAGTTGTTTTTTTTTTATTAACATTACAAGTTTTAAACTTCTGATCTGAACTTATACATCTTGAATTTGAGTTCTAAAAGAAAAACACAGCTTCTGGATTATTTTGACCTGTACCTGAGTTACATATCTTACATTAATTCTGGTCTGATTGGTTGTTTTTGACCAGCAACACTAAGAATGTACATGTTTGTAAATTAACACAATTTATTTTGTGTGCTGGTCGTGGGATTTTAGGTGAATCTGATCAAATTAACCACGTTTTTCATAGACAAAAACTTAAAAAAAGGGTCAGATTTGAGCGGGAACACAACATGAGGATTAAGAATCATTCATCAGGGTTCATGTTGGTTTCTTGTTGTTTAAAAGACCTTTTTATCAATTTATTTTTATAAAAATCATGACTTTTTTGGCACAAAATGTCCAATCATGTTATCAAAAAATAATGATAAATTTTAGAATATTAAATCCTCCTAGAATATAAAACTAGTTTTCTACTTGTGGACAAAGTCATGGAATCTAATGTGAATCGTATCAATTTAACCATGTTTTTCAGAGACAGAAACTTTGAGGTGGTCCAGATTTGACCGTGAACACAACATGAAAAAGAAAGAGGTCCAGGAAAGACGGGTTCCTGCAAATCAAATCCGAAGCCGCCGCTGCAGCAGCAGCGATGTAAAGAGACGAGAGGAGCTGAGTCTTTATAAAGAATATAAAAAAAGACCTGACAAATTACAGGCTGTACTCCGCTCACATGCACTGCACTCAGCACATTTGGCTGTAAATGCCATGCTGAAGGTTTGAGTCATTTTCTCTGTCACTGCAGCGAGAGGATTTTTTTTTCTTCGAAGAAGAAGAAGAGCTCAGACCTTAGAGAAAGCAAAAAAAGGCAGGAAAAGCTGATTCTCTCACAATTACTTTGCTGTTATTCTTAACTTTCAAATGCCGGTTTTTGATTTGCGGCTCCGGTGCATGTCTCCAATCCTCAACTCAACTGTAAATTAGGGGGGTTTACCAAAAAAAAAAAAAAAAAAGAGAGAGAGAAAATATAAACCGTGGTGAAATATGCTCTGTTTCCAAACTTGGTTGTAAACAGGAGGCGAAGAGGATCTGCAGGCTGGAGGGAGAGCCGCTTCTCATCAGAAAACTCGCTGAAAAAGCCTCGCTGCCAAGAATGGTGGGAAGAGAGGAGGGAGAGGGCGATGGGAGGGGGGGAAGTCAGGAAAAGGTCCAAGTCACTTTGTTCTTCTTTTTGGAAACGAACTCTGGTTGAACCCGGGGAGACGCCAGACAGTTTACAAAGAGCCAGGCGCATTACTCTCTCACTTTTCCGAGCCCCGTGCAATTTAGAAAGCCGAAGGGGGGGTGGGGGGGGGCGACTTGCTGCCGCTGCTGCAGCTTCCTCCATGCAGATCGCTCTCTTTAACCTTTATAAATCTGGTTGAAAATCCCAAAGTGTCTGCGCTCGGTTCCTCTTGGAACCTGAGCCAAAAACTCTGACTCATAAGAGTGAAATGTCAGCGAGGAGGGACGGTTAATGTTAAATCGAGGAAAAAGAAGAAAAAAAAAAAAGGCTCAAAAGTTTCACAGATAAGGTCATATTGGAGGTTTTGTTTTATTTCCCTCAAAGAATAATCACAGGTTTTCATCTTCTTCTTCTTTTTTTTTTAAATCTGCTGCTAAATGAGTGATAATTCACACATTCCTCGTCCTGACTTTGGACCCGGTCGTGCAAACGTAAACAGAAAATCCCTCTGACCTGCCTCTGCATGTAAAACAGCTCGCTTAGCAAACACCCGTCAGACCCGGGCCAAGGAAAACACACACACACACACACACACACACACACACGTACACACACATTAAAGCAAATGGGTGAGAAAGAACAGCCCAGAAAGGCCCGGACGCCAGCGAGAAAACGGAAAAACCCTCCTGCACAATCACAGCAGCTCATCCCGTGGCTCCACTTCTACGTTTATCAGTGAAAACATGTCACGAATCAGCAAAAATAATCTAAAATTACACGTTTTACATCATTGCAATGCAGGGTCTGCATAGGAAAACGTGTTTCCCTGCTCCAGTGGTTAAAGAAACACTTCAAATATGATCCTAAGGTTTGAAAAACGTCATAAAAATCCATCCAGCAAACAATAGAAAGTATAAAACAGCACCTACCTGTCTTCTCCTTGATTTCACACAACACGTTGAAGAGTGCAGGTTTCATTCTGTGGCAGTTCAGTGCATGTTTCCTAAAATAAAACAAAAAGAGGACAGGAAACCACTTTCAGGATCAATATTCAAACAAGTGGCAACAACAACAACAAAAACCAACAGCAGGAAAAGCAACACAACTGCAGCAGTTTGCTGAAAAGGCACAAAAATGTTGAATTTAACAGCAAAAGCAAAGGAAACGTTATAATATTCTGAGTTTTTATGACATTTTTTGACATAAATGCACATTTTCTCTCAGATGCAACAGTTACACATCAGTGTATCCCGCTTTAAACGCATATTAGGTTATTATAACAGTGCAAAAAGAGGATCTGCAACACGTTATTATTGCAGCTGAGGATTATGTGTAAGCTCCTTTGTATCAAGGTGGACGAGACTCAGTGAAACTGAAACTGCTCCACAGTTTTTAGGGGGAAAAACCTGCCGATTAAATCGGCGCTGATCTCCAATAATCGGACGATAATTAATTAAAAAAAAGTTTAATAGCAGATCGGAATTTGCGTGGCGAGGCGTTTGCGGGCTGTTTTCCGCCGCTTTCCCCGCACTTCGGTGGGCGTAATTGCTTTCATTTAAGCGGCGGTGTTCATCCAAACCCGCGTAACGTTATTATCTCGCCACATCCATCCACAACAATGATGTTTCCGCTGTCGGGATTGATATTTATTTATTTTTTTGTGCGTATTTTGTCTTTTTTTTCCTCACCTCGCCTGCGCTTCGTCTAAGCTTTGGTCTGTGATGGTCATTATTTGCTGTAATATGTCTCCGATGTCCTGCTTCCTGCCTTCCCCGTCCGTCCCCGCGGTGCCATCCTGCATATGCTGCGCCAGGCCGGGGTGTCCGGCCATGCCTACCCCGTGGGAGTGCATCAACCGCGGCTGCTCGTCCATCCTTGACCACGGTCCCCTTCGCCCCCTTTCGCTGCCTCGCCTCCCAACTTTTTCTTTTTTTTTTTTTTTTTTTTTTTTTAAAGGGGAACAATTTTAAATAAGCGAGAAAAAAACAGAGGAGGGGGCGAGGATTAAAAAAAAAAAGAAAGAAAATCTGGGTGAAAAAAATATCCTCGGAAATTCCTCTGGATTCCTCTGCGTCTCTCAGCTCCGACACTCCTCCTTTTCCTTGGTAAGCTTTTCTGGATTTGGGAGGAGGGAGACAAACCCTCTCTCTCTCCTCTCTCTCCCTCCTTCTCTCTCTCTTTCTCTCTCCCAGCTGGTTTAGGTGAAATCTGATCTGAATCGCTGCTTTTGGCTTTGGCCACTCCTGCACCCGCTACTGTAGAGAAGAAGAAGAAGAAGAGAAAAAAGAACAGAATCGAACATTAAAGCCTCCTAATCTGATTAAAAGTGCGCCGCGTCGCGCGTAATCACGCACTAAACGGATAAAAAATTACATATATAAAAAGCTCCGCGATGCGTAAAAACGCTCCAAAAGGCGCAACTTGCCTTTCGGAGCCAAAAACTAAGCAGCAACTGTTATTGTTTCGCTTATGTCTGGTAACTGACTCATAATCGGAGTATGGATGGAACAGCCTCCGCCCCCCTCGAGCCGCGATTGGAGAAGAAGCGGCGCGCAAGTCCCACCTCGGTCCTCTCCGAACACGTCAATCATCCTCCGCCGGGAAGGTGGGACACTGTAATAAACATAAAGAGATGTGACCGGACCAGGGTGGCAATGCAGTGATGGATAGAGAGTGAATATGTAGCCTAATAAATAATTGTGAGTGGCAGTGAAGCTCTGACCCAACAGGACAGCGCCGCGGTGCTTGGAAAAGACACTCTGTCACCCCGACTATATATTTTCTCCGGCTGAATATTTACATCCATGTAATCAGTCAAAGGAATAATAAATCAAGATGAATTTATTAGAACATGCAGCAGTTTGAGGGAAGAGGCGTTTCTTTTTTTTTTTTTTTACAAGCTTCAACGCGTATGTTGCAACGGCATCACAACAGTTGTCAGAACAAATGTGAACATCCTGAAGCTCCAGGGGAGAATCTATAGTTTGGCGGTTAATTAAGCTGCAAAAACGTATTAAAACAGCTATTTTAATGATTGATATGTCATTATAGGCATCAATAAATAAGTCAATTAATCGATTAGTATTTTGAAAATTGATTTATCGATTTGAGCCGTTATTAAGAAGAAGACGCCTCAAATTCACATGTTCCAGCTGCTGAAATGTGAACGTTTGTATGTTATGTGACATAATTGAAAATCCGTAACGATTAGTTGATTAATCGATTAGTTGCCAACTAACTGTTAGTCTGATGTTTAATAGTTTGTTGGAGAAAATCCTTAAATAGGATTTAATCAGAGAATATGGGTTAATAATAGTCGATTAGTTAATTAGAATCGATTTGAGTCATTTCTAAGAAGAAAAATTCCCTAAATTCATATGTTACAGTTGCTAAAATGTGAATGTTTGAATGTTTTCGACGTTGTTTGTGTCATTAGAAAGAAAATCTTAATTAATCGATTAATCACCAATTAACATTATTAGTTCATTGAAGAAAAACCTTAAAATATGGTTTAACATCCAAAAACCTTCATTGACACTTTAAGCTGCAATGATTAGTCAATTAGTTGATTAATCACCAACTATTTTCATGATTGATTAATGAATTTGAGTCATTTTTCACATGTTCCAACTGCTGAAATGTGAATGTTCATGTTTTTCTACTTCATCTATGGCAATAAAAAGAAAATATTTGATACGAGACCTGTAATGATTAGCTGATTAATCAATCAGTTGCCAACTATTACATTAATCACCAACTACTCTGATTATCGATTAATCAAGTTGAGTCAGTTTTAAAAGTTCTCTGGTTCCAGCTTCTCTTTTCTGATTATTTCCTGGTTTCTGGTCTGCAACGATTAATCGATTAATCGTTCAGTTACCAACTAACTGTTGGTCTTATGTTTACTAATTTGTTAAAGAAAATGTTTAAAATAGGGTTTAACATCCAACAATCTTCATTGTCACTTTAAATGCTTCTATTAAAACTCTATAAATAGTAGAGCTGCAACGATTAGTCGATTAATCAATTAGTCGATTAATCACCAACAATTTTTTATAATTGATTAATCGATTTGAGTCATTTGTAAGAAGAAAATGTCCCAAATTCACATGTTCCAGCTGCTGAAATGTGAACATTCACAGATTTTCTATGTCGTCTGTGGCATAAGAAAGAAAATCTTTGAATATTAGAGCTGCAACGACTAGCTGATTAATCGATTAGTTGCTAACTATTACATTAATCACAAACTATTCTGATAATCGATCAATCAATTTGAGTCAGTTTTAAGAAGAAAATGCTCAAATTCTCTAGTGAACTGATGATCTTTGGGTTGTGGACTATTGGTGTGGACAAAAAAAGACATTTTAGGTTGAATCTTCAGCTTTTGGGAAACACTGATTGACGTTTTACGCTATTTTATGAACCAAATAACTAATCGATTAATCATTTCAATGAATCGATAAATGAATCGACTATCAGAATGGACAGCTAACTCAGCTGCTTCCAGCTGCTGAAATGTGAACATTTACAGATTTTCTGTCGTCTGTGGCATAAGAAAGAAAATCTGAATATTAGAGCTGCAACGACTAGCTGATTAATCGATTCGTTGCTAACCAAATAACTAATCGATTAATCATTTCAGCAATCGATAAATTAATCGACTATCAGAATTTTCGGTAGTTGCAGCTCTATAAAACACTAGCAGACTTAAAACGGTTTGTAAATGTGTTGAAAAGATCGAGTCTCTTTCTTCTAACGCTACTCAGACATTTTACTCAATAAAATATCAAATGTATTGATATTGTATTGATCTGAATAGTAGAGCTGCAACGACTAGCTGATTAATCGATTAGTTGCTAACTATCACACTATTCTGATAATCGATCAATCAATTTGAGTCAGTTTTAAGAAGAAAATGCCCAAATTCTCTAGTGAACTGATGATCTTTGGGTTGTGGACTATTGGTGTGGACAAAAAAAGACATTTTAGGTTGAATCTTCAGCTTTTGGGAAACACTGATTGACGTCTTACGCTATTATAACTAATAATCGATTAATCATTTCAGTAATCAATAGAATTTTCGTTAGTTGCAGCTCTATAAAACACTATCAGACTTCGAAAAAAATCTCTTTCTTCTAAAGCTACTCTGACATTTTATGGACCAAGCAACTAACTCGATAAAACATCAAATGTATTGATAATAAAAATAATAATCCTTAATCGCTACAATCAGTTAATCATCGGTGCCGTTAAACCCGTCTGAAGCAGCACGGTGATGCTGCAGCACCGCGGGGTCTTCTCCTTCCTCTACAGCCTCTCCTCTGTGCTAATATCCAAATGCCTCCTTTCCTTCTTTTACTGGCCGGACAGAAATCGATCAGTCCGTTTTCTCATTACGTGCTGAATAGGGAGGCAGGGCAGTAATTGTCACAAGGGGCAGGGTGAGGTTGAGGGTAGTGGCGGTGATAATGTCTGACACTCAGGAGCTGCAAGACTGCACAGCCCCTGTGAAAATGAAAGCCTGCAGTCCGGCGGCCATTCCGCTTTATTCCATTCCCCCCTCCCTGTTTAAGAGGGTCATAATGTGACAGAGGCTTATCTGTGTCTCGTATGAGGGAAAACAGGAGGTTCGGTCGTTAACATGCACACTCCGGCGGGAGAGAAAATATTCATGAGACATCACAAACGCTCAGGTGCTGTTGTTTTTTCCTTCATTTCTCACCCCGTTTGTTCCAGCGGCTTCAACGGCAGCGAATATATAAAACGGGGCTCGAAAATCACAGATCCATACCTGCCGCACATCAGTCTTCTCGGGTCTGATTTAAAAATCAAGGCCGCATTGATTGGTGTGAAATATGATCTAAACAGCTCGTTCTTTTTGCTCTAAATTCAAATTTATCCCACTGTACGCCGATAGAGAGAAAAAACGCCTTATTGCTCGGCTGCTTTGGGTAAAGTAAACTTTGAATAGAATAAATAAGACCTTGTTTGTGGCGCTGATTGCTGTGTTCAGAAAAGCAGCGTTTCAGCTTTAATGAAAGAGAGAAATCTGACATTGAATATTTTTCTCTCCATTAAAGCCAAATGTGTTGTTGCGGCATTAATTAACCCCACAAAAAAGAATAAGTAGGATTTTATTATAATTGCAAATGAATTTTGATGTAAAAATATTCTTGTAAATAGCAGATGTTTTTCTGCCGAGTTGTTTTTCCAAGAGTAAAAAATGTTAATGCAGAGCGAGTCGGTTTATTCCCAACGGAGACGTGAACTAGTTGAATTTGTTGGGTTGTGTGTTTTTAACCATCATCCAGTCACTCTGCTCTGATTAATAGGAAGAAGACAGAATGTTCCACACATTATATGCGATTGGAAAACAGCAGATTTGGGCTCAATATTTTCTTAACCCAAGATCTACATGATGTGTTTGGATTAATTATACATTTAAGATCAATATATAAACATGTAATAAATGGTTTATAACACAATAGAAGCATCATTTTTGCTCCATTATCTCTTATAAATCCTCCATAAGTGGTGTAACACTGTTTAACACACCTCTTTCTGGGCTTTATAAAGCACTGCAACGATTAGTTGATTAATCGATTAGTTGCCAACTATTACTATAATCGATTAATCCATTTGAGTCATGTTGAAGAAGAAAATGGCCAAATTCTCTGGTTCCAGCTTCTCAAATCTGATTATTTCTGGTATTTCTGTTTGCTACTAAAGGTGATAACTGGTTAATTAATGGAGTCTAGCAGCAAAAACGTATTAAGCAACTATCGGACTGTTTTTTATTATTATTATTATTATTATTATTATTATAGGCAACAAAATCCTCCAAATTCACATGTTCCAGCTGCTGAAATGTGAACATTAGCAGATTTTCTATGTCATCTGTAAGAATCTGTAAAGAAAATCTTTGAATATTGTTGAGTTGTTGAATGATTAGTTGATTAATCGATTAATCTCCAACTATTAAGACGGAAACTGACTTATTACTTTTAACATTACAGGGTGACAAACCAGTGTTGATATACTTAAATGTTTATTTTAAAGAGTAGAGCTGCAACGATTAGTCGAATAATCGATTAGTTGCCAATAGATTAGTCATTTTAAAGGAGAAAATGTCCAAATTTTCTGGTTTCTTTATTCTTCTATAATAATAAACTGATGATCTTTTGGTTGTGGACAAAAAAAAAAAGACATTTTAGGTTGAATCTTCAGTTTTGGGGACACACTAATCGACATTTTACACCATTTTATGAACCAAACAACTAATCGATTAATTGCCTCAATAATCAACAGGTTCAATCAACTATCAAAATAGTCGTTAGTTGCAAAAAGACATTTGAGGTTGAAAATTTCTAAACACAAATCCTCTGCCAAACATTTTACATTAGAGCTGCAACTAACAACTATTCTATTGAAACGATTAATTGATTAGTTGTTAACTATTACAATAATCGCCAGCTAATTTGATAATCAATTAATCAATTTTAATCAATTAGTCATTTTTAAGAAGAAAATGTCCAAATTCTCTGGTTCCAGCTTCTCTTCTCTGATTGTTTCCTGGTTTCTTTATTCTTCTATAATAATAAACTGATGATCTTTGGGTTGTGGACAAAAAAAAGACAATTTAGGTTGAATCTTCAGTTTTGCACCATTTCAAGAACCAAACCACTAATCTACAGATTAATCAACTCTCAAACCTTCGAATAACGTGATACAACATCTCATTCAATCAACAACATGTAAACCAAACCCAGATTTGAAGCTTTCTAACTGGCTCTGACTCCACAGCTTTGTGCACTTCTATCTGGAAAAGGGTCAAACGAGTCCTCCCGGAGAGAGCTGCAGGTCAGAGCGGGGTAAGTTATGTATGAGCTCGGAAACACACCGAGGGAGAAGGCAGCAACTGCACGGCACATCTCTCCAGGAAGTAACCTTGATGAAAAATTCAGTTGTTTGCAGCTCCTGGCGTCCCTCAGGCATGAATAAAGTGAGGCCCAGACAGAGAGAAAAGGCCTGGGCTCAGCTTGAAACTACTCACTGACCCACTGCTGAGGAACACACACACACTCACACACACACACACACACTCACCAGCCAGCATTAGGACATGGGCACGAATTAAACTTTAATCACGCTTCAAATAGATTAAGCGACAGGAGCCGAGTCAGCAATTCCGAGCCCTTGCTCTGCCTCCGTTGACCATCCACCTCTGAAATCCTGAGAAATTAAAGACCCACAAGTCGCTTTCTTTGCGCCTCAGATAAGCCGTTAAAGCCAAACAGTTGCGTGAAACAACCCCCGAACCTAAATCAGCTCATTTACGTGATATTACGTATAAATCCTCCCGTTTAAAGGTGCTGCGGTGATGGATTATCGAGCTTCCATAAAAACCCAGGGATCGTATGTGTGAGAGAATAATCAAAAGGCTGAGATGGTCTGACTTTAAAGGACGAGTTCGCTGTTTTTTAGGTTCGTCGAGTGACTAAATGACCTTTGAAGCAGGTTTTTCTTGCTGTAATTATTCCTCGGTGCCTAACTTACGAACACAATAGGTTCCGAGAGGCTGTTCATAAGCTAAATTACTCGTAACTCGTTATATTTTAAGTTTCAATCGATAATTGCCTACCGCTAGCATTAGCCTTTGCATTATCAGCCAAGGTAAAGAAGAGTAACTTGTATGGAAATGGTTAAAATATACAAGGATACGAAGCCTGAAACACTGAGATGCTGCAGAGACGTGATGAAAAGGAAAATAGTCGGTTATAGCGATATAAGCTACCCTGAATTTTGCACTTTTACTGACTTTTGCACATTTCGCAGTGGCCTGGATCCAACTTCGGGAATAAAATCAATATATCTCTTAAACTTTAAACCTTTCTGCCCCTTTAAAGCAACAATGAGGGCATTTCTACGTGTTTATTAATGCCGTTGTTATTTAGACTCCTCTTACAAACTGTTGGTGATTAATTGATTAATCGTTGCAACTCTAGTTTAGATTTTTATATTGAGTATTCTGTGAATGTAACAGTAATGTAACAGTGAATGTGGATCAAACTAATTGATTAATCAACTAATCGTTGTAGCTATATATTGTATATATATATATATATTGTATTTGGTTCATAAAACGGTGTAAAATGTCAATCACTGTTTCCCAAAACCTTAAGATTCAACCTAAAATGTCTTTTTTTGTCCACAACCCAAAGATCATCAGTTTATTATTATAGAAGAATAAAGAAACCAGGAAATAATCAGAGAAGAGAAGCTGGAACCAGAGAATTTGGACATTTTCTTCATAAAAAATTACTCAAACCCATTAATCGATTATCATGTAATAGTAGGAAAGTAATCGATTAATCGACTAATTGTTGTAGCTGTAGATCTCCTATAATGATATTCTCTAAGATCATTGTGTATATTATAAAGAAGATTCTCTAGTTGTTTGTAGTCTTTAGAAAATTGGGATATTTTCTTGTTAAAAATGTCTCAATATCAATATATTTCATGATTAATGGAACAGTTGGCAACTAATCGATTAATCAACTAATCGTTTAATAGAAACATTACCCTGGTTTATGTGAGGTCCTTGAGAAGCTAAAACCAAAGAATTAGGACATTTTTCTTGGAAACGTGTGAACTCCTCCTGTCTTCTCATGCCTTCACTTAGAACTAAACATGTTAGGGTGTAGATTTAATGCAGCGTTGCCTCGTTAGTTGAATAAACAGCTTTAACCAGCAGGATACGCCCGTTTCTCGCGGCTAACGGCGGTTTCGGATGCGTCTGATGCGTGTGACGGCGGGTCAGGGCGGAGTATGACTGATACGACGGGGTTGACCTGTCACATAGCATTTGACTTACTATCCTTGGAACAGGATAAAAGGGGAGCCAAATGTCAAGCGATACGAGTGACGCATCCTCTCACACACAAATCCACACCGAGCGGATTGAGGAGATGAATGTTTTATAATAAAAAAAAAAGAAGAAAAAAAACCCACCAGCCATTCTGTGGACTGCATGTAAAACACAGTAAGCTTATCGTTTTCAGGGAAATAACAGACACCGGTGGCAGTCACAGGATTTTTTCCATGCCCTCCTTTTGCTTTTTTTTTTTTTTTTTTTTCATGCATGAGTGTGTGTGTGGTTGCTGTCGGGCCCCTGTAGAAGCCCCTGGACCTTTCTTGGCAAAGCGTGGGCTGATCCCGGCGCCTGGCGGGGGGGTGAAGATGTGACGGATGCCGGAGCCTCGGAGCTCCGCCGCTGCAGCAGCTCCTCTCTCTACGCTCTGTGAATTTTTTTTTTTTTCCCAGACTCATTTGCATTCATAAGGAGCCTACTCCTTGTCACGGAGTGTTTTCTTTTTTAGTCTTTGCCTCCCCGGAAAAAAAAAAAAAAAAAAGACTCCTGGTGGGAGTTGCGCGGGGAAAATCCGACTGTCAAAGACGACAAGACGGATGAATCCCCGTGTCAGACGCGCGTGGCTTCAACGATGACAGATGGAGGGGAGCTGTCCCTCCGTCGATCGGCAGGCTTCATTTTGGAACGAATAAATCTGAATTTCACCCCCTTCCATAATTACAAGTTGCTTTATTTGACAGCTCTCTGTGTTTGTTGATGGGAGTGTGTGTGTGTGTGTGTGTGTGTGTGGGCGGTGGCACTGACCAGGTGACAGCTTGATTTAATTTCACATGGGTGTGACTGCAGTGTGCTGCAGTGGTTTGCATCAACACTTTGTTTTCAAATCAGAAACATGTTCACCTGAAGCTGCAGGTGACATAAAAACATGCAATAAAACGCGATTCATTTCCCATTTTCTTCTTCTTGTAACCAGGGCCGTAGCCACCATTGAGGACATTGAGGTCATGACCTCTGTATTTTTTTACCTTAAGATTCATTTCATTATCATTTTTCCCCCTTAGGCTCCTTTTAAACATGTAAAAATATTAATAAAAAGCTGAAAAACCAAATGCATGAAGCTGACCTAATTATCATGACATCAACATGGTCTCCTGTGACAGAGATGCTGATATATTTGCCTCGTTAAAAGAAAAAGTAAAAACTGTTATGACATTACTCAGTCCCACCAGGATTTCACAATATTATTTTTTGTGATTTTTCCGATCTAAATGACTGATGAATGATTTTGTAGCTGAACTTTCTCATAATTTATGAGGAATTTTGTGGCCTCTTTTTTTTTTCTTACTTGTAAACCCCATCAATCTAAATAGGCTTAAGACATAAAATAAATAGAACAACACTGATGCTGTGTCCTAAATTACTTGCTTCTACACTCACATTTACTATTTTAAGCACATAGTTGTATTCACTATGTAGTAAAATCTAATGAATTTTGCACTCTTGAGTGTGGATCGTAGTGACGTAGTTGAACCTATGTAGCTACAAAGAAGATTGGAAAACACTCATTGTAACACAAAAAAACCTTATCGTAATCCAAAAAAACACTCATCGTAACCCTAAAAACACTCATCGTAACCCTAAAAACACTCGTCGTAACACTAAAAACACTCATCGTTACCCTAAAAACACTCGTCGTAACACTAAAAACTCGTCGTAACACTAAAAACACCCGTCGTAACACTAAAAACACCCGTCGTTACCCTAAAAACACTCGTCGTTACCCTAAAAACACTCGTCGTTACCCTAAAAACACTCGTCGTTACACTAAAAACACTCGTCGTTACACTAAAAACACTCGTCGTTACCCTAAAAACACTCGTCGTTACACTAAAAACACTCGTCGTTACCCTAAAAACACTCGTCGTTACCCTAAAAACACTCGTCGTTACCCTAAAAACACTCGTCGTAACACTAAAAACACTCATCGTTACCCTAAAAACACTCCTGATCACCCTAAAAACACTCGTCGTTACACTAAAAACACTCGTCGTAACACTAAAAACACTCGTCGTTACACTAAAAACACTCGTCGTTACACTAAAAACACTCGTCGTTACACTAAAAACACTCGTCGTTACCCTAAAAACACTCGTCGTTACCCTAAAAACACTCGTCGTTACACTAAAAACACTCGTCGTAACACTAAAAACACTCGTCGTTACCCTAAAAACACTCGTCGTTACCCTAAAAACACTCGTCGTTACACTAAAAACACTCGTCGTAACACTAAAAACACTCGTCGTTACACTAAAAACACTCGTCGTTACCCTAAAAACACTCGTCGTTACCCTAAAAACACTCGTCGTTACACTATAAACACTCATCGTAACACTAAAAACACTCATCGTAACACTAAAAACACTCATCGTTACACTAAAAACACTCATCATTACACTAAAAACACTCATCGTAACACTAAAAACACTCTTCGTAACACTAAAAACACTCATCGTTACACTAAAAACACTCATCGTTACACTATAAACACTCATCGTAACACTAAAAACACTCATCATTACACTAAAAACACTCATCGTAACACTATAAACACTCATCGTTACACTAAAAACACTCATCATTACACTAAAAACACTCATCGTAACACTAAAAACACTCGTCGTAACACTAAAAACACTCATCGTTACACTAAAAACACTCATCGTTACACTAAAAACACTCATCGTAACACTAAAAACACTCATCATTACACTAAAAACACTCATCGTAACACTAAAAACACTCGTCGTAACACTAAAAACACTCATCGTTACACTAAAAACACTCATCGTTACACTAAAAACACTCATCGTTACACTAAAAACACTCATCGTAACACTAAAAACACTCATCATTACACTAAAAACACTCATCGTAACACTAAAAACACTCGTCGTAACACTAAAAACACTCATCGTTACCCTAAAAACACTCGTCGTAACACTAAAAACTCGTCGTAACACTAAAAACACCCGTCGTAACACTAAAAACACCCGTCGTTACCCTAAAAACACTCGTCGTTACCCTAAAAACACTCGTCGTTACCCTAAAAACACTCGTCGTTACACTAAAAACACTCGTCGTTACACTAAAAACACTCGTCGTTACCCTAAAAACACTCGTCGTTACACTAAAAACACTCGTCGTTACCCTAAAAACACTCGTCGTTACCCTAAAAACACTCGTCGTTACCCTAAAAACACTCGTCGTAACACTAAAAACACTCATCGTTACCCTAAAAACACTCCTGATCACCCTAAAAACACTCGTCGTTACACTAAAAACACTCGTCGTAACACTAAAAACACTCGTCGTTACACTAAAAACACTCGTCGTTACACTAAAAACACTCGTCGTTACACTAAAAACACTCGTCGTTACCCTAAAAACACTCGTCGTTACCCTAAAAACACTCGTCGTTACACTAAAAACACTCGTCGTAACACTAAAAACACTCGTCGTTACCCTAAAAACACTCGTCGTTACCCTAAAAACACTCGTCGTTACACTAAAAACACTCGTCGTAACACTAAAAACACTCGTCGTTACACTAAAAACACTCGTCGTTACCCTAAAAACACTCGTCGTTACCCTAAAAACACTCGTCGTTACACTATAAACACTCATCGTAACACTAAAAACACTCATCGTAACACTAAAAACACTCATCGTTACACTAAAAACACTCATCATTACACTAAAAACACTCATCGTAACACTAAAAACACTCTTCGTAACACTAAAAACACTCATCGTTACACTAAAAACACTCATCGTTACACTATAAACACTCATCGTAACACTAAAAACACTCATCATTACACTAAAAACACTCATCGTAACACTATAAACACTCATCGTTACACTAAAAACACTCATCATTACACTAAAAACACTCATCGTAACACTAAAAACACTCGTCGTAACACTAAAAACACTCATCGTTACACTAAAAACACTCATCGTTACACTAAAAACACTCATCGTAACACTAAAAACACTCATCATTACACTAAAAACACTCATCGTAACACTAAAAACACTCGTCGTAACACTAAAAACACTCATCGTTACACTAAAAACACTCATCGTTACACTAAAAACACTCATCGTTACACTAAAAACACTCATCGTAACACTAAAAACACTCATCATTACACTAAAAACACTCATCGTAACACTAAAAACACTCGTCGTAACACTAAAAACACTCATCGTTACACTAAAAACACTCATCGTAACACTAAAAACACTCATCATTACACTAAAAACACTCATCGTAACACTAAAAACACTCGTCGTAACACTAAAAACACTCATCGTTACACTAAAAACACTCATCGTTACACTAAAAACACTCATCGTAACACTATAAACACTCATCGTTACACTAAAAACACTCATCATTACACTAAAAACACTCATCGTAACACTAAAAACACTCGTCGTTACACTAAAAACACTCATCGTAACACTATAAACACTCATCGTAACACTAAAAACACTCATCGTTACACTAAAAACACTCATCGTTACACTAAAAACACTCATCGTTACACTAAAAACACTCATCGTTACACTAAAAACACTCATCGTTACACTAAAAACACTCATCATTACACTAAAAACACTCGTCGTAACACTAAAAACACTCGTCGTAACACTAAAAACACTCATCGTTACACTAAAAACACTCATCGTTACACTAAAAACACTCATCGTAACACTATAAACACTCATCGTAACACTAAAAACACTCATCGTTACACTAAAAACACTCATCGTTACACTAAAAACACTCATCGTAACACTATAAACACTCATCATTACACTAAAAACACTCATCATTACACTAAAAACACTCATCGTAACACTATAAACACTCATCGTTACACTAAAAACACTCATCGTAACACTAAAAACACTCATCGTAACACTATAAACACTCATCGTTACACTAAAAACACTCATCGTTACACTATAAACACTCATCGTAACACTATAAACACTCATCATTACACTAAAAACACTCATCATTACACTAAAAACACTCATCGTAACACTATAAACACTCATCGTTACACTAAAAACACTCATCGTAACACTAAAAACACTCATCGTAACACTATAAACACTCATCGTAACACTATAAACACTCATCGTAACACTAAAAACACTCATCGTTACACTAAAAACACTCATCGTAACACTATAAACACTCATCGTAACACTATAAACACTCATCATTACACTAAAAACACTCATCATTACACTAAAAACACTCATCGTAACACTAAAAACACTCATCGTAACACTATAAACACTCATTACACTAAAAACACTCATCGTTACACTAAAAACACTCATCGTAACACTATAAACACTCATCGTTACACTAAAAACACTCGTCGTTACACTAAAAACACTCGTCGTAACACTATAAACACTCATCGTAACACTAAAAACACTCATCATTACACTAAAACCACTCGTGGTTACCCTAAAAACACTCGTCGTTACACTAAAAACACCCGTCGTTACACTAAAAACACTCATCGTAACACTATAAACACTCATCATTACACTAAAAACACTCATCGTAACACTATAAACACTCATCGTTACACTAAAAACACTCATCGTAACACTATAAACACTCATCGTTACACTAAAAACACTCATCGTAACACTATAAACACTCATCGTAACACTATAAACACTCATCGTAACACTATAAACACTCATCATTACACTAAAAACACTCGTCGTTACCCTAAAAACACTCGTCGCTACACTAAAAACACTCATCATTACACTAAAAACACTCGTCGCTACACTAAAAACACTCGTCGTTACACTAAAAACACTCGTCGTAACACTAAAAACACTCGTCGTAACACTAAAAACACTCATCGTAACACTAAAAACACTCGTCGTTACACTAAAAACACTCGTCGTTACACTAAAAACACTCATCGTAACACTATAAACACTCATCGTAACACTAAAAACACTCATCGTTACACTAAAAACACTTGTTACACTAAAAACACTCATCGTTACACTAAAAACACTCATCGTAACACTAAAAACACTCATCGTTACACTAAAAACACTCATCGTTACACTAAAAACACTCATCGTAACACTAAAAACACTCATCGTAACACTATAAACACTCATCGTAACACTAAAAACACTCATCGTAACACTAAAAACACTCATCGTTACACTAAAAACACTCATCGTTACACTAAAAACACTCATCGTTACATTAAAAACACTCATCGTAACACTAAAAACACTCATCGTTACACTAAAAACACTCATCGTTACACTAAAAACACTCATCGTTACACTAAAAACACTCATCGTAACACTAAAAACACTCATCGTTACACTAAAAACACTCATCGTAACACTAAAAACACTCATCGTAACACTAAAAACACTCATCGTTACACTAAAAACACTCATCGTTACACTAAAAACACTCATCGTTACACTAAAAACACTCATCGTAACACTAAAAACACTCATCGTTACACTAAAAACACTCATCGTAACACTAAAAACACTCATCGTTACACTAAAAACACTAAATAAATAATTACAATAATTTAATTAAATAAATACTACTACTAATACTACTACATAAATAAATATGCTAGTAAATGCCCATATTTATATACATGTTTATTTAATTAATTCATAACAGAATATAATTGTGTACAATTTTCACATTTCATTTTATTTTTTAATTTATTATTTTTTAAATATATTTATTTATTCACTCACCCCCATCCATACATAAAATGGAAAATAAAATTTATTCATGAGAAAATATTACAGAAATAATAGGAAATAAATCCTACTAAATTAGACAATAATTTAACATAAATTATACTACAGTGAAAATTGTAAAAATAAATTATTCTATAGAGACCCCACTTTGAGAACCAGTGTTACAGCCTAATTATGACTCAGTATATATTAGATATTATATATATATATAAAATGCTGACCTTGGTATTAGAAGCATCCTGCCTGCAGCCCTGATCCTGACCCTGCCCTTTGACCTCTGGTGAATTTCCCATCCCAGGAAATCCTGCTGTTCCCTCCTCTTTCAACAAATTAATCATCAGGTCGGACTCTCTGTGAATCTGCAGCTGAGGCTCAGGAGCATCACGATATTTCACCTCAGCAGCAACAAGCATTTACAGAGAGGAGCAGCTCGAATCTCAGTTTGGGTTCACGACATTAATTCAGACTTATTGTAAACTGGAGCCTGAACGTGTTTAACAGCAGGGAAACACACCGATGGCTTACAACTGTAGGAAGATTTTAAAGGAAGTTAAATGTTATGTTGGTGGAACCTTACAGTGTTTGATATATTTTATCTATTTGGTTTTAACATGTGTGTCTACATGTGTTTTAATATAATAGTGATTATGAAGATTTGGGCAAATATATGTTAATACATCTGAAGATGAATGTTCTAAGTGAATCAAAACATCTTTATCTGAGGCCTGGACTCAAATTATTGAATAAAATCAATATATTTCTCGACCTTTCTGCCCCTTTAATGATAATAACTAATAACTAATAACTATTTTGATAGTTGATTAACCTGTCGCTTATTGAAACGATTAATCGATTAGTTGTCTGGTTCATAAAATGTTGTAAAATGTTGATTTTTTTGTCCAGACCAACAGTCCACAACCCAAAGATCATCAGTTTACTATTATAGAGACTAAAGAAACCAGGAAATAGAAGCTGGAACCAGAGAATTTGGACATTTTCTTCTTTAAAATGACTCAAATCCATTAATCAATTAAAAAGACAGATAGCGATTAATGTCAGCGACTAATCGATTAATCGACTAATTGTTAAAGTTTTTTTTTTTAATACCACAGACAATGCAGGAAACATGCAAACGTTCACATTTCAGCTGAATTTGCAGCATTTTCTTCTTAAAAATGACTCAAAACGACTAATCGATTATCAAAATAGTTGGCGATTAATCAACTAATCAACTGAGCAGCTCTGCTATTTATAGAGTTTAATAGAAGCTTTTAAAGTTGAATTTTGATTTTCTCCAACAAACTAGTAAACATAGGACCAAAAATTAATCAGCAATTAATCAATTAACCGACTAATTGTTGTAGATTTTCAAAGATTTTATTTTTAATGCCAAATATTCGCATGTATTCGAAGACATGCAAATGTTCACATTTCAGCAGTTCGATTAATCACCTAATATTTGCAGCTCTAATATTTAATAGAAGCTTTTAATTAAATAAACACTTGTTTATATAACACTATAATGTTGTTATAAGCAGATATACGGATATTTCTAAGTGTTTATTAATGCATTTGTTATTACTCCTCCTCTTGTTGTCGATTAATCGATTAATCGTTCCAGCTCTTGTGTAGAGGTCATCATTATTATACTGAGGACTCTATATATTTGTTGATTAAACTCAGGAAGAGTAGTTGTACCTTTCTAACAGTGAATGTGGATCCAGGCAAACAATTAAGAATAAAGGTCACCAGTAAACACACTGACAGCAACGGCAAGAATAAATCAGTTCAAACAAAAAAAAAGAGCAAATAAAACGCTTCAAACTAACCATGAGATTATTTTCTTCTAAAGACCAAACTATTTAATCATGAACTGCTGCTCCTGGGAAAGACCCCGAACATTCATTTAAATGATTCGTTTCATATAAATCAGAGGAGGTGGGGGTGCAGCTTGTTGTTGTTTTTTTAAAACCACAAAAACAGAAGAAAACAACAAGTTTAGCGCGAGCGACACAGATTCCCTTAAAAAACCTCAAAGAAAACGCGGCGCGAGTGAAGGATGATAAAAAAGGAGAACATCTGGTGAGTCGAGCGGCGTGCCAGGACGACACAAAGCCATGTGTCTGGCAAACACATACCTAAACACACACACACGCACACACACACACACACACACACACTTATTCATGCATGCACACTCAAAAACGCTGCTGCCCCCGAACTTGCAAACAAGCAACAAAAAAAAAAACCAGGAAAAAAACAGGAAAAACACCCCCTACCACACACACACACACACACACACACACACACACACACACACACACACACACACACACACACACACACACACACACACACACACACACACACACACACACACACACACACACACACACACACACACACACACACTACAGTCATTGTGCCGCCACAGCAGGGAGCATTGAGAGGAAAAGTGGAAAAAAAAAGAAAGGGAAAAAAAAAAGTAGGATGTGATTGGAGAGTCCGGCGTTCAGACACGGCTAATCTGCATACTCAGAAGGCTTAGGAGTGAATATGCATGAGAGAATAAAACGATATGCCTCGAAGCAGACCACCCGCTCTCTCTGGATTATACTGTACCCACCTCCAGGGCCTTTTATCTCCTCGCTGGCACGCAATCAAGCTGATTTAGTGTGCGCCGGCTGATGCTTTCACACAATGGGTCGGAACTTAGGAGACGTTAACCTGTTGAGAAAAGGGAGGAGGATTCGATTCGTGTTTTAAAAATTTCCACCGAAAAAACATACGTTTGACGATTTATCTTCAGAAGCTGGTTTCATGGCTCGATTTCGGGAAAAGCCAAAGAGAGGATTTAACCAACAGGAGGAAATATTCTGCGTAGTATTAGACACGGAGCTGTGATGACCCATCAAATATTGAAGAAATGTCTGCTGGAACCATGAATTCACATTTCAAACAGACCTGAGTCTTTATAAAAGTGTTAAAGTGATGTTTCAGCAGCAATTGTCCTGTAGACTTTTAGATAGACGAGAAAGTGATGGAAGATGAATCATTGATCTGTTCCTTATATATATATATATATATATATATATATATATATATATATATATATATATATAGATATGGTAATATTCTAATATATAGGAATAAATATAGATGATATTTTGACCATAAAATTCTTACAGTAAAACATACCTGTTTTAAAAAGTCCTCCAAATCAGTTGTACATATTTTACAAATTACTTTTTCTCTGATTTCACACAATGGATCTGACTTAGAAGATGTTAAACAAAGAAAACAATTTTTTTAAATAAATAAATTTCACGGACATACGTTCGACAATTATCCTCAGAAGCTGTTTTTTTGTGCATATTTTTAATGCCGAGAGAGGATTTATATAAATTATTAGAATACATTTGAATAATTATTGCTAATAAATATTTAGACTATGAAATTCTTACAGTAAAACTTATGTTTTAAAAGGTTGGAGGCTGTTTAATACAGAATGCAGGTTTCCTTCTCCTGTCTATCATATATATATATATATATATATATATATATATATATATATATATACACACTTTTTCTTTGCTTTTATGTTAACCTGTTGTAAATTGAATATTCAATTTGTGTAAAATTTTTATAAATTCATTCAAAAGAAGCTGTTTTTTGTACATATTTTCATGCCCAATTTAACAAAAGTGATAGAGAGAATTTAACAGTGTTTGTTTATATATTAATATTGGAATTATTGATAATATTTTGAAAATGAAATTCTTACAGTAAAACCTCCCTATGATTTTAAAACGTTGGATATAATGGATATAATAATGTCCATAATGTCCATATATATATATATATATATATATATATATATATATATATATATATATATATATATATATATATATATGGATCGGTGACAACATATGTCAAAATGAGAAATTCCCCCAAAAAATTAAAATACAGTTTTAAAAATATCATCAGGTCAAAAACTATGCATTTGTGTTTGTGCAACCAAAAATTCAATCCACCTAAAATATATAACTAGTTATTAGCATATATATATATATATATATATATATATATATATATATATATTATTTTTATAATTATTTTTATAGTACCATGAAATTCTTACAGTAAAAACTACCTGTTCTAAAAAGTTTGATATATACACTACTATATATATATATATATATATATATATATATATATATATATATAGTTCACAAATGACTTTTCCTTTGCTGTCATCAATGGATTAGACTTAGGAGACATTAACCTGAGGAAAAGAAGATTCCATTCATGTTTCTATTCATTTTTGTTCACCAAAACACGTTGAACCATTATCTTTAGAAGCTGCTTTTCTCTGCATATTTTTCATGGCCGATTTCATGAAAAGCGAGAGAGGATTTAACCAACAGGAGCAAAAACAGAGGGAGGAAAAAAATATTCTGCGCAGTATTAGACACGGAGCTGTGATGACCCATCAAATATTGAAGAAATGTCTGCTGGAACCATGAATTCACATTTCAAACAGACTCCCTCTAAGACTGTCCTCGCCAATGAATGAATATTTCATCTCAGAAAATAGAGTGGGCCTGAAAGGCACCATTACCAAATCCTAATGTCAGGGGGAAAACACTCTGCACATTTAGCTGAAAGTCAGGGGGAAATGATAAGAGCCGTCCATGCGTAACACAATCTGATGGGGTAACGCATTGGCATCACATTAGCATGACTGTATTTGACTGCGTGGCAGCATGTGTGTGTGTGTGTGTATAAACCGGGGGGGACTCGCAGCACAAGGGTTTTCAATTTTTCATCTCGCTCGTCTGTTGAAAAGGAACAAAAAGTCAAAAACGGTTAAAAAACCTCAACTCGCACACAGTCAGCATCACTAACTCTAACCAGAAAAAGGAAATAGTGATATTATTTAAGTTACTCACGTTTTTTTCCCTCTTTTCAGTCAACGAACGTTCAAGAAATCGAATCAGTTCTCAGCGGACTTTTACAACAACCGTCTCCAGTCACATTATTTTAAAGTGAAGCTGAATGTTCGCTCCGAAAGGGAAACATAATAAATTACACCTCAATCACGTTTATTTTTTTAGGAAATGTAAAACAAACACTAACACACCTCAGCTATGGAATCAACCTCCAGCTCCAGTGTGTGTTCATGTGAACACCAGAGGTTTGGCCCGATGCCACAAATCAAATTAAAGTGGAGAAACTTATGTTCACGCCGCCAAGTTCAAGATGAGTCATTAAATCTTTGACATAAAACAATCAAAAAATATTGTATTTTGACATGTGTTTGGCAAACGGCGATGAGCAAGTGAACGATAAACATGCAGAGAAAGGATTAAAACTTAGAGATTAAAAGTTTGCATGTGTGCACGGAGAAAAAAATGGGGATAATAAACTGTGAATAAAAGGATTAATAAGGGTTAAACGCTGCTTTTTTTTGTTGTTTCGTCCTTTTAGCATCAAATGCTAACACATGCTAACACGTTTACCAGCAAATACAGATCATGTGACACAGCTGTGGTTAAAGTGTTGTTGGGATTAGCCACGAAAACACTTAAAACATCAGGTTTTAGGTTAAAATGCTTGATTTCTTCACTTTTTCCAACTTTAAACACATCTACTGTCATTTTTAAATCTGGAAAACATCAAATTCACTACTGATGGTTCAATAATCAAATTGGACTAAAACTTTCTGGTACAACTGGTTAAATAATATTTCAGGGAGTAAATTCTGACTGATGTTCATGTATTTATGTGTTTTTTTATGTTTTTGTTTGGTTCAGTGTTCAGAAAGTTTATTGAAATGTTGATAAAACTGTTTTTGAGCAGCTTGTTTCAGTCGTAATTCTCCTGTTTTTCCTGTTAGACCAGAATGTAACGTTAACAAGGGTGAATGAATTCTAAATCTATATCGATATCCATGAAATTCTTACAGTAAAACAACCTGTTTTAAACGGTTCTCCAGGCTTTGTTGAAATCAGTCTCACATATTTTACTTTTTTCTTTGCTAATAATTTTTCAATTATCCCCATGGAATCCCATGCAACTCCAGATGTTGCTTTTCAAATGACAGTTTTGAACATGAGAATAATGTCCAGAACAGGTTTAAATATTAAAGATAATGCCCATAACATGGTTATATATAAAGATAATGTCCATAGCATGGTTATATATGAAGATAATGTCCATAACAAGGTTATATATGAAGATAATGTCCATAACATGGTTATATATGAAGATAATGCCCATAGCATGGTTATATATGAAGATAATGCCCATAGCATGGTTATATATGAAGATAATGTCCATAACATGGTTATATATAAAGATAATGTCCATAACATGGTTATATATGAAGATAATGCCCATAACATGGTTATATATGAAGATAATGCCCATAGCATGGT
This sequence comes from Lepturacanthus savala, assembly GCA_030544235.1. Lineage (NCBI taxonomy): Eukaryota > Metazoa > Chordata > Actinopteri > Scombriformes > Trichiuridae > Lepturacanthus > Lepturacanthus savala. Next base: position 26,633,920 of record CM060461.1, read on the forward strand.
TATATATGAAGATAATGTCCATAACATGGTTATATATAAAGATAATGTCCATAACATGGTTATATATGAAGATAATGCCCATAACATGGTTATATATGAAGATAATGCCCATAACATGGTTATATATGAAGATAATGTCCATAACATGGTTATATATGAAGATAATGTCCATAGCATGGTTATATATGAAGATAATGTCCATAACATGGTTATATATGAAGATAATGCCCATAGCATGGTTATATATGAAGATAATGTCCATAACATGGTTATATATGAAGATAATGTCCATAGCATGGTTATATATAAAGATAATGTCCATAACATGGTTATATATGAAGATAATGCCCATAGCATGGTTATATATAAAGATAATGTCCATAACATGGTTATATATGAAGATAATGTCCATAGCATGGTTATATATGAAGATAATGTCCATAACATGGTTATATATGAAGATAATGTCCATAGCATGGTTATATATGAAGATAATGTCCATAGCATGGTTATATATGAAGATAATGTCCATAGCATGGTTATATATGAAGATAATGTCCATAGCATGGTTATATATGAAGATAATGTCCATAGCATGGTTATATATGAAGATAATGCCCATAGCATGGTTGAATATAAGAATAATGTCCATAAAAGGTTTGAATATTAATCTTCTATGACCTGGTGTCCACATATGTGTACTGCATGCATGCCATGCAAGTTCAGGTCTTAGGAGATTAAATAATGTCTAACATGAGAATAATGTCTATAACAGGTTTAAATATTAAATAATGTCCATAATAGGGTGTGTGAATATGACTGTGAGCCCTATCAAAGAAGGATTTCTGTCACCATTTGGGACAGTTTTGTCTATTCTAGTCTATTCTAGTTACTTCCATTCTATATTTGAATTCTATTCAACTCCAGCAGTTGTTAGTCTCAGCCCTGTTGTGTGTGGACAGTTTTTTCCAGCCGGATCAGTCAGATCAACAAACACCTGCTTCTCCTCCTCCTCTTGCTGAGTCTCCTCAGAGCGGTGGTAGCGGTGGTAGCGAGGGGAAAGACAAAGGGAGAACAGAGATGTCTGCGGTGCAGAAACAGTTAAAGCCATAAAGACGTACAGTACCTCAGCCGTGACCCCGTGCCCTCCTAGGTATCCCCCCGCGCCGAATTCTTATTCCCGACCAAACTGACAAAGTGTTTTTAATCTTTTCTTTCCCTCCCTCCTGGAGATTGGGGAAACAAAAATCAATAGCTGCTGGCAGGCGATCTAGCAGGGCCGGTGAATTACAGGGCCGGGCGCCGCGGCCCCGGCGCTGCATCACCACGGCCTTGGAATGAGAGACCTTGGGAAGAGGCATCAGAGACACGGGGGGTTGCAGGGTCACTCTGGGTCCGCGGTCTGAGGAGCCGGGTATTTACTGCCTCGGCCGGCTCCACCCGTGATGAAAAATAACTGCTGCGACGCGATGGAGGAAAAAGAGGGATGGCCGAGGCGAGAAAGATGGCGAGAAAGAGAAGGAGAGAGAGAAAAACAGGCGAGGGCGGTTTAAGTCTTCGGAGAGTTCAGCACAGCTGTGATTTGTGCAAACATCCTTTACAGCTGCAACGAGTGTAGATGGAGGATTAATCTATCGATTATTGAAACGATTCATCGATTGGGTGTCAAACACGCACATTTCAGCAGCTGTAGCATGTGAGTTTAGGGCATTTTCTTCTTAAAAAATAACTCAAATTGATTAATTCGCTATCGAAATACTTGGCGATTAATGTAATTCAATTAATCAACTAATCGTTGCAGTTCCAACATTTCATTTTAATGCCATAGAAAAAAAGGTTTTCTTTCTAAAGCCACATACAAAGTGGGAAACCTGCTTATTAGGGAATTTTCTCCTTAAGAATAACTCAAATCAATCAATTTTAATAGTTGGCATCTATTCGATTAATCGACTAATCGTTGCAGCTCTAATATTCAAAAATTGTCTATTTCATGGCGTACAAAACCTATTTGACCAGCTGGAACATGTCATTTTAGTACATTTTCTTCTAAAAATATAACTCAAATTGATTAATTCGCTGTCAAAATAGTTGTATTACAATTAATGTAATAGTTGGCAACGAATCGATTAATCAACTAATCCCTTCAAATTCATAGATTTTCATTTTAATGCTGTAGAAAATCTGTGAACGTTCACATTTCAGCAGCTGGAACATGTGAATTTAGGGAATCAAATTGATTTTATCAATCATCAAAATAGTTGGCGATTAATGTAACAGTTGGCAACTAATCGATTAATCGTTGCAGCTGTAATATATTTAATGATTTTCTTCTAATACAAGGTGACATAGAAAACCTGTGAACGTTTATATTTCAGCAGCTGGAACATGTGAATTTAGGGCATTTCCTTCTTAAAAAAAAAAGACTCAAATCAATCAATTGTAATACTTGGCAAGTAACTGATTAATCAACTAATCGTAGCAGCTTCAATATCTAAAGATTTTCATTTTAATGCCACAGATGACATAGAAAACCTGCAAACGTTCAGGTTTTAGCAGCTCGAATGCGAATTTAGGACATTTTCTTCTTAAATTGATTATCAGAATAGTTGGCGATTAATGTAATAGTTGGCAACTAATCGAATAATCGACTCATTGTTGTGGCTCTAGAAAAAAGACTAGAGAGAAGGAACTGAGCTAAATTAGATATGTTGAACTTAGAGCTGCAACTAACGACTATTTTGATATTTGATTAAACTAGCAATTATTTAAATGGTTCATAAAATGGTGTAAAATGTTGATCAGTGTTTCCAAAGCTGAAGATTCAACCTAAAATGTCTTTATTTGTCCAGACCAACAGTCCACAACACAAACATCACCAGTTTACTAACATCAACAGTTGACTCGCATCGAATAATTATCAAAATAGTCAGCGATTATTATAATAGTTGACAACCAATCGATTAATCGACTAATCATTGCAGCTCTAACATTCAAAGATTTTCTTCCTAATCACAGACAATGTAGAAAACCTGCAAACGTTCATATTTCAGCAGCTGGAACATGTGAATTTAGCACATTTTCTTCTTTAAAATGACTCATTGTGGTATAGGTATGATGTTGAGTGGGAGAGACTAATGCTTTTTTTTCCACCATCTCTCCCTCTCTCCCAAATGGGAAATGATTCATTAGCGTTTGGTGATTTAGAACGTGGCAGCGCTGGCCCGATCAATATGCATGGGTCCATCTGTCAATACGTGATTTCTGCTGGTAATTAGCTGATGTGGGCCAGTGGTTGGGAATATTGCCTGGCAACTGACAATCTGGTTGTTTCCTGTCATCACTATAGTAAGGGTGGGGGGGCTGCACAGGTGGTAGGAAGCTCACCATCGATCAATAAAACGCTGCATTCAAGACCCTGAACTAGCTTCATAAACACACCCCACATGATAAAATACACAGCGGGAAAAAGGCGTTTACTAAAACAAAAACATTGAGTCTGGAATCATAAATAAGAACAGGAATCTCACTCTCATCATGTGTAAACTTTTGTGTTGAAGCGTCTCAGGCTCCGTTGAGAAAATGTGTCCGATCACTCAATTACGACAACTGGAGACAGCTGGCAGCGAGACAATTAGTGTGAGTGTGAAAATGATAATGATGATTATGATGAACAAAATTTAGAGCAAAACAGGGAAGTTTCTCCTTAAAAAATGGCTCAAATCGATCAATTGTAATAGTTGGCGGGTAGTCGACTAATCGATTAATTGTTGCAGTTATAACATTCAAAGGTTTCCTATTTAATGCCATAGAAAACCTGTGAACGTTCCTATTTCAGCACCTGAAACATGTGAATTTAGGGCATTTTCTGCTTAGAAATACCTCTAAGTGATTAATTAATTATCTAAATAGTTGGCGATTAAGGTAATAGTTGCCAATGAATTGATTAATCAATTAATCGTTGCAGCTTTTACATCCAAAGTTTTTAATGCCTTAGAAAATATGTGAATATTCATATTTCAGACGCTGGAACATGTGGATTTAGGGCATTTTCTTCTAATAAATGACTCAAAGTGATTCATTGATCATCAAAATAGTTGGCGATTATTAAAATAGTTGGCGATTATTAAAATAGTTGGCAACGAATCGATTAATCGATTCGATTTCTTTTACTGCTGTAGAAAACCTGTGAAACTTGACATTTCAGCAGCTGTAATGTGCATTTATTGAATTTTCTTCTTAAAAATGACTTAAATCGATTGATTATCAAAATAGTTAACTAATCAATTAATCGACTAATCATTGCAGCTATAACATTCAAAGATTGCTTTTTAATGTCACATACAAAATAGAAAATATGCATTTGAGCAGCTGGAACATGTACAATTAATTTTCTTCTTAAAAATGACTCAACTCAATCAAGTCAAATAGTTGTCACCTGATCGATTAATCAACTAATCGTTGCAGCTATTACATTCAAAGATTTTAGTTTTATTACCATAGAAAACCTGTAAATATTCCTATTTCAGAAGCTGGAACATGTTGATTTAGAGCATTTTCTTGACTCAAATTGATTCACTGATCAGCAAAATAGTTGGCAATTAATAAAATAGTTGGTAACTAAACGATTAATCAACTTCTTACAAATGATTCAAATAAATCTGAATCGATTAATCGACTAATCACTTCAACATTCAACAGACTAGCATTTAATGATTTTTCTTTTACATATGAAGTAGGAAAGCTGCTTATTTCAGCAGTTGGAACATGTAAATTTAGGCAATTTTCTTCTTAAAAATGACTCAACTCAATCAATCGTAAGAGTTGGCAACTAAATGATTAATCAACTAATCACTGCAGCATCAATGTTCAAAGATTTTATTTCTAATGTCATGAAAAACCTATGAACGTTCAATTTCAGCAGCTGGAACGTGAATTTAGGACGTTTGCTTCTTAAAAATAGCTCAACTCAATGAATTGTAATAGTTGTCACCTGATCGATTAATCAACTAATCGTTGCAGCTCTAAATCAAAGGTTTTCTTGTTGTTGTTGTTGTGTGTAAACTTTGCCATTTGTGTGAACATACATTTACATCAGAGGTGGAGGCAGCGTCTCAGGCTCCGTTGAGAAAATGTGTCAGATCACTCAATTACGACAACTGGAGACAGCTGGCAGCGAGACAATTAGGAGTGTGAAAATGATAATGATGATTATGATGAACAAAATTTTTAATTGCTTTGTTTTCGAAGGCGAACGCGCCACGTCGGTTCTGACGTGAAACCCGCGCCGCCGCCGGTTTTCAGCCGGTGACTCCATGGACGGATGGTATCAAACGCGCTAATGAAAACGTTTGTGCACAGAAAACAGTCATTTTTTAAGCTGTTAAACATTCAATCAACTGAACCCAGAGATGCATCGACTGTGTTTTGCAGCAGTAAAGGGGTTTTATTGAACTGCGGCGTCTCACGTCAATAAAAAACGATGCTTTTCATTGAACTCCCATCATAAAACCAGTGATATTTGCCTCTATTCTTTCCAGAGCCGTTATATTTCTCAGTTGGTTTTTTTTACGCTCGCGGGAAAAAAACGCGCGTCAAAGTTCATAAGTTCACTCCCGGTGAAAATCAGCGGCGAGCAGGTGTGAAGCCCTGCAGAAGGAAGCCGCTCTGTCTCTCATTGGCATTTGCATATTAGAGTGTTTTCTGGGGGAAAATGAGCTGTAGAAATTAATTCAGGATTAATTGGTGCCTTTATCTCGTTAGGACAATCTAATTTAGGGGATGATGGAATTGTTTAGACTCCCTTTTGCATAATTGGATTGCGGTGAATGGCTGTCATTACCGTCTTTTTAGCATCGTCTGTGGGCCCCCTCTCCCTCTCTCTTTCTCTCTTTCGCTCTCTATCTCTCTCCCTGGTTCTCTGTTGCAGGCCCCAGCCTCATAAAGAGCGATCATGTGTTACGCCGGTGTTTTGCTAACCCCTGGAACATATCAGCCGTGCTGCTGCAAAGAGGCGAGCATGTGGCTAACCGCGCAGCAGTGATTAACTCTCTTCTCGGAGCCATTAGCGTACAGCGAGCGGCACGCTGCCGCTGCCGAGGAGGAGGAGGAGGAGGAGGTGAACGCATGTGGCTAACAACACAGCGATGATCGAAAGGTTTTGATTTTAATGCCATAGAAAACCTACAAATATTCACATATCGGCAGCTGGAACATGTTAATTTAGGGCATTTTCTTCTTAAAAATGACTTTAAATCAATCAATTTCAAATTGATTAATTGACTAATCGTTGCAGTTCAAAGATTTGCTTTAGAATTTTAGCATTTTTTTTTAGCATTTTACCAATGTTCACATTTCAGCGGCTGGAACATGGAAATATAGGACATTTTCTCCTTAAAAATGACTCAAATCGATCAATTGTAATAGTTGGCACTTAGTCGATTAATCAACTAATCGTTGCAGCACTAACATTCAAAGGTTTTCTTTTTAATGCCATAGAAAACCTACAAACGTTCACATTTCAGCAGCTGGACCATGTGAATTTAAGGCTTTTCCTACATAATAATGGGTTTGGGTTAGGATTAGGGCTGCAGCTAGTTTTGTTGGAGTGGATTAATATATACCTTATTGAAACGACTAATCGATTAGTTGTTTGGTTTATAAAATGATTTAAAATATCAATCAGTGTTTTCCAAAGCTGAAGATTCAACCTAAAATGTCTTTTTTTTGTCCACAACCAAAATATCATCAGTTTATTATTATATAGTTTATTATATAGAAACCAGGAAATAATCAGAGAAGAGAAGCTGGAACCAGAGAATTTGGACATTTTCTTCTTTCAAATCAATCAATCATAATATTCAGCAACTAATCGATTAATCAAAGTATGGTTGCAACCCTAACGTTCAAAGATTTTCTTTCTAATGCCACAGACAATATAGAAAACCTGAGAAGATTTACATTTCAGCAACAGGAACATGTGAATTTAGGGCATTTTCTTCCTAAAAATGACTCAAATTGATTAATCGATCATCAAAATAGTTGGCGATTAATAAAACTAACCAAATAATCAAGTTCTTACACTCAAATCAACTAATCCTAAGAGATGGCAACAGATCGATTAATCGACTAATCAACACAACATTCGACAGATTAACATTCAGTGATTTTTCTTTTACTGCTATAGAAAATCTGCGAAATCTCACATTTAAGCAGCTGTAACGTGCATTTATTTAATTTTCTTCTTAAAATGACTCAAATCGATTGATTATCAAAATAGGTAACAACTAACCAATTAATTGATGCAGCTCTTATATTGAAATATTTTAATTCTAATGCCATAGATGACGTAGAAAACCTGTTCATACCAACAGCTGGAATGTAAATTTAGGACATTTTCTCTCTCTTCTCATTTACTCTCTTCTCTGAGCCGTTAGCGTACACCGAACGGCACGCCATCGCCGAGGAGGAGGAGGAGGAGGTGGAGGAGGAGGAGAAGGAGGAGGTGGTGGTGGATTCTCGTGAACGCATGTAGCTAACAACACGACAATGATCGACTGTTAGCGGCAGCGATTCGTTTCTCTAGATTCTAGACGCTGTCACGGTTTATGGTTTTGCGGTTTCTGACAGAATCTGCACCTGCACATGACACCTCAAAAAAAAAAAAACCTTCTCTCTTCTTATTTTTTAAACCCTTTTCCCCTCCTCTTTCTGTCTCTTTCTTCATCCGACACATTTCGCCCTTTCATTACCTCGACAGGTTTGTTTTTTTTTTTCTTACTCTCTCTCTCTCAACGTGGGATGAAAATCAATAGAAGAAGTGCAAAGCTCATGTAAAGGATCACTCACTGGAATACCTGATCTTCTCACTTCAACAACATTGATGTAACTATGGAAACTAGTTCCCAAGATGAACAGGGATATGCCTATCTCCTGACAAAAGGCTCTTTTATATCTCTCCCAGCCTCAGTTACCCTACACCACAGCGCAGGAGAAGCTTATATCTGCCGCTCCCCTGCTATGATACCATCATCATTTTTTCTGAAAGCACAAATTGTATAGATATTATTCTGCGGGCCGGTCTCTGGTAAACAAGGCAGAGTGAAATCTAATCTATGGTGCTGATACTCAGGCGCTGCCAGGCTAATTGAGTTGATGTAGTCTGTCCCCGGAGGAGCTGGACATACAGTAAAAAGACAGACTCTATCAAGTCATATAGCTCATGTACTGTACTTACTGGAAGTGACTCGCGTTTATTTTGTCACAGTTGTCAACGGTCGCTGTGCAGATGGAAATACAGCACGATGCTTTTATGTGGAATAAACTGCAGGTAAAAAAAACGTCTTTTATAGCACCGCAGCTAGTTTTGATAATGGATTCATCTACCGATTATTGAAATGATTAATCGATTAGTTGTTTCGTTCATAAAATAAATACAACAAAGACTCAACCTTTTTTTGTCCAGACCAACAGTCCCCAACTCAAAGATCATCAGTTTACTAATAAAGAAGATGAAGGAAACCAGAAGCTGGAACCAGAGAAATTTGGGCGTTTTCTTCTTTTCTTCTTTAAAATGACTCAAACTGATCAATTATAATAGTCAGCAACTAATCAACTAATCGATTAATCGACTAATCGTTGCAGCTCCAATACTTAAAGATTCTCTTTCTAATGCCACAGACAACAAAGAAAACCTGTGAACATTCACATTTTAGCAGCTGGAACATGAATTGATCAATAATTACTAACTAACTAATAATAACTAATAACTAACTGATCAAATCAATTAATCGTTGCAGCTTCACTATTTAAAGATTAATCAATTAATTGATTGATTTTTGCACCTCTAAAATTTTTAAGATTTTCTTTTCCATGCTGTAGAAGACCTGCAAACGTTCACATTCCAGAAGTTTGAACATGTGAATTAAGGGGATTTTCTTATTAAAAATGTCTCAAACTGAAAATAGTTGGTGATTAATGTAATAGTTGATAACTCGATTAATCAACTAATCGTTGCAGCTCTGACATTCAAATATTTGCTTGTTAATGTCACATATGAAGTAGAAAACATGCACATTTCAACAGCTGGAACACGTGAATTTAGGGCATTTTCTTCTTAAAATTGACTTAACTGGATTAATTGATTATCAAAATAGTTGTTGATTAATGTAATAGTCAGCAACCAATCGATTAATCAACTAACCGTCACAGCTCTAACATTAAAATATTTTCTTCCTAATCCCATATACATCATAGAAAACCTGCAAACGTTCAAATTTCAGTAGCTTGACCATGTGAATTTAGGGCATTTTCCTCTTAAAAATGACTTAACTCGATTAATCAACCATCAAAACAGTTGTTGTTTAATGTAATAGTCGGCAACTAACTGATTAATCGTCAAATCGTTGCAGCTCTAATCCCTTACGTCCAAGTCACTCTCACATGTTCATGATGCAAACTGTGTCATGATGCATATGATTTTGATGCATCCCCCTACTCGTCTAGTGCCATTTCCATTCTTTGCATAAATGCAGTCTAACAGTATTAAGTATTCATGTGTGTTGGGGAAGGTGGTTCCTGTCCTTCAGGGTAAGTGTCAGGCCTGCGTGCGGCACAAGAAAAGCCCGAGGGAGAGGAGAACATTAGGATCCATCAGCCTGACAGACAAATCATTCTCTCATGTAAACATAAATATGAGGGTATGTTTCCGCCGCCATCCCACTATCTGTTGCTAGGCTACCTTGCATTAAGCAGTGTAGCTGTCCCTGTTCATTTTGCTCCAGGGATTCCAGCAATACCATCATATAACCTGCTGAGTCTTAATGAGAAGGCCTGCTCATATGAGTGGATATGAACATGGCGAGATGTGAAATTTATTCAAAAACGCGGGAATCCGGCTGTCTGTCAGCGCCGCGGCGGCACGGAAATGTTTATGGATTTCGAAGTGTTTTTTTTTTTTGGAATGAAAAAAAATAGAAGAAGAATAGGAAGATGAAGCTCCGAGTGGAAATATTTCTATGACATGAGAAAAGGTCGCAATGGATCAACAATAGCACATACAAAGTAGAAAACATGCACATTTCACAGCTAGAACATGTGAATTTAGAGCAATTATTTCATAAAAATGACTCAAATCAATCAATCGTAATAGTTGGCAATTAACTGATTAATCAACTAGTCGTTAATTATCTATATTTGAAGATTTTTAATGGCCACATTTAATGTTTTAGCAGTTGGAACATGTGTGTTAAAATTGACTTAACTCGATTAATCGATTATCAAAATAGTTGTTGATTAAAGTAATAGTCAGCAACCAATCGATTAATCAACTAAGTGTCACATTAAAAATGACTCAAATTGATTAACCATGTATCAAAATAGTTGGCAACTAATCAATTAATCAAGAATCTTTGAATCATTAATGCTGTAGAAAACCTAAGAATATTCACATTTCACAGCTAGAACATGTGAATTTAGGGCAATTTTTTCATAAAAATGACTCAAATCAATCAATCGTAATAGTTGGCAATTAACTGATTAATCAGCTAGTCGTTAATTATCTATATTTGAAGATTTTTAATGGTCACATTTAATGTTTTAGCAGCTGGAACATGTCAATTTATGGCATTTTCTTCCTAAAAATTACTCAAATCCATTAATTGTTTATCAAAATAGTTGCCAATTAATGTGATAGTTGGCATCTAATTGATTAATCAACTAATCAACACAGTTCTCTTTTTAATTCTGTAAAAATCATACAAATGTTCACATTTCAGAAACTGGAACATATGAATTAAGGACATTTCCTTCTTAAAAATGACTCAACTCGATTAATTGAATATCAAAATATTGTCGATGAATCTAATAGTCTGTAATTAGTTAATAAACTAATCATTGCACTTCAACATTCAAAGATTTGCTATTTAACGTCACATATGAAGTAAAAAACATACACATTTCAGCAGCTGGAACATGTGAATTTAGGGCATTTTCTTCTTAAAATTGACTTAACTCGATTAATCGATTATCAAAATAGTTGTTGATTAAAGTAATAGTCAGCAACCAATCGATTAATCAACTATGTGTCACATTAAAAATGACTCAAATTGATTAACCATGTATCAAAATAGTTGGCAACTAATCAATTAATCAAGAATCTTTGAATCATTAATGCTGTAGAAAACCTAAGAATATTCACATTTCACAGCTAGAACATGTAAATTTAGAGCAATTTTTTCATAAAAATGACTCAAATCAATCGTAATAGTTTAGGCAATTAACTGATTAATCAACTAGTCATTAAATTATATTAAAAATATATTATATTTAAAGATTTTTAATGCTAATGTTCACATTTTAGCAACTGGAAAATGTAAATTTATGGCATTTTCTTCTTAAAAATGACTCAAATTCATTAATTCTTTATCAAAATAGTTTGAACATGTGAACTAATCGATTAATCAACTAATCATTAAACTTTTAACATTCGAAGATTTGCTTTTTTAATGTCACATATGAAGTAAAAAACATTCAATTTCAGCAGCTGGAACATGTGAATTTAGGGCAATTTTCTTCTTAAAAATGACTCATGTTTATGAATTTCAACATGTTTTTTTAGAATTAAAAAAAAAGAAAAACATGAAGAAGAAGCTCTGAGGGGAAATATTTCTATGTCTCTGCGCAAACACACCTGACATCAGAAAAGGTCACAATGGATCAACACACACACACACACACATGCACACACACAATAAACAATAAGCCAAGCTCCATAAAGGTCATTTGTTGTTGGGGAAAATCACTGATCCCCAAATGCATTAACAAAGTCAATTAACTATTGAAAAGGAGCCCATCTCCAGTAAAAATAGAGCGGCGGGCGGCGTCCAGGCAGCGCCACAATTACAACAAACCGCCGCGTCCCCCTGATAATCACACGAAGCCGGAGGAAAAGACGGTAAAGAAGGCGACGGTCACCGAGAAGAAAGAGCCGGGCGAGATGAGGCAGAGCGGCGGGAACAGCTGGTTTGAATAGATTGTGTGTGGGATGAATTAAAAAGTTGAACCTTTTCCCCGGCCGCATTCAGACGTCTGCCTCCGGGTGATTAATCACGGCCGTCAGGACCTGTAATCCCTTTCAATGGGAAACAAATGCGGCCGCTGTCCCCCGATGCCACGAAGGCGCCCGGTGGGGCCGCCGGGGGCCGCCACCGCCTGGTCACAATACCTGAACCTCAGGAAGAAAAAAAGAAAGAACCTCCCCGAGGGGCCGAGGCTGCACGGACTCACTGTAATCTGGTCCAAACACGACGGGACCAACAAAAACACTAATTATACAGCACCGGTTATTGTTTCTGCTGCAAACCCTACTGTACATCAGCCAATAGTCCAGGCAGGTGGCACTAACTCACCTTTAGAGCTGTGGTTTTAAAGGGACAGTTCGGTATTTTTCAGCACTAGAACTGTACTGGACTTAAGTTATACTTTTATATTTCAGTCCGCAACTCAAAAAACATCAGTTTACTATAATAGAAGATGAAGCAAACCAGAGAATAATCAGAGAAGAGGAGAGGAGAGAGAAGAGAATTTTTGCATTTTCTTCTTTAAAATGACTTAAACTAATCAACTAATCGATTAATCGACTAATCGTTGCAGCTCTCATATTTAAATTTAAATTATTCTCTTTCTAATGCCACAGACGACATAGAAAAACATTCACATTTTAGCAGCTGGAACATGAATTGATCAATAGTAGTAGTTGGCAACTAACTGATAAATCAACTAATCGTTGCAGCTTCACTATTTAAAGATTAATCAATTAATTGAGTGAGTGCACCTCAATGATTAGTTAACTCAAAACTAGCTTGTACAAACTTTTTATAATTGCTTCACATCTGTGTGTCATGGAGTCAACTAACTTGTGGAACCTTTGAGCTGTAATTCCACTGGGGCTTGTTGGTTTATTGGTAAATTCTTGGCCATGTAGCAAAAAAATATAATAAAAACCTGGATTAATCACGGGCGACACGGTGGCGCAGGGGTTAGCGCTGTTGCCTCACAGCAAGAAGGTCCCAGGTTCAAGACCTCCTTGGTCCTGGGTCTGGGACCTTTCTGTGTGGATGTGCATGTTCTCCCCGTGTCTGCGTGGGTTTTCACCAGGTACTCCGGCTTCCTCCCACAGTCCAAAAACATGCTGAGGTTAATTGGAGACTCTAAATTGCCCTTAGGTGTGAGTGTGTGAGTGAATGGTATGTGTGCCCCACGATTGGCTGGCGACCATCTGGGGTGTATCCCTGCCTCTCGCTGTAACACGCTGGGATTGGCTCCAGCAGACCATGTGACCCTGATGAGGAATAAGCAGGTATAGAAAATGACTGACTGACTGGATTAATCACATTGGATTGCTGTTATTTTGAACACTACTGTATGTCCATTACTACAGAAAAGCAGTAAGTTGTCTAAGTATTAATACTTGTACTTAGTAATGAAATAATGTATAATATAATAATAATGTACTTGAAGTAAATGTTCTTTCTAATTTATTGATCTACATTAATCCACACAAAAGAATCTAAATTCTGGTCCAAACATGAGCAAAACACTAATTGTATGGCACCATTTATTGTTTATAGTTTGGTATTTTGCAGTTTTGCAAAGTAACTAAGTACATTTACTCATGTACTGTACTTAAATACAGTTTTATGGTTCCATTTGATGCTATTTTAGACATTTCAGAGTGAAATATTGTACTTTCAAGCTGCAGTTTTTACTGCAACTTGCTTATTTTTCACTGGAGGAAAGTAACTAAGTGCATTTACATTTAATATCTATATATAATCGTAATTATTACATGAATGTAACGTTGCTGAATACATTTATATACGGTGTAATCTAATATCTTTTATGATTAATCAACCCAGAGAATTAGAAGAATAAGGACTAAAAAACTTAATAAAATTGGCTCCAATAATTTATAATCTATGAATAAATGGAGATGTAAGGTTAAATAATTAGCTCTAACACTGTCTTAATGCAGAAGTTCATAGTGTGAATTGAAACAATCATTATATGTAATAATATTTGTAGAAACAATAGACTAACTAGAGTTAAAAGAGTCAAATTATGACTCTAAGCATGAAAGGAACAAGGAGAATGGGGCTAAATGTTAAAAAAGCAGAAGTTTCCCTTTAAATAGCAGCATTCATGAGTGTTGTGAATGGAGCGGTGATACTGCAGCTCCTCTCTCTGATCTCAGTCCTCGCAGCTGCTTTAGTCACTGAACTTCATGTCACGTTCCTACACGGCGGTAAACAGCTGATCTAGTTTAGAAAAGACAGTGAGAAAGTCAAGAGCCAGCAACATCCAGGGCCCGGGAGAAGAAAGTGTGTCATCAGCATAAAAATAGAAGCCCGCTAACGAATTCCTAATCATATCCCCCGTTTCCTCGAGGGGCTTCGCTAAAGAGGTTAAAACACCAGCCGCTGGATGAGAATATGTGGCGCATTAGCTCCAGAGATTATTTCTTGGCATTCCAGAGGTTTTTTCAGTGTTATTGATTTGTTAAATCGATTCTTTGCTTTGATTCGAGTCATTTTTAAGAAGAAAATGTCCAAATTCTCTGGTTCCAGCTTCTCTTCTCTGATTATTTCCTGGTTTCTTTATTCTTCTATAATAATAAACTGATGATCTTTGGGTTTTGGACAAAAAGAAACAATATTTTAGGTTGAATCTTCAGCTTCGGGAAAAATTGATTGACCAGTGAGCAACTAATCGATTAATCATTTCAATAATTGATGGATTAACCATTAAAATAGTCTTTAGTTGCAGCTCTAAGTGCATCAAGTCTAATTTAGCTCAGTTTTTTCTCTCTAGTCTCTTTTCAAGAACCACAATGATCAGTCGATTAATCGATTAATCGTCAACTATTTTACTCAAATATTTGAGTCATTTTTAAGAAGAAAAGACATAATAATGTTAATTAGAGCTGCAACGATTAGTTGATTAGACGTTATATCATCAAAGAGGTAATAATGTTAATTAGTGGGACGATTAGTCGATTAATCGATCAGTTACCAACTATTACATTAATCGCTAAATAGTTTGATAATTTGATAAGAAGAAAACGTCCAAATTCTCTGGTTCCAGCTTCTCTTCTCTGATTATTTTCTGGTTTCTTTAGTCTCTATAATAATAAACTGATGATCTTTGGGTTTTGGACTGTTGGTCTGGACAAAATAAGACATTTAGTTGATTGGTTTATGAACTAAACTAAATGATTAATCATTTCAATAACTGATAGATTAATCAACTATCAGATTAGTCAATAGTTGCAGCACTAGCCTCTATCACATCTTAGTGCAATAATTAAATAATTTCCAGTAATTAACATCGGCTAATAATAATGCTAATACCCAACAAGTATCTGGTCAGGTGTTTTTACATCATCATCTTCTATAATAGTAAACTGATGATCTTTGGGTTGTGGACTGTTGGTCTGGACAAAAATAATTTTAAATTTTGATGCTTGAAGTGATTATTTCTTGGCATTCCAGAGGTTTTTCCAGCGTTATTGATTTGTTAAACTCACCATTATCCATTATCTCCCCTCCGGAAACCCGCGAAACGTGACTATTCTCCCCTCGGCCCTATATCTCTCCTACAAAATGTTAAAAGTGCAATAATAGCGAGTGATTTCCTCCTCCACATCTAACCCTAAGGAGGGCATCCCGGCTGCTTCAGCGCCTACTTTGTCAATCAATCAAGTGAGAATAATATCTTAAAAGCAAAAAAAATGCACCGCTTACACATCAAGGGACAATCAGGTAATGCCTGCGTGGCTTTTACGAGTGAATAAATGGAACGCCCTTCAAAGAGAGAGCCCACATACTGGTTCTAATGGTGTATGTGACCTCGTGTAATCACCTAAAGAAAAACAAAAACAAAAACGTAGTATTAAAAAAAATCCTTTGTATTCATCAAAAGGCAAATGTCAGTGTTCCCGCTGGGTGAAAGAGGGCTTTTTATACGTGTGAAAGGTTGCGCGGGCAGTAATTCAGAGGGTTGCTGCGTGTTGGCAGCGCTGCAGACTGTGGAGAATGGAGCTTCCAGAGTCTTTGTGTGTCTCTGTTTGACCAGGCGGCTCCTGGTCCAACGGGAGGAAAAACAAAAAACGGCTTCAAACCGGGTCCAGCGGGAGGAACAATGGCCGCCGTTATCGGCCCCGATCCGGTCCCCATGCCCGGGGATAAACCCCGTCCCGCTCTGTCCGGGACTGGGAGGTGCGTTTGGTTTCGACGCCTTTAAACCGTGGACAAACACCGGCACAATGGCACGCGGTGCCGGTTGCCACGGAGACGGGATAAAACAGAGCAGGGCGCCGACGGGAGGGGAATCAGTGACACACGACTCGCTGTTTAATCTGCGTCACAAAGAGGGAAAAATGAAAAGAATCCGATCACTTTCAGGAATTATCCTGCTGTAAAAGAGTCAAAGCTCATGATTTAGCATCAAATCTACAGTTATTCATAAGTTATTAATGATGGAATTGAGTAATCAATCAATCGATTAGTGAAAATCAAGTCAAAGTTGTTCATTATAATTTGGCAGGTGACTTCACAATTAACTCTATTGTTTCTACATATATTATAACGTAATGATTATTTAAATACAATAAATTACCATTTTCTTCTTCTTATTTACATTTAAATAAAAGGCTGCAACTATAGTTGATTAATCAATCAATTATTGAAACGATTAATCGATTAGTTGTTGGTTTACTATTGTAGAAGACTAAAGAAACCAGAAAATAATCAGATTTGAGAAGATGGAAGCAGAAAATTTGGATATTTACTTGATCGATACTCAAAATAGTTGGTGATTAATGTGATAGTTTGCAACTATTTGATTAATCGATTAATCTTGGTGACTCCAGAAAAGAGACTAGAGAGAATAAATGGAGCTAAATGAGACGTTGCACTTAAAACTACAACCAACGACTATTTTGATAGTTGATTAATCTATTGATGATTGAAATGATTATAATAGAAGATTAAAGAAACCAGAAAATAATCCGATTTGAGAAGCTGGAACCAGAGAATTTGAACGTTTTCTTCTTAAAAGTCACTCAAATCGATTAATCGATTATCAAAAAAGTCTGCGATTAATGTAGAAGAAACTGAAAATGCACTTAGAGCTGCAACTAATGACTCTTCTTATAGTTGATAAATTTATCAATTATTGAAATGATTTAATCATTTCATTCATAAAATGGTGTAAAATGACACCAAAGCTGAAGATTTAACCTAAAATGTCTTTTTTGGTTCAAGTCAAAATGTTGATTAAGTAAAATCAGAAGTAAATTGTTATTATAATAATATAGTGTTATTATAATGTGTGTTTTTAACACTAATAAGCATTTTAATGTTGTATTTGGAGCCATTTTTCTATACTTTGGGTGAATTAATAGTAAAACATACTAGTTTATACAGTAAATAAGTGTATCATATATATATATATATATTTAATACTTTAGAATTTTAATACTTTATACAGCAGCTTTACATAATGCAACAATTTAAACAGTAAAAATATTCAAATATATTATTTTATATCAAAATCATTATGTGAAAAGTAATTAAAGCTTCGGGTAAATATCTGAGTAGAAAGTAAAATATTTCTCTAAAACTGTACTTTAATATTTGAGTAAAAGCACTTTTCACCACTTTCCACCAAATTAAATAGATTTTTCTATTAATTCAAATCTGATTGATTCACTGACATCATATAAAAATACAAAATTATGTCTCTATACTTCAGATTTATGACAGAAACGTGAAATGCGGCTAAATGTAAAAAATACAGAACTGAAAAATGATCACAGGTTTTGTTTTTGTCATTTTCATGAAAAGTTGACGTTTAGGAAACAGAAGTTTTCCATTGGACGAGTGATGATAAGTCACGAAGTACAAATGCACATGTGAGCGTTTCTCCATCAATCTGTTAAGGAGAGCTGCTGCCTGTGTTTACCGGTGATGGATGACTCACATCAACTCTGTTATGGCCACAAACGCATTTCAGTCCGTAACGTGGACTGATTTTATACATAAATTGTGAAAGTACAAATGAGTGCGGTGCAGAGAGGGTTCGTGCTGAGGAAGAGTTTATGTTTCTGTCACTTTCTTCTCTGGATGTTGATGTGAAAACTATGAATTTAAAGCTCTGAATTCTCTCTTTATTCTCACAAGCTGCAGGAAAACTGCAGAAAGTTCACATCAAATACTGATGTAAAAACACCTGACCAGATATATTATATTATATTAGCATTAGCTGATGTTAATTACTGGAAATTATGGTATTATTGCACTAAGATGTGATAGAGACTAGTGCTGCGACAAATGACTAATCTGATTATTAATCTGATTAATCTATCAGTTATTGAAACGATTAATCATTTAGTTGTTTGGTTCATAAACCAATCAACTAAATGCCTTTATAGTCCAGACCAACAGTCCACAACCCAAAGATCATCAGTTTACTATTATAGAGACTAAAGAAACCAGAAAATAATCAGAGAAGAGAAGCTGGAACCAGAGAATTTGGACATTTTCTTCTTAAAAAAATGACTCAAATTGATTAATTGATTATCAAACTATTTAGCGATTAATGTAATAGTTGGTAACTGACCGATTAATCAATTAATCGTCCCACTAATTAACATTATTACCTCTTTGATGATATAACGTCTAATCAACTAATCGCTTTTGCTCTAATTAACATTATTACGTCTTATTTTTCTTAAAAATGATTCAAATTGATTATTCAATTTCTAAAATAGTTGGCGATTAATCGATTAATCGACTGATCATTGTGGTTCTTGAAAAGAGACTAGAGAGAAGAAACTGAGCCAAATTACACTTGATGCACTTAGAGCTGCAACTAAAGACTATTTTAATGGTTAATATATCAATTATTGAAACGATTAATCGATTAGTTGCTCACTGATCAATCAGTGTTTCTCAAAGCTGAAGATTCAACCTAAAATGTCTTTTTTTGTCCACAACCCAAAGATCATCAGTTTATTATTATAGAAGACTAAAGAAACCAGGAAATAATCAGAGAAGAGAAGCTGGAACCAGAGAATTTGGACATTTTCTTCTTAAAAATGACTCAAATCGATCAATCATAACTGGCAACTAATCGATTAATCAACTATTCATTGCAGCTCTAATATTCAAAGCCAGATATGGCATAGAAAACATGCAAACATTCAAATTTCAGCAGCTGGAACATGTGAATTTAGGGCATTTTCTTCTTAAAAATGACTGAAATTGATTAATTGATTATCAAAGTAGTTGGTGATTAATGTAATAGTTGACAACTAATTGATTAATCAACTAATTGGTGCAGCTCTAACATTCAAAGATTTTCTTTTTAACATGTGAATTTAGGGTATTTTCTTCATAAAAATGACTCATAACATTATTCATAATAGTTGGCAGTTAATTGATTAATCAACTAATTGTTGTAGCTTCAATATTCAAAGATTTCTGTAGAAAACCAGCCAACATTGAAATTTCAGCAGCTAGAACGTGAATTTAGGGCATTTTCCTCTTGAAAATGACTCAAATTCATTATTGTCATGGTTGGAAACTAATCGATTAATCAACTAATCAACGCAGTTGATGCAAATATTCACATTTCAGCACATGGAAAATGGGAATTAAGGGAGTTTTCTTCCAAAAAATGACTCAAAACGATTAATTGATTATCAAAAATACTCAGCAATTAATGAAACCGTTTAAAACAAATCGATTAATCGACTAATCGTTGCAGCTCTTATAGAGACACACACACTCTGAGCCTAAGGCTGGAAATGCCATATATGATCTACCATAAATCATAAGCATAAAGTATTGAAACGTTAATGCAGTTGAGGTTTTGACTTCAGATGATTCCAAGTGTAAATCCAATTCAGAACTGCCAGATTAAATTGGACATGTTAGCTGAGGTGGCAAATGTGGCTGAATTTATAGCGTGTATTGTGGGAAGTGGCCGCAGAGTGTTCCTTCCCTTCCCTCTGATTCAGTTTTCATCCAACACCGACTGTACCGTCTGTGATTTATTGTGCTTTTCTGCATCAGGAGCTTTCGCTGTCGGAGCCTGCTTTCTGTCTCATTTTCACTTATGACCGGCGAATAAAACCCATCGATACAAGCGTGCCCTTTGACCTCTGAGTCTGACAGCATGTCTGCTAAACACTTCAAGTAGACGACTCCGAGGAACCAGTCCCTTTCTTTTTCTATTTCTTTTTTTTTCCCCCCCTTTCTTTTTCTTTCTCCACCTGCCTGAGCTGCTGTGGCCTTGTCTGAATCCTGTGAATTCCCAGCTCACTGCGGTGTATCCGCCTGGAAACGCCACAGATGCCAAAAAAAAAAAAAATAGAAAAACTAGGAAAGTGATAGGATGAAGATGTCAGTTATGCCAAATAGAACTCTGTCACACTGCTATAACATCTCTGTCACTGATTATCAGAGCGGAGAGTCCCACACACACTGGTTCAGTTTCAGTCACACACACACACACACACACACACACACACACACACACACACACACACACACACACACACACACACACACACACACACACACACACACACACACACACACACACACACACACACACACACACACACACACACACACACACACACACACACACACACACACACACACACACACACACACACACACACACACACACACACACACACACACACACACACACACACACACATAATATCTAGCTAACAACAAACAAAAGTTCATAAAACTATAACAAAACTGAAAAACTGAAAGAAAAAGAATGAACTAAGCTGCAAAAACACATAACACACCCATAAAATCCAGCTGATAAACATTAAATACATATAATATAATGCTACTAATTATATTTTAAAAAAGAGACAACGAACACACACACACACACTTTTTCTTACACACACACACATACACACACATATATAATATCTAGCTAACAACAAACAAAAGTTCATAAAGCTATAACAAAACTGAAAGACTGAAAGAAAAAGAATGAACTAAGCTGCAAAAACACATCACACACCCATAAAATCCAGCTGATAAACATTGAATACATGTGTACATGAAGCTATAACAACACTGAAGGATTGAAATTGTATTTTAGGTTTTAAAGAAGAGAGACAAACTCGTTGCAGAGAAGTAAGTTGCGAAAACACACAATATACACATTTTACACATATACACACTATTATATTATACTATTATATTATTATTTTATCCTATAGCCATCAGTATCATTTTTTTTCTTTTTAAAACCACAGATGATGTAGGAAACATGCAAATGTTCACATTTCAGCAGCTTGAACATGTGAATTTAGGACTCAAATTGATTAATCGGTTCTCTAAATAGTCGATTAATAGCTGTAAAATCAACTAATCAATGCAGTTCTACTTCTAATTACTATCCAATCACTGCATTTGAATTGATGATTGCACTGTTTTATGACACTAAGATCATTTCAAAGCTGAGAATTTACTTTCAGCATCATTTAATTATCATGTGATGTAGTAGATCAGGTCACTAAACTAACTTTTTTATCACTTTTCACTATCAAAACAGTTGTGGATTAACATAATAGTTGGCAACTAATTAAAATTTTTCCTCTTTAGGCTACATTTAACAAGTAAAATTATTAAAACATCCATTAAATATCCATTAAGCACCTAATGATGATGACGTCAACAGTCTCACAACTAATTTAGTAAGAAAAGTTCACTAATGCTGCGACTTTACTCCGAGAGGCGTTCACTGACATTCAGGAAATTCCAGTACATTTTCAAACTTTGAAAGAAGTAACGTAATAGTTATTTTCCTTGGTAACTAGTTGATTATATAGTGGAGGAACTCAATTACTAACTCCATCAATAGGCTTACTTGTCCATCAATAGGCTGTGATTTGGATATTTGGATGGATAAGTAGTAAATAATGTGGCCAATCATGCTATTAACACATGGGAGTCAAACTCAGTTTAGTTCATGGGCCACATTCAGCACAATTTGATCTCAAGTGGGCAAAAATCTACTCCAGGGAGAGAAAAACTCCCTAAAACTATTTAAGTTTTCATGCATATAATTCTATAAGTTGAGTCATTAATATTCATGTTATCTATATGTTTCTTTCCATTTTGTTCTCTGCAGAAATTAGCATTTCACTGACTGACAACTGTAATTGTTGCTTGCACAAATCTGCCCATAAAGAAAAAACTATTTATTTTTTAGGTACAAAATTCTTCTTTAGATTATTCTATAGACTTGAAGGATTAAACAGATATATACATGTCAGGGTTGAAAATGATAAGAATTTAAATAAAATGACTCTTTCTAGGAGGGTTTGTCTTCTCCATGTTCTCAGGAGGAAGTTGATGGCGTCATGTGACAGGAAGTAGTTGGAAAGTTATATATTTTGCTTAAAAACTTTTCCTAAATGGTCATTGAAAGAAAACTGTATGAGTGACATTTTTTTTTTTTTATTTTAAGTAGAATATGACAGTCATAGACTTCGGCAACTACAGTTTCTGTTAAATGGGTTAATTGAAGATATTAGATAGTCTTCAATTAAAAGGGGGCGGAGCCTGTGCTGCCGCCGCCTTTATAAGCAAATGCAGCAGGAAAATAAAATAAAATCCTGCTTCTTTCTCTCTTTCTCTCACATTAACATTGCTAATTTGTTTGCCAATAGTTTCCACGGCAGCTGAATAATTGGCTGCGAGATATTGTTTGTTCAGGTGTTCCACATAATTGAATTCTGTATTGAAAAAACAGCGCGGCCGAGTGTTGGGAGAATACTGAAAAGAATCATGTTCTCCGTAATACATTTTCTTTTGAAATGGAGCGATCGGTGTAGATTAATTTTCGTCCCGATAGCGGCGAGCGATGATTGCTGCACATTCATTATCTGACTTAATGTAGAACGCACACACGGCTGGAATTTTAAAACAACTTAACTCTTGTTCAGCCGTTTTCAATTAAGCCTCGAGTCTTTTTGTGCCGACCCCCCTTTTTTTTTTGAGACGATAGGGTTTCCTCTTTTTTTTTTTTTTTTTTTTTGCACATGATGACCTTTGGAGACTCACAGATTGATTTCATGCATCCATTATTCCCGCCCGTAACGCCGCCTTTTGTCAGAGCGGCAGGCTGCGTGCTGATAAGCCTGGTTTTAGCGCTGTTAGCGGCGTAGCTCGCCACATGTGGAAGTGATAGAGCGGCCAGCTGGATCCACGTGTTGACAGCGGCGGGGTGATGTATTTGATGGCGGTTCGTGGTGAGGTTGGATTCAGCCGCCCGGCGCTGACCCGCTGCCTCGACTCAATCCGTCACCTTGTCCTCCCCTTGACTCCTCGACCCCTGATCCCTCGCTCCCACCTCGGAGGACTCAAGAAAAACAACCAGAACGCCTCGGACCCTCCCGCTCTAACTCCCGTCTGGACAGAAATAAATTAGATATGAAATCAAGCGCTGTTCCCTCGGTTTGTTTTTCTTAAAACCGCGAGTTCTTCCTTTAACCTTTTAAACTCCAGAACCTTCAGCATTGAGATTTATTCATGTATTACATGAGAAATCCTCAGCTACAAGAATGAATAAAGTGTCTTAATCTGTTCTAAATGTACCTTAAAACCTAAAACAAAACCAAACTGACCCCAAATCAGGAAGAAAATTGAAATAAGCTTCAGTTTTCCTGCTATAAATGATAATAAATGTGGAATATCTCTACAACCACAAAGGTTATTGGACTTAAACCTGGAATCAAAACAAATCTACATGTGAGGAGACTACAGAAGAGTCAGAATCTATTTATGTTGCTGTTACAGAGCAAATAAAGTTAGAATATTGGAAAAAAAAATCTATAATTGACTTATATAGCATGAAACAATCGTAAAATTATATTTACAACTTTTTATGACTATTTTTTGGCGGCCATATTTCAACCTCAGTCTTCTGGTTGACATTTCATCTTCCAGACAGAACAATGAAAAGCTACCAGCAGATATATTGGCAAGGCTATGCTAGCTAACTAGTTAGCTTAGCAAGTCTTAGCCAACATTTTCTGCAAAGAGTGAAAATTGTCATTACCATCACATAAGTGACAAGAATTTCAAAACTATGTTCAACAGAGTGAAGAAGTTTTAAAATTGTCATTGCTGTTAATGCCTAAACTTAACAAATACAATTTTTTTTGTTTTATTTCTTGAAAATCTACCCTGGAACCAGGGTGAAGAATCACCCTTTAACTATTATTGAGTGATATATTAAGCAGATTGGACTTGATTTGAGAATTTTAAACAAAAGGAAATACAAGTCCTGCTTTCTCCAATTCCAATCGACGATTTCTCTATTCATTATTTCCAGAAGCATCTACATCAAATAAATTACTTTTTTTTTTTTTGACTCCTCGCAGCCATATTTCAACCTCACTCTTCTGGTTGACATTTCAGCTTCCAGACAGAACAATGAAAAGCTACCAGGAGATATCTTGGCAAGGCTATCGCCCTGTGTATTGATTGGGCAAAGGCCCAACATTCCCTCACTAAAAAGAGATTAAAATATCAGACTTGTCTAAGACATTTATGGTGTCTGTGACCTCAGCCGATGCTAAAGTGGAGTACATACATCATAGTCCATCTCTGAGAGTCTTGACAAATCGGCTGAAACGTCTTCAGGGGGGCGGGAAAAAACGCAGGGAAAAAAAAAAAAGGATTTAGCCGCAAATCGTGGGTGTAAATCAACTTAGCTGCTGTTTCATTAAAAATTCACACCACATCCCTGCATGTAGATGTTGGAACAGTGTTGAGCTGTTGTCTGGGATGCTTCTCTTACACCTTCTTCTTTTTTTTTTTTTTTTAGGGTTACAACAGATGAGATAAGATTCTGTAGGGGGGGAAAAAAGGCAAAGCGTGAAGGATGTGTGCATCCATTCACGGCTCCGGAGGACCTTCATTACAGAGCGAGCAGGTCCTGTCAACGTCTTTTCATTACTCGGTCCCCATATATCCAACCGCCGGTGTCCAAACGGTCCGCTCTGTCGCCTGTCAAGAAAAAGGCACTCTCGGGGAAAAGTCCTCCTATCTGCCTCCGCTATATATCCCCCCCCCCGGCCCCCCGGCCCCTCGCCGCCCTCGCCGCCACGCCTGATTCCCGACTGCGAGGCGGGAGAGGCCAGGCAGAAAAAAGGGAGGAATCGTGTTTGCCATCAACAGCTCAAGAGAGTAGCATGGCAGCAAGATTGATGACACCCTCCCCGAAAGTAACAAAAGAACTCCTGTGCACGAGGGCCCGCTTATGGGGCTTGATAGAGTTGTCATCCTCTTAATAAACAGCTCTGATATGTCAGCGGCGGCGGGGACAAACCCGCCAACGCCACGGGCAGGACCACCCACCGCCGCCACGTCCACGGGCGACTTCACCGAACGGAGGCTGCTAATAGGAAGAAAAAAACACATGGCTGGTGGGTGGGTTCATTGCTGTTCAGTAAAAATAAAGTGTGTTTTTGGAAGTTTGAGACGTATTAAAACTGGGACGGATACAGAATAATTGATTGTTGGTTAATCTGTTGATTATCGTGATGATTAATCGATTAGTTGTTTGTCCAGACCAACAGTCCACAACCCAAAGATCATCAGTTTACTATTATAGAGAATAAAGAAACCAGAAAATAATCAGAGAAGAGAAGCTGGAATCAGAGAATTTGGATATTTTCCTCCTAAAAATGACTCAAATTGATTAATCGATTAGTTGTTTGGTTCATTAAATGATGTAAAATATCCATCACTGTTTCTCAAAGCTGAAGATTCAACTTAAAGTCTACTGTAAAAAACCTGCAAATGTTAAAATTTTAGCAGCTGGAACATGTTAATTTATAGCATTTCTTCTTTAAAACGAATCAAATGTATTAATTGATTATCGTAATAGTTGGCAATTAATTGATTAATCGTTGCAGCTTCAGACAACAGACTAGAGAGAAGAAACTAAGCTAAATTAGAAATGATGTGAGCTACTTAGACCTGCAACTAACGACTATTTAAATAGTTGATTAATCCATCATTTACTGAAATGATTAATCAATTAGTTGATTGGTTCATTAAATGGTGTAAAATGTGGATCAGTGTTTCCTAAAAGCTGAAGATTCAACCTAAAATGTCTTTTTTTGTCCACAACCCAAAGATCATCAGTTTATTATTATAGAAGAGTAAAGAAACCAGGAAATAATCAGAGAAGAGAAGCTGGAACCAGAGAATTTGGACATTCTTCTTAAAATATGACTCAAATCAATTATCATAATAGTTGACAACTAATCAATTGAAGTTGATGTTGCCAACTATTATGTCACAGCAACCAGGAATAATAGAAAAAATCATTTTTTACTGTTTATCTCCAACATCTGAAGATGATTCAGAGTGAATTTGAAGTCGGTGATAAAATCCTTGCAACTGATTCCTTTTTAAAAATCAATAATTTGATTCAAGATGGCCGACTTCCTGTTGGTGTAATGGTGTTGGTCCAAGAGACTTTTTCATGCATCTTGACATGTTTTACATATGCAGCAAATTTAATTTGTCTTTGTTGATCTGGAGCAAGGGGCTCATTTTCTTTCCATTTTTCCAGAAATCTCTATAGATATTTAGCCACAAACATTAATGCAAACCATAAAATATGTAATTTCTCACCAGGTGATGGCATTTGTGCAAAATTCTATGACTTTTGGGGCACATTTAGAGGGTTAAAAGGCTTTGTTTAGAGAGAAGAAAGAACTCACAGAAACAACAGGCTCACTGAGTTCAGGCCTTAATAAAATCCAGAAGGTTTTCAATTCATAACAGAACACAACACAACATGAAGTACAACTTCATGAGAAAAGCAAACATGTTCTAGTTTAACACAATAAATACACAAACAACTAAACATCTCCCTAATGTCCGTTACAGCTGACATGACAACAGCAAACAGGAACCATGGAGACCGTAACTAAGCAACCAAAGCGCTTGGAACAGCAGTTGGAACAGTTTGGCATATTTGGGAAATACAGTTATTTGTTTTCCAGCCAAGAGTTAGAAGAGAAGATTAAAACCAGCCTCAGATCTACAGGATAAAAGTATGAGTCTACAGCCTGTAGCTGCTTAGCTTAGCTTATCATAGTTCAGTTTAGCTTAGTTGAACTTAGTTTATCCTATTTTAGTTTAGTTTAATTTAACTTAGTCTATCTTAGTTTAGCTTGTCTTAGCTCTTAATTTATCTTTTCTTAGATTATTTTAGTTTTCTTAGTTCATTTTAGATTAGTTAAATTTATCGTATCTTAGTGCAACATATTTTATCCTAGTTTAGCTTAGTTTATCTTGTTTTAGCTTAGTTTATCTTAAATTAGCTTAGTTTATCTTAGTCTGTTTTATCTAATCTTAGATTATTTTAGTTTATCTCAGTTTGTTTTAGATTAGTTAAGTTTATTTTAGCTTATACTAGTTTAGCTTAGTTTATCTTAGATTAGTTACGTTTATCTTAGATTAGTTACGTTTATCTTAGTTTAGCTTATATTAGTTTAACATACTTTATCTTAGTTTATCCTAGTTTAGCTTATCTTATTTTACCTTATCTTAGTTTCACTTAGTTTGTCCTTTCTTATCATAGCTTAGTTTAGTTTATCTTATCTTAGTTTAGCTTAGCTTGTCTTAGTTTGTTATCTTAGTTTAGCTTAGTTTATCTTATCTCACCATAGCTTAGTTTATCTTATCTTATCATAGCTTAGTTTAACTTATCTTATCATAGTTTAGTTTAGCTTAGTTGAACTTAGTTTATCCTATTTTAGATTAACTTAGTTTAACTTAGTCTATCTTAGTTTAGCTTGTCTTAGCTCTTAATTTATGTTTTCTTAGATTATTTTAGTTTATCTTAGTTTATTTTAGATTAGTTAAATTTATCTTATCTTAGTGCAACATATTTTATCCTAGTTTAGCTTAGTTTATCTTGTTTTAGCTTAGTTTATCTTAAATTAGCTTAGTTTATCTTAGTCTTGTTTTATCTAATCTTAGATTATTTTAGTTTATCTTTGTTTTAGATTAGTTAAGTTTATTTTAGCTTATCCTAGTTTATCTTAGATTATTTTAGTTTATCTTAGATTAGTTACGTTTATCTTAGTTTAGCTTATATTAGTTTAACATACTTTATCTTAGTTTATCCTAGTTTAGCTTATCTTATTTTACCTTATCTTAGTTTCACTTAGTTTGTCCTTTCTTATCATAGCTTAGTTTAGTTTATCTTATCTTAGTTTATCTTATCTCATCATAGCTTAGTTTAACTTATCTTATCATATCTTAGTTTAACTTAGCTTATCATAACTTAGTTTAACTTAGCTTATCTTAGTTTAGCTTAGTTTGTCTTAGTTTATCTCATCTTAGTTTATCTTATCTTATCTTACCTTAGGTTTGCTTAGCTTATCATAGCTTATCTTATCTTAGTTTATCTTATCTTATCATAGCTTAGTTTAGCTTAGCTTATCTTAGTTTAACTTAGTTTATCTTAGTTTAGCTTAGTTTATCTTATCATAGCTTAGTTTAGCTTAGCTTATCTTAGTTTAGCTTAGCTTATCTTAGTTTAGCTTAGTTTATCTTAGCTTAGTGTATCTTAGCAACCCAGTGGTCTCCAACTCAGTTCAGTTTATGACCCACATTCAACGCAATTTTAATCTGAAGTGCGTCAGACTAGTAAAAATTAACATATAAATAACAACACATACAGATTTCTCACCTATTTATGTAAATAAAAAATCATAAATAATAGAAATGACATTAGAAAAAAGGGAACATTCCTCAGTTATTCCACATTTAATCAGTCTACTCTTACATTTCAATGTAAAACATTTACTCACTGAACAATATTTACTATTTTAGCAGCAGGTGAAGTTATCTCCTGATTTACAAACTATTTAATAATCAAAACTTCTCTCTCTTCCTGATCCATTGAGGTTCTCACTTTTTTCATTTCTGTAGAGAAACAGGAAACTGGAACATTTCTAATCAGACTTTTTACAGTCATCATCCAGTGGGCCGGTTCTGGTCCTCGAGCCGCATGTTTGACAACTCTACTCGAAGGAACAAATAAACAGCACTAAAGCTCTTTAAATAAAGTGTCATACATCCTGTTTGTTTGCCACTGAGAGTGTCACACAGGCTGTTTTGTGCCAGATTTCTTGGTCAGGAGCTGAGACTTGTTGTCACCAACTTGTTGCCGAGCAACAAGCAGAAAAAACAGGTGTCACATCATGAAGTTTAGAGGTGATTTGGTGTTGGAGAAGAGAAGAGGAGGAAAAATCTGAGCTGAAGATGAGGAGGGATGCTACTGATTCATCAACAGTTCAGGAGTTTATGGATTTAAAGGAAGGAAGGAAGGAAGGAAGGAAGGAAGGAAGGAAGGAAGGAAGGAAGGAAGGAAGGAAGGAAGGAAGGAAGGAAGGAAAGAAATAAAGGTTAGAAATAAAGGTTAGAAATAAAGGTTAGAAGTATAGAAGGGAAAATGGAAGGAAGGAAGGAAGGAAGGAAGGAAGGAAGGAAGGAAGGAAGGAAGGAAGGAAGGAAGGAAGGAAGGAAGGAAGGAAGGAAGGAAGGAAGGAAGGAAGGATAGAAGGGAAAAAGGAAGGAAGGAAGGAAAGAAATAAAGATTGGAAAAAAGAATGAAGGATAGAAATAAGAAAGGTTAAAAGTATAGAAGGAAGGAAGGAAGGAAGGAAGGAAGGAAGGAAGGAAGGAAGGAAGGAAGGAAGGAAGGAAGGAAGGAAGGAAGGAAGGAAGGATAGAAATAAAGGTTAGAAGTATAGAAGGAAGGAAGGAAGGAAGGAAGGAAGGAAGGAAGGAAGGAAGGAAGGAAGGAAGGAAGGAAGGAAGGAAGGAAGGAAGGAAGGATAGTAATAAAGGTTAGAAGTATAGAAGGGAAAATGGAAGGAAGGAAGGAAGGAAGGAAGGAAGGAAGGAAGGAAGGAAGGAAGGAAGGAAGGAAGGAAGGAAGGATAGAAATAAAGGTTAGAAATAAAGGTTAGAAGTATAGAAGGGAAAATGGAAGGAAGGAAGGAAGGAAGGAAGGAAGGAAGGAAGGAAGGAAGGAAGGAAGGAAGGAAGGAAGGAAGGAAGGAAGGAAGGAAGGATAGAAATAAAGGTTAGAAATAAAGGTTAGAAGTATAGAAGGGAAAATGGAAGGAAGGAAGGAAGGAAGGAAGGAAGGAAGGAAGGAAGGAAGGAAGGAAGTATAGAAGGGAAAAAGGAAGGAAGGAAGTATAGAAGGGAAAAAGGAAGGAAGGAAGGAAAGAAAGAAATAAAGATTGGAAAAAAGAATGAAGGATAGAAATAAGAAAGGTTAAAAGTATAGAAGGAAGGAAGGAAGGAAGGAAGGAAGGAAGGAAGGAAGGAAGGAAGGAAGGAAGGAAGGAAGGAAGGAAGGAAGGAAGGAAGGAAGGAAGGAAGGAAGGAAGGAAGGAAGGAAGGAAGGAAGGAAGGAAGGAAGGAAAGGAGCATATAATGATGGAAAAAGGATGGAAGGAAAGAAATAAGGAAGAAAAGTAGGAAGAGGAACAAAGGATGAACAGAGGGATTCAAAAATAAAAAGAAATTTCACCCTGATCATCATCATGTTTTATCATCATGTGATTTAATGAATTTAAAAAAATCATATTTTTGGAATATTCATCATCTCTGTGTCTGATTCTGAAAAGTTCAGAATAGTAGAAACAGAAAAAAATCATCAGATGTTCCTAAAATATTTAAATCACGTTACAAAGACCAACGTAAAGATGCAGAAAAATTCAAATAAACGCGTATAAAAGTTGGTTTATTAGTGTAATTTGCTCTGTATCGTGGTTTGCAGGAGGCTGTGTTCTGTGTTTGTTCTCCTCTGTTTTAGATATATTCAATTTAAAGAGCCCAGAAACAAAATAAAAGCAGCAAATCCTATCTGCTGCAGACGTTTCATATGAATGCGAGAGGCCGAGATGACAAACGCACGGATTCATGCCGGGAAAATGGAGCAAAAAAAAAAAAAAATCATTTCATATAGTCTGCCACTTACAATATTCACTTATTTTTCAGCAGAAACGTTGTTGTCTCTGTCACGATTCAATCTGCGGCCGACTCTCCACTCGCTGTATAATACCTAGTTAAAGCCAGCAGGGTGTGAAATGGTATTTGGAAATAAATGAAACTGACTATGAAACAGTGGAGTTGGGAGATATTGCCGTGTCAAGATGACAGACAAGTCCTGGGATGGAGCAAAAAAGTTATTATCCCCAAAGAAGAGCGAGCGAGGCTGGATTAAATATAACCCATGATGCCTCACGCCGCTCTGCCTTCATCCTGCCTGACACCACCGAGGAAAATACACTCCAAAATATATACCCTGACCCCATGGAACACACTTTATCTGGGTATTTAAGACGCTTTAACCTGTTATTCAATCATACTTGTGGTTTTAATTAGTTCTAAAATGTTCTGCCTTCCTTAAAACTTAACTTTAACTCTTAAATTGAAATCAAAATTGGAAAAAATTACCTACAATTTAATTTCCTTCTTCTGAGCATGTGCAGAAAGTAAAATATTTGATTTATTATAGCTAATACTTTGATACTAATTAGATTGATTTAACTTAAATATGTATGAATGAATTAACTGAATCTACATAATTCATTTTAATACCATAAATAAATGAATAAATAATGTATTTAAGTAGAAATATCTTGGAAAATTGAAGTAAATTCTACTAAAAATAATTACTCTGTAACTAATGAAAAAATATAAGTACAATCAGTTTAAAAATATTAGTACACTCAACTTAAAAAATATAACTAAAGTTAGATAAATTAACTTTGTGCAACCACTTGACATAATAAAATTAAGTAATTCCAACAAACCATTTTTTTCAGTGTACATGCATTTTAATTAATTCAACTATTTAGTCTGGTTCTTAAAACAAGCTAATTAAAGTTCTGAAAAAATATAAGTACACTCAACTTAAAAAAAAAATATATCTAAAGTTAGATAAATTAACTTTGTGCAACCACTTGACATAATAAAATTAAGTAATTCCAACAAACCATTTTTTTCAGTGTACATGCATTTAAATTAATTCTAAAATTTATTATAGTTCCTTAAAACAAGCTGAATAAAGTTCTGAATAATACAATCAACTTAAAAAAACAGATTTAGAGTTAGATAAATTAATTTCCTACAGCACATAATTAAAATCAAGTCATTTTTTTCAGTGCAGTTACATTTTTACTTTATTTATTTTGATTTCTTTTATTTTACTTCTTGTTATAACACGTTATTCACTTTAGTAAACATATTTAAATGTATTTAAGTATAAATCGCTAAAATTAAATTAAAGTATATTCTACTTAAAATAATTATTCCGCAAGTATTGAAAAAAAAATAAATACAATCAATTTTAAAAAATACATCTAGTGTTAAATAAAATAGTAATAAATACAATATATATTACATTTTAATATTATATAATAATAATAATATTATATAAATAAAAAAATAGTTTAAAAATCCATTTGATATAAAAAAATTAAGAAATTTCAACAAAACATATTTGTACTGTTTCTTGTATCCACATACAATTGGACAATAATTGGACAAAAAAATCCATATATTTTACATTATATATATATATATATATATATATATATATATATATATATATATATATATATATATATATATATATATAGTAGAAATTTTCTTAGAAATTTCTTAGAAAATTAAAGTAAATGCTACTAAAAATAATATATATAAATGCTAGGATAAAATATAAGTACAATCAACATAAAAAATATATCTAGTGTTAGATAAAATGAATAAAATAAATACAATATATATTATATTACAAATAAATTAAAAAAAATATTTAAAATAAAATAAAAAATAAGAAAAAAAATATAAAAATTAAGTAATTTCACCAAAGCATTTTTTCAGTGCACATAAACACCTAAAAGGCTGCCCAGCGATATCACTCTGCTGATTCTCATTTGACCAATCGATAGGGTTTTGACGCGGCGGCGGCGATAAGTGTTATTGCATAAGCGTTTAGTTATTGATGCTCCATATAAAGTGTTTTGAAGGAGCTTTAGAGGAACAGAAATCCCCCCCGAGGCTCCTGCTGGCCTGATTTACAGCTACACTGATGAGTCACAGAGGACACGCTGGCCATTGAAATAGCGACAAGTATGTTGTGAGCCTTATTAATTTTTAAAGGTGGCGGTTTGGTGGAGGACGCGGTGATATATGGCGGCCGGGGGACCGGCGGGTTAGGGCCTAATTGTTGAGAGGTTGAGTGGGGTGAAGGAGGCAGATTTGTTTTGGTTTTTGCCTAAAAAACGACCTTCTATGTGTCTTTTATTCCCCAAAAAAACCCTCCTATATAAAGAATATAGGTGTAATAAGATCAGAGTGTCCTGCTCCGGCTCTTCAGACGCCTTCACAACGACATTTTCTTAGATTTTTACACGTCACTTTACATCACATCATATAAATTGGAGCGGAAGACACTGACTGACAAATTTAAACTTACACAATTGTTTTGTGTGATGTTTTTATTCTTCTATTCTAGTGGTTTTCAACCAGGGATACAAGCACGTTTGAGGGGAAACTAAAAACATTTAATAACTTATTAAATGCTGAGAATTTTACCTGATCACACTATAAGTAAAGTTTTGGAAATTCCAAGATGAGAAGTAAATATTAAATAAGTATATATGTATGAGTATATGCTAAAAAGTCTATATAAATATGTTTTTTCTTGAATTTTCTAACATTTAAATACCCGTTTAAAGGAGATTTATCAGTGGTAATGTTACAAGGTTCAATTATAACAAAGGCAGGTTGATTATTTGGATTTCATATTCATTCATCTATTTATATCACTTGTTTTTTTCCATGGCAACTAGAGCGGCAACGATTAGTTGATTAATTTTCACTTATTACAGTAATCACCAACTATTGATAATCGATTAATCGATTTGAGTCATTCTAAAGGTGGTTCTGGACAAAAGAAAGAGATTTTAGGTTGAATCTTCACATTTTACACCATTTTATGAACCAAAAAACCAATTGATTAAACAATTTGATTCATTTTTAAAAAGAAAATGTATATGAAATGTTATTTTCTCATGTCATTAGAGGTAAAAAAGAAAGACAAAGGAGATGAAATGAAATGATTTTCATTTAAAAATCAGCCGTGTTATGTTCTCGAATGAATGAGACTCAGATTCTGACAAAAAGCAGGTAAATTAGACAAAATAAAGTCAGTAATCGTTGTTCTATTGATGGATTTTCTGTTGAAAAGGTCCAATAATCACAAACATCCAGTAGTTAAAGGAAAATGTCTCCTCTGTCCTGCTGAATAAAAACCTGGTATCTGCTGCCCCCTGCTGGACACGATCAATACGATTTACCACCAGGTTTATATTACAATCTAAATGATTGAGTTTAATCCACATTTATTCACTTCTTTCCTGATCAGACATGTGTTATGTTATATTTGATGTTAAAATAATCCACAACTGTGACCACGTGATTATATTCTTCTACTGGAAAATCTCAAATCGTTTTAGTTTGGGGATGAAATTCAGCTTTTAAATAAAAAAAAATACATTTTCTGGATTTAAAATCTATTAGAATCATTTCCACAGACCCTCCTTACTTAAAAATATGAAGTAAAACACTTTAATTAGCAGATAGAACGGTTTAAATTTAAAAAGAAATATTCTTTAAAGGCTCAGATACTGATATAGTTTAATAATTATACTCCTGCTTGTATATTTTCTTCATAAAACCTGTAAGAGTTTTGTGTCGTTGTGACATTTCTATTGGAAATGAATGAATGAACCAACCTCAGTTGAGTTTCTACTCTTATAGGTTTAAACACAGGTAATATGAACTATAGTAATACATTGATAAAGTTAATTATAACCATGTTTCATTATTTGTATTATATTATTTTATATTTCTATTGTGTGAATGGGTCTACTTATAGAATTTGTATTAATTCTCACTGTTTTTGCTGATATTTTACCAACTAAACCAACAAAAACATGTAAAAAAATAGCAGGAAGTTTGTGTTTTAGAGCATCTAAGAAGTAATTTACATATATTCAAATTACAAGAAAATCATGATTAAATATGTAAAAACACAGTCCAAACTCTGTTATGTCTGATATTTATATATTATTTATTTAAATTTATTTGTGGAGAACAAATAGAATCATTCCTACTAATAATATTTAAACTGTTTTGCTTAAACGACGTCTCACCTGTAGAAAAGTGAGTCCGGACGCTGGAAAGTGGATGAAGTGTTGATGAAATATTAAACGGCTGCATCGCTGCTGGTGTCACAGGAAGCTTCTTTGACCTGGTTCCCACAGAGAAAAAAAATGATGGTGAGACATGGATTAATTAATAAATACAGGAATTATAGTGAAACGTATTTCACTATTTAATAATAAAACAATGATTTTCTGGACTTTATGATGAAGTGTGTTGTCATAATCTAAAAGCTACTGAGTAAAAACTAAAGACATGTGCATTACAGGAGCTTTGCAAGAGGAATTCTGGGAAATTTTAAGATTAAAAGGAGTTTGCTTTCTTTTTTTCCCCAAAGTTTATAAACCACATTTATTTTACTGTAGTTTTTCTGTTTTAATGCAGATAAGTGAAGGTTTAAGGTTGAACTTCAGGTTCATGACAAATGATGCTATTTTGAGTTAAATGTTTTTTATTAATCATCATTATTTGACTAATAAATCAGGGCAACAGGATTGTGGTTCTCAAAGTCTGGTCCGGGGCCCCTCATGGGTCCTTGAAGGAGAATCAATAGGTCCCCAGAAAAAAAGGAGAATCATTTATTTTTACTATAATTACATCTATAAGTAAAATAATAACAGAATGTAAGGACTGAAATATTCAAAATAAAATAAATGCCTTCTACATATTTAGTTTTCTATTATTTGTGTATTATTTTCACTTGAATTAATTTCAAATTGTATGATAAATATATATTAAATATTCAGATAATTTATTTAATTTAAAAAAATATAAATAAAATGGAAAATAAATTAATTTATGTGTAAAAGGAAACCATACACAAATAAATACATTTAATTAAATGGAAAATTCAATAAATGTGTAATTACATTCATTTATTTATTTATTTTTGTTCAAGCGGTTTTATTCCTATATAATATCAGCCATGTATTTACTTTCTGTAAAACATCTAAAGTCAAATCTTATCTCTTGGGCTGTGTGCTCTAGTTGTTGTGAGTTTAAGGATCCTTGATGTGAAAATGTTAGAAAACCACTGGATTAATAGATTTCAGACATTTCCAATCAAATCTTCTGTGTCCAAATTATCTTGTTGCACTTTTACAAACATAATAAAACTGAAAAAACAAAGGAATCTCCTCAAAATATGAACGTTCCAAAAGATAATACAGGTAGTTCTGTAAGGATCAATGTAAACATCCTCCTCTTCAGCAGCAGGTGGCGCTGAAGAGCTACAGAGGAAAATATTGGCTGATTGTCAACATTTCTATGAAGAAACTGATTTCTAAGCTGTTCATTTACTTCACTACAAGATGTGAGTTAGTCTCTGTGTTTATTTCTCCTCAAAACAGGAAACTTCTGTCATTTCACACAGATTTTTGGATGTTAAACCTTATTTTAAAGATTTTCTGCAATAAACTAGTAAAGATTAGAACAAAAACTCAGACATCAGCTTAATATTTATCTGCTGGGATTTTCTCTGCAGCTTTGTCACATGTTTGATGTCAAAATTTATCACATTTAGGCTGATTTTGAAGCTGTAATTTAACAGATTTTAGAGAATTCTAAACAGTTTCTGCTCCTTATGCTGACATTGTGATTCTCCAACCTTCATTGCACTATAATCTTAAACAGTGGCTCCTCTGTTTAATCAATCAGTCAATCAATATCCTTTATTTAACCAGGTGAAAGTCTCATTGAGTTTAAAATCTCTTTTCCAACAGTGACCCTTAAAAATCACCTGTCAATCACTGGCCAATCACTGGTCAATCAATGGTCAATCACTGATCAATCACTGATCAATCCTACACTAACTGCTGTAAATCATCATATGATCTTTGCAGTCACAGCATTATTGAAGAAGTTGTCTAGAAAACATAATCCTCAACACTCAAAAATGTCATTTCCTTTAAATAAACTTTCATAGACTCAATGAATCACTTGCTGTGTCTTATTGATTATATATATATATATATATATATATATATATATATATATATATATATATATATATGGTACAGGTTATTTCCTCCTGAATCTCAGATGAAGGTTAATTTGGATTTGGATAAAAGCTTCTGCTTAACAAAACTGTAAATTATCCATTAGGCCAATTAATTATTGTGATTAAGCTTTAAATAGAACAAACACCTTCATCATTTAAGCTGAAAACGACTTGCAGATCAGTAAAAAGATGATAAGGTGAAAATCAAACAGCTGTAATAAAACATTCTGAAGGTTTATTTAAACTGTTAAAATCTGATAGTTTTAGTCTGAAATCGCAATTAAGTCAAATCTGACTATTGTCATTATTGGAGTATATTTAATTCTAATGATATAATTGGACGTTTGCATCTGTAATTGTCTGAGTGCAGACAGGTGTTTGGCTGATTAACTCAGAATGAAGCTCCAGCCAGTTTTAAAGTAAAAGAACAGAGTGTGAGGGAGAATTCTCTCTGGTGAGATTCATTTACTTATTATTTATTCCTTTTACGGTTTGCTAACACACTAAACTGACATTAGCGTAGCACAAATATTTAAACTGACCAAAGACTTTCTTCTCAAGTCTTCAAAGCTCTAAACACATTTTTCTGCTTTGCAAACATTTTGCAACTCAAAATGTCTTCAAAATGCCAACAATCTGACATAAAACCACATGTTTTTCATTCAAAATGACACTACATGAGTTAATTGGCCAATATATGAGTCACCTGGACAAACTCAAACAAACTCCTCACTTCAATCAGGAAGTAGAACCATAAAAATCCAACAGGTGAGCACCTTTTTTGTTTTTTAACAATGGAAGAAGGAAAAGGAAGATGTATATATTTCTGCAATTTTGTTGACTGTGTTTTTTTCTGAGCAGATTCTTGTTCACTCTGATATAAATGTATCTGCTGTGCACATGTTCCACGGACATGTTTGGTTAAAAAATAAAGTAGATGTTTTAACAGCATGTGTGTGTATTTATGTGCAACAATCTGAAGAATGTCCTATAATTTAAAGTATTTTAGTACTATGGCAAAGACATGCTACAGATGAGTGTTTTTCATTATACCCAGCAGTGTGTAGTTAGTTAGACAAACATCTGCTGATATGAATGACGTGTTGGTGCCATTTGGTGCAGAAGTGTGGTTCATTTTGTAGGATTCTAAGAGGTATTTTGCAGTTTGGGTGTGTGATTTTGCGAAATAGTGACAAGTATTTTGATAAAAAACAGCCTAGTTTGCAGAATTGTATTGTAGCAATTGAAAAAAACTGGAATATCTCATGTTGAAACCTGTTCCCTGTGCGTAATGACGCACCGCTGCCACACGGTGGCGTCTCAGACTGACGCGTCCTGCTGTTTTTGAGGCTTGAAGATCTTGAACATTTTGTCCCGCATGAGTCCGTCTGCTTCACTGATCATTATTTTGTTCTTTTATAACGATCCAGTGAGCCTCATCACACTTTTTGTCTTACTTTTAATCGCGCGTAATTCCTGCGCTCGTACGCGGACGCGCTGTGGCTGCGGCGGCTCCGCGACTGAGCTGGTCTCGCGGAGGGCGGTGCGTCAGGAATCCCGTTCCGTCCAATGACGGCGTCGCATGTGCCTTCAATCATCTTGGGAGTGAACGGCTCCGCGCGTCTCTGGCCAATCAAAGGCGCGACGTCACTGTTCTTGCTGTTATAAATGAAGCCGGATCCGGAGCGTCGGTACCGGAGAATGAGAGAGACACTAGCGACGCAGCACACGACAAGACACTGGACCTGTCCGTCCTTTAGTTTTTATTTCAATTTCCTCGTTTATCCAGGTAAACTCTTGTTTTCTCTTATTTCTTTGGTTTCTTCTTCCGCCTGCACCGTGGCGCGCAGCCGCAGCGTCTCATTGTTCTCACTTTTTATTGTTTCAGGATTCAAACGTTTAAACTATTGTTTCACGTGTTTCACCTCGAACCTGTTTTATTCTGGGGGTTTTTGTACGTCTTCGGGTTTTTTAATTTATAGGAAGCAGGTGATTTGATTCTAACGAGGAAGCTTGAATGATGTAATCTTGCTCAGTGTTACCATGACGACTATAATAACAGAACCCTGCCAACAGGATGTGAAGCGGAGATGCGTTTTTGTGTTTTTTTTTTTTCTTTTCTTGTGCGTTTTATTTATTTCCACGTGCAGGCAGCGTTTAATTAAACGTCTGCGGTGGGAGAAAAGTGAGCGTTTCCCTTCCTTCCAGCCTGGAGAAGGGAGGAAAAAACTGGAAATGTGCCATCTCCAGCATGTTTTTCATCCCTTCTCCTTTCTGGAAGAAGAAACAATAGTGGTGTTTTCCTGGTTTTTCTTCCTTTTTTTGCGCCCCCATCCACAAACTGGTTTTACGCAGACGGATCCAGAGCGCGGCTCCGGTCTCTCACCTGCTTCTCCTCTCTCCTTGTGGTTCTCAGGTGTTTTATAGTAGGAAATAAGATGGCCACGTCCGCCAGTGCCACCTTGAGTAAAGCTGTAAAGCAGCAGTACATGGAGCTCCCTCAGGGAGACAAAGTCCAGGCCATGTACATCTGGATCGACGGAACCGGAGAAGGGCTGCGCTGTAAAACCAGGACGCTGGATTCTGAGCCCAAAAGCGTCGAAGGTAACGTTAAAACCTCCAGAATCCTCCTAAAGTCTCCCAACTATTAAAACACGCTTTAATCATGTGCTGTAAAGTCGCTTTTTTCTCTTTTTTTGCGCAGAACTTCCCGAGTGGAACTTCGACGGCTCCAGCACTTACCAGTCCGAAGGATCCAACAGCGACATGTACCTGGTTCCTGCCGCCATGTTCCGCGACCCGTTCCGTAAAGACCCCAACAAACTGGTCCTGTGTGAAGTGCTGAAGTACAACCAGAAACCAACAGGTAAAATTCCAATATAATAAATAAATATTCAATAATATAACAAACTGGCGACTCTTAAGATCAGAAAAATACCCAAACTGTAGC
Organism: Lepturacanthus savala; assembly: GCA_030544235.1. Classification (NCBI taxonomy): domain Eukaryota; kingdom Metazoa; phylum Chordata; class Actinopteri; order Scombriformes; family Trichiuridae; genus Lepturacanthus; species Lepturacanthus savala. The sequence goes on from CM060461.1 coordinate 26,674,256, forward strand.
TGCTGTTGGTTTATAATGATAAGGAACTAATTATTTGATTGATTTGACCTGCATATATAGAATAGAGATATAGAAGCCTTTTATTTTTAGTTTAACCTTTGCATCAGAGAGTGAAGTCTGAAATGAGATAAAACATAAACTGATGAAGTCACTCATTGATCCTCATTTGATGCAGGTGAGACTAGACGTGACAGTGTTAATCTTTAATAGACTGCAACTAATGACTATTAGGATAAAATGATTAATCGATTAGTTGGTTGGTTCATAAAATGTTGATCAGTTTCTCAAAGCTGAAGATTCAGCCTTTATTGTCCAGACCAACAGTCCACAACCCAAAGATCATCAGTTTACTATTATAGAAGAATAAAGAAACCAGGAAATAATCAGAGAAGAGAAGCTGGAACCAGAGAATTTGGACATTTATCAAAATATTTGGTGATTAATCAACTAATCGCCGCAGCATATTATAGCAAAATAAACATCTACGATGAGGAACATGCTTCAGGAGCCTTGAAGTGACTCAGCTGTTGGTTTAATTGGAACGTCTTTTTTTATTTTCCCTGCAGAAACCAACCTGCGAATCACCTGCAACGCCATCATGAAGATGGTGGAGGACCAGCACCCCTGGTTTGGGATGGAGCAGGAGTACACCATCCTGGGCACCGACGGACACCCCTTCGGCTGGCCCTCCAACGGCTTCCCCGGACCCCAAGGTCAGCAGCTTCTCAGAGGTTTAATCTCCAGTAAAAGGTCTTATCTTTGCTGTGTGGTTAGTTGACCAGTCGTGTTGTTTCAGGTCCGTACTACTGCGGCGTGGGAGCAGACAAAGCCTACGGCAGAGATATCGTGGAGGCTCATTACAGAGCCTGTCTTTATGCTGGGGTTCAGATCTGTGGCACAAACGCAGAAGTGATGCCGGCTCAGGTAAATGAAGCAGAAGGAATCGTGTTTGAACTTTGTTTAATTAGAGCTGCAACTAACGAGTATTCTGAGAGACTGTTTGTTGTTGGGTTCATAAAATGTGGATCATGGTCAACCTAAAATTATACAGACCAACCTTATGACTCAGTAATCAGTGTATTATAGAAGACTAAAGAAAACAACCTCCCCTTAAAAACTACTCAATATGATCAATTTATTTGGTCATTAATCAACTAATCATTGCAGCTCAAATTAAAATGCATCTAAACTCTTGATGATTCATGATTATTTCAAACTAAACCAGGAATTTCTTATTTACAGATCAACTCAGTTGTTTAATTCTCAACTGAAAAGACATATTTGGTTTATACAACATCATCTTAAACCGAATCTTATTCTAAAATGAATTGATTGAATAGGAATAAATGATTGGCCTCCACATGCATCTTTAGAAAGACTGCAGTAAAAGACTAAAGAAACCAGAAAATAATCAGATTTGAGAAGGTGGAACCAAGGACTCTGAACATTTTCTCTTTGAAAACGACTCTAATCCATTGATCGTTCCAGCTGCGACTTTAATTCCTAATGACCTCTGACCTTTCTGCTTTCAGTGGGAGTTCCAGGTGGGACCCTGTGAAGGGATCAACATGGGGGATCATCTGTGGGTGGCCCGGTTCATCCTGCACCGTGTGTGTGAGGACTTTGGTGTCATCGCCTCATTCGACCCTAAACCGATCCCTGGGAACTGGAACGGAGCCGGCTGCCACACCAACTTCAGCACCAAGGAGATGAGGGAAGACGGCGGATTAAAGTGAGTCCTAGAAACCTTGATATGGATGCTGATTAACCTGGATAACACCAGAACTCATATCAATGTAGACTGAGGTCTGGGTTCATTTATTGGTATTGGAGGCCTGGTTTATGGAGCTCAGAGAAATTCATTCATCACTTTCTAAAAATCCAGTTTCAGTGCATAACGTTGCTTACAAGCATCATAGAAACTTGCACAATTCCATTAAAACAATTAAAACTCCATTAACTTTAATGCAGGAATGAATGAAAACTAAATCATCCTATTAACAAGAAACCTACTGCACATCAGCTATATTGAAAATGGATAAAATCGCAGCTTTGATCTCAATCACATTGCCTGAAATCGTGTTTTTTGACCTAAACCTATTGATCATTCATGCCTCATGCTACAAATATCTATAAAATGTGTCTGTACATCGCTTATAACCAATCGTATAAAACTTAAATCCCACCAGGATTTCATTTTTTTACATTTTTGCCATCAAAATGACTTGTCATGTAATTTTCTCATAATTTGCAAGGCATTTAGTGCCCAATCAAACGTCTAAATAGACTTAAGGCATAGAAATGGATCACAGATGCTGTGTCCCAAATCAAATACTTCTGTACTTACACTTAATATTTTAAGTACATAAAACATAGTTAACTGTTTGCTAAATAGTGAAAGTTAGTGACAGAAGCAGCAATAATGGAAGCTGTTGAGTGATTTCTGGTAAATGTACAGCGACTGCATTTAATTTGTCACAAAACTACTGTCTAATGCACTGAGAGAAATATGCAATATGGGATTTTGGGTTTATTTTGGTAGGAATTATGCGATATATCAGGAAATATGAGGCATTGCAGAATTCATGCGATGTATTGCTGTTTACATGCAATCACAAAAACTGGAGGGACTGGAAGATACTAAATTAGCATCTGCCACCATGTTGGATCCACAGTTCTCAACAAAGTTGCTTTGTGTTTTGTCATTGTTTCGCTGCCCCTCCCCCGCTCTGATTGGCTCCTCAGTGTCCAGACACTTTCACTTTACATTCACTTTCACAGCGAATTTTCGTAGGAATTTGTAGCACCCAATAAACAGCCCTGGGCTCCAATACAAAGTAATTCAGACTGTAAAGTCAGACTGGATACCAGTCTACACTGATATGAGATCTGGTGTTAGCCAAGCTAGACTACGCCTAAGCTTCACAGCAGAGTGAATTAACATGCAGTAAAGTATGGGTGTTCCCAGCCTAGATGCATAGTTCTACATGATAAAGGCAGATGTCTGATGGCACAGACTTAAAAGTCCTCCCTTGGCGGCCATCTTGCTACAGGTAGTACTCTGACCTGATGTACTGTGATCTCGCTGAAAACTTGATGCATTTACTTAAACTATAAGTGTACAGTGTCATAACTACATCTGACGTTTAACAATCCAAACCATTTCAAAATTGAGCAAGTTTTGATCATTTTAAAAACGCACACCATTTAAAATGCGTTGTTACGGGTGAGCGAGTTCCCTGTAGCAAGATGGCTGCCAGTTCAGACATTTGACTCCATTGGACTTGTATGTATATTTGACTAGATGTGTTTTGCAGGAATCTCTTAACTTAAACGTCTGCTTTCCTTCTTTTTTTTTTTTAATTTGCAGAGCCATCGAGGAGTCCATCGAGAAGCTCGGCAAGCGACACAACTACCACATCCGGGCCTACGACCCTAAAGGCGGGCTGGACAACGCCCGCCGCCTCACCGGCCACCACGAGACCTCCAACATCCACGAGTTCTCTGCCGGCGTGGCCAACCGCGGCGCCAGCATCCGCATCCCCCGCAGCGTGGGCCAGGAGAAGAAGGGCTACTTCGAGGACCGCCGCCCGTCAGCCAACTGCGACCCGTACGGCGTCACCGAGGCCCTGATCCGCACCTGTTTGCTGAACGAGGAGGGCGACGAACCCACGGATTATTAAACTATAAAAAAAAAAGAAGGAAAAAAAAAAAACACAACAACTCACGGACTGACTCCCGCTGCCCTCCTGACTTTTATTTTTTCTTTTACTTTTAACTAGTACTGTATTTTCTTTTTATTTCCTCCTTCTCTTCCTCCTTCCATTGAGATGATTTAACCTGCATTTTTAATGGCTTAAAAAGTTGGCTGGTCAACTTAAAAACATGACAAGGTGTAATCATGTCCTTGGTAGTTATGAGCTGGTAATGGCAGGGTACGTCGTACGGTTTTCCGACGGCTTTTGTAACCGTTTTCTAGCCCCAACGCGTAGAGCCGCTGAGGCCTGGACCGCATGTTGTAACTTAATAAATCCTAGTTCATGTCCTGCTAATATAACGTTGACCTGCCTTTTCAACTATCCGGTCTTTTTCAATGTTACTAATCCTCTGATTTTTATGTCTTTTAATGTCTATATTTTTAAATGGCGACGTTTGATGTCACTGGGTCAAATTGTATGGTACACTCTGTTAGACGTCTGTGCCCAGATGTTTGTTGTTTTCAAATGTGGTGGATCTGTCCATAATGCCATTTGTAGATTTCCTCAAGGAGTTTTATCCTTTTGTTAACTGCGATATTGTAATGCACCTGATTTGGTAAAACATCACGTTTACTGAACCTGGTGTTTTTTATTGATACACTTAAAACTTTTATTTTTATCACAAACTCTGCTGTCGGACTCTTGACTTTTAAGGCTTTTGAAGTTGGAGATGCGACCTTTAGTTGATTAATCGATTGGTTGACAACTACCGAGTCATTTTTAAGAAGAAAAATGTCCAAAATCTGAGATTTTCTGCAGAGAGAAACTCCAGCAGCTCAGCTGAGTTACTTAATGTCTCCTGAAGCATGTTCATCATCCTAGAAATTCAAATTATACACAACCTGTGCTCATTTTGCAGTAATATGCAGGAGAGCTGCAGTGATTACTCGTATAATTGATTAGTTTCCAACTATTACGTTAATTACTAACTATCTTGAGAATTGATTTAAGCCATTTTTAACAAGAAAAATGCCAAAAATCGTATTTTCTGCAGAGAGAAACTCCAGCAGCTCAGCCGAGTTACTTAATGTCTCCTGAAGCATCATCCTAGAAATACAAATTAAACACAACTTGTTCTCGTTTTGCAATAATCTGCACCACAGCTGCAGTGATTAATTAATTAGTTGCTGACTATTTTGAGAATTGACTAATTTTTAAGAAGGAAAATGGTCAAATTGTCTGGTTCTACCTCCTCAAATCTGATTTCCTGCAGACAGAAACATTCTGACTAGACCACATTTTCTGCACAGAAATGTTCTGATTAGATAAACTCCAGCAGGTCAGCTGAGTCCTAATGTCTCCTGAAGCATGTTCATTATCCTAGAAATGCAAAGTACACACTCAAACTCATTTTGTAATAATCCGCACCAGAGCTGCAGCGATTAGTCGATTAAACTGTTACGTTAATAGTTTGGCTATTTTCAGAATTGATTTGAGTCCTTTTTAAAAAGGAAAATGACCAAATTGTCTGGTTCCAGCTTCTAAATCAGATTTTCTGCACACAAATGTTCTTATTAGACACGACTCCAAACTCCAGCAGCTCAGCTGACTCCTAATGTCTCCTGAAGCATGTTCATCATCCTAGAAATGCAAATTACATACGACTTGTGCTCATTTTGCAATAATATGCAGCAGAGCTGCAGCAATTATTTTGATATATGTCCAAATTCTCTGGTTCCAGCTTCTCTTCTCTGGTTATTTCCTGGTTTCTTTAGTCTCTATAATAGTAAACTGATGATCTTTGGGTTGTGGACAAAAAAAAGACATTTTAGGTTGAATCTTCACTTTTTACACCATTTTATAAACCAAACAACTAAACTAAGCCTCACTTTGGAGGAATAGTTTGACATTTGGATAAATTGCACATTCACTCCATTAGAAGATCATACAAACCCATTTTCTCAAAAGGTCAAATATTTTCTTTAAGGCAACAGGATAAACCTTCATCTTCGTCTTAACTTATTAGTTTCATATAAAAACAAATCTGTCTGCAGCTCTGAGCTTTTTTCAGCAAATAAATACCAAATAAATTATAATGCAGGTTTTCTGTAAAATTCCACTTGTGGCTGCTGTTATTCATGATTAGCAGCCATCATTGTGTAGTTTGCCGCAGGAACAGGTGACGCAAACTGAACATTTACAGTAAACAATGAAAAAACAAAACAAAAGCAGCCTCTGGGTGAACTGAGTGTTCTCCTCAGTGAAGCTGCTCTCCTTCTGCTGCCAAAATGCCAAATGTTCTGATGCTTCAGTCTGGCTGATATCTTGGCAGCAGCTCAACGGCAGCTTTGTTCTGCCTGTTTTTTCTGTTTTTTTTTTGTTTTAGTGGGAAGTAACTGGAAACTAGTGTACTCACGAGACAGTTATTATACTCCTCCTTCAGTGACACAACCGAGCCAATATTCCTGGAAGAGCCCAGTGTTCAGGCTGAGAAACAGTCGCCTTGTCTGGACCGTCCTGTTTTTATGCTAAAAAACATGCCAGAAATATCTGGAGTTTGGTTTGAGGGTGATTAAAAAGGAGCTGTCAGAATAGATATAGATGCTGTTAGTGGAGCATTTACAGCTTCTATCATCAGAACAGCATAACAAAGTATAGATGATAGTTCCTTCAATGATTATGCACAAGATTTTGAGGTTTTTTGCAGATATGCATAAGCCCATTTGTGCCAATTCAGCATTTTTTTTACTCTCGAGTCGCAGCTTCACAGAGATAAACTTTGTTCTCCACAGTTTCAGCCACAGAACACAACAACATCCTCCTTTTACAGAACATAAACATTTACTTCTTCCTCAGGCCGGCTGGGGGGAGGGGCCACTAAAACTTTTTTGCTTTGAGACCTTTCCCCCACATCCCGACTGCCCTCACAACAGAGTGTCACCGCTCGCTGATTCGCTTCCACAGGAACAAAGTTAACCAATCATCAGGCTGAAGGCAGGTTCAGTCCTGTTTTAAAAGGATGTTGTCTGGCCTGGAACCAGCCGACCAACCCCCCCCCCCTTCATGCTCCGTCCTTTAAACTTTGTTTTGCACGTTCTGGAGGGTCTGGTTCACACGTGGAACGAGATGCAAAGTTTGCAAAAACAAGTGGAAAAGCGTCACGCATTAACTTCCTTTTTTTTTTTTTTTTTTTTTTGTAAAGATTAAATGCGCTCGGCTCAAGTCGTTGATCAAGCGAAATCTGGAAAACTCCAGTTATTTTCCTGCCCAGAAGCTGTTGTTGATGAGAGTTAATGCAAAGCTCAGCTTCCTCCTGCGCTCTAAAGTCGACCAAAAATAGAAGTGAAGCGGGACCTAAACAAAGATGACGCAGGGTTGAACCCAGAAAACCTCCGACCACCAACCGACAAGAACAATTACAGCAGAGAAACTGGCACACGAGCTGCAGACGGCTCATATCTGTGTTTTTACTGTAACTCCCAGAGGAGAAACAAGCACACTGTGTTCTTTCTCCACACACACACACACACACACACAGCAACCATGCATTTACTGTTTTTTCTAGTTAATATCCCTTTTGGACGTATGGAAACAGTCAAAACATTCCAGAAAAGGCCAAATTTAAAGGCAAACACAGCTCATTAACTTAAATGACTGTATTTTTTTTACAGGCCTATTGTTTTTATATGCATCTTATTTAGTTTATTTTACAACAGCAACTGTTTGATCTGTGAAAGCATCAGATTAACTATGACGTAACCTGAGTAGGAAGAGTTAACGAGTCCTATTAGTCTAAAAAGTACAGAAAATTGAATTATTTCCTTCAAATTTAACACTGATATTTGTGAATTTGCAAATAACCACTAACATAAAGGCAGAATAACAACATATGAATCAAATTGATTATAATAAAGTGTCAAGTGGTTTGGTTTTGGTTTTATTTCCTCTAAACCAGTAGAAATATAAGGGAAACAAGTCATTAACCCCATTCACTCTGTTTAGTTTAGTTTAGTTTAACATAACACTGTGATCTACATATGTCCTTTAAATATGACACTGATACTCAGACTCATAATAAAGTTTTTGCGTCATTAATGTAAATCCAGAATAATGTATGAATCAAAATACACGTTTATACTAGTCATTTATACGTAGTCATTTCAGAGATTCTAGGTTATACTGTGAATCACTTTCGTGAATCAGCCTCCAAATATATTTCGGATTTTCAGGTTTTATTTCATCCAGATCAGTACAAACACAACACAAAACAGCAGCAATCGTCTTTAAAACTGATCTAACTAAAATGAATTATTCAAAAATATCTCTATAGTTTGGTTTTTGTGTCTAAACATCGATGTGCATGGGGCAAAGGAGGCGGTCGCCCCGCTTCATGCCCAAGTTGTTAAAAACAGACCCTAAAGTGGCCATTTAAATGTCTAAATATGCACTAAAGTTCCCTCTTGGGTGGTAAAAACACACATACTCCAAGGACCAAGCAATGCCTTATAATAATGTACAATTCATATATAAAATACAGCGTAGGTCCCTTTTTTCTTATTGCCCCTGTCCTTCAGAACATCTGTGCACACTAATGCATCTTCAGTAATAATATAAGTTTACATAAAGATGCTATTTTTACCTTTTATTCCTCTCCAGACATTTGTATCTTGCTGTTAGTGCCATTATCATATTCAAATGAGTTTTCCCATTAGAAACACATTTGAAACCAACATTTGAAGGGAATGAAAAGCCCTTTTCTACATTTTTTCTTTAGGCACGAGCGATTAGCAGGAAACACGTACCACTTAGGGACAACAACAAGTAAACATTTGTTACTCGCTGTTATATAATCTCAATCTAAATCCTTTTCCGCTTCCTCGCTTCGGGGCTCCATTAGGGGTTCGATTTGCATGCAGGATCCAGCCTGGGAAGCTCGGAACGACGGGGGAGACACTGGACAATGGATGGAGAGAGAGAGAGGGATGCTGCCTGTTGCTATGACAACCACCGGAATGTACAGGCTGGATCCTGGTGGTTCTTGTGCAGGGTGATGGGGAGGGAGGGGGCACATCCATGTTATGTAAGCAGGGGGAAAAAAAATGATGAAATGGGGTCTCATGCATGGATCTGAACAATAGCCCCTCTGGCAAAGCTCAGCTTTAAGATGCTGAGAGTTAGTCTCTTCTCCACCAATCTGACAATCCATGTTTATTACTGTTTTTATACAAACCTTTAACGATTTCTGACTTACATCTCTGTTATTTTACTACAACACTGCATGTGCAGCTGCAGGGAAAACAGCATGTGTTGAGTACAGAAAGCTCCTCTCTCTCTCTCTCTCTTTCTCTTTCTCGGTGCGTTTACACTACGATTCTCCCTCCTCGCTGCTCGCTGTTGTGTAACGTCGTCAGACTAGTTCAAACCAGAACTGGCTCATCGCTGTACAACGTGCAGCAGAAAGAAAGGGAACGTTGCATCCGAGGTATGCCCGAGGACAGCGTGAAGGAATTACGAAATTTAGGACTCGGGGAGGAAAACAGGGCCTTGATGGTTTGTGCAGAAGGTGGAAAAAAACAGAGAGAGGAAGTCAAGCGTGTTTAATCCTATTAAAGAAACACACCTGCAGGATTCCATGTGAATGGATATTTGTATATGACACACAGATGTTGATCATTATGTGATATATGTGTTTTCGCCGGTTGAATCCTGCTTTTACGGCACGACAATCACTTTCATATACGTTTGCACGCAAGGGGAACATCATGTCTGCAGGGGTAGAACAGGCTGCTGCATGTTTACAGCTATAAATTCACCTACTTTATTTCCTCACAGGCGACAGATCAACCGAACGCCGCCGCCTCCGGCTGATGCTGGAACCTTCGCGCTGCACCTGATTGGTTGAAGCGTGTGACACAGTGACACAGTTTAGAGTTTTCCTGCTGCAGCAGATAAGAGTCAGGACAGATCATCTGTTCAGAAGAGTATTAAAGCCACCAGGAAGAAAAAAACACTGACGGGATTATTCTTTGTATTAAGTCTAGAATAAAAGTTACAATTCTGACTTTAATCTGAGGATTCTGAGAAAAAAACATCAGAAATCTGAGTTTAATGTCAGAATTTTAAGTAAAAAAGTCAGAATTCCTCCTTTGCCCCATGCACGTTGATGTTTAGACATAAAAACCAAACTATAGAGATATTTTTGAGTAATTCATTTTACTTAGATCAGTTTTAAAGATGATTGCTGCTGTTTTGTGTTATGTTTGTTCTGATCTGGATGAAAAAACCTGAAATACCTGCATATGTCCTTTAAATATGACACTGATGTTTGTATATTTTCTGATTTTTAATGGGAAAATGGGCAAATTTGTTAAAAAAAGAGTCAGAATTCTGACTTTAGTCTCAGAATTTCACTCATTCTAGAAAAACAAGTCAGAATTCTGAGATTAAAGTCAGAATTCCTGGGGGGAAAAATAAATTCGGACTTTTTTGTCACAATTTTAAGATTAAAGTGATAATAAAGTTTTTGTGTCATTAATGTAAATCCAGAATAATGTATGAATCAAAATGCACATGTTTATACTAACATTTTTATTCATTTTTAGTATTTTTGAGATTCTAGATTATACTGTGATTCACAAAAATGACTCACTTTCATAAAACTTTAGTATAAACATGTGCATTTTGATTCATACGCTGTTATTCTGTATTTACATTAATGATGCATCAAATTTGCAAAAAAAGACATTCATACAGACAGAAAGAAATCTAAATTGTGACTTTAATCTTAAAATTTTGCAAAAAAAAAAAGGCAATATTTTAAAATTTAAAGTCAGAATTTATTTTTTACCCCCAAGAATTCTGACTTTAATCTCAGAATTGTGAGTTTAATCTTAGAATTCTGACATTTTTTTCTAGAATGAGTGAAATTCTGATATTAAAGTAAGAATTCTGACTTTTTTCTGGAACAAATAAAAACAAAAAAGGCCCCAATATTAATAGATTAAAGTCAGAATTTTGAATATTTCTGTCAAAAAAAAACAAAATTGACCCTTTAAATATTTTTTCTCCGCATTCTAGTGAAAAAAACAGAATTCTATTAATAAAGTGATTTTAATTGCAGAATTCTTAGAATAAATTCAGAATACTGGGAAAAAAGTTTGAATTCTACCTTTAATATCAAAAAATTTAAAAATGATTCTAGAAAATAAAGATTTTAACCTCCATATTTTGACTTTAATCTCAAATTTCTTCCCTCAGAATTCTGATTGGCTCTAATACTCTTCCATATAAATTACAAATAAAGTTCAATAAAAAGAATAAAGGGAGGAAAGTTTGACTCATTGTTTGTTCTGACGTGTAATCGTGACTTTAATCACAGAATTCTGAGAAATATTTTAGAATTCTTACAATAAAGTGAGAATACTTGGGGGGAAAATTGAATTCTGACTTTAATGTTAAATTTTTTTTAAATAATTCTAGACCATAAATTCAGAATTCAGATTTAATTAATCAATTTAGACTTTTTTCCTCAAAATTCTGACTTTAATCTCAGAATTCAGTTTTTTTTTCAGAATTTTAAGACCCTAACCATAACCCTTGTTTTTTTCCAGTGACTCTAATTCTCTTCCGTATAAATATATACAAATAAAGGCTCAATAAAACCAAATAGACAAGGAAAGTTTGAGTCATTGTTTGAAATACCTGCTTTTAAAAATAAATGCTGAGTAAATTAGTTAAATGACATGGCTGGGTTATTATTAGCTTAGTGGCCATAAAAGGTGAAGCCATTCATGTTCTTCTACGTCACTCTTGACCTACTTGGACAACTATGCAGACTCTGCATTTTAATAAACGACACTTTAATTAAACCTTTTCGCATCCCGTGATACTTTAAAATCTCCTCGTCGTGTTTTGCTGCTCAGACGTTTCAACCATGAACTCTGAACTCTGAACTCTGAACTGAACTTTTTTTTTTTTTTTTTTGCTCACAAACTGTTCAGTTCACAAACTGTTTCTGCCGAAGTTCAAACAGTTCCAGCTCCGGCTGATGGCCTGATGCCAGCGAGCTGCTCCCCCTCTCCCCCAGAACGCCTCTCACTGCTGGTTTAACGGCAGGGGTTGTCCTCTCTTAACACACGGAACAATGGCTGACCCACATAACCCCACAAGGCCACTTTCAGGCCACAGATCCCTGACGGCCGACAGAAACCTGACAAGAGTTTCTGCACATTCCTGCAGTTAAAGTTGGACTTTAAACAGGTTTTCAAATTTTAAAGTAAATTAAATGCATGCACTACAGTTCAAACGTGTTAGAACACACATTTTTATTGAAGTTTAATCAGTTTAATTCCAATGAATATAGATTTATTAGAGCCCTATATATATATTTACTGTATATATGACAGCAGAGAGTGTATTAATACTGTCCCATGTTTCAGAGAAACATACACAGCCTGTATTCAGAAACTGAGCCTTAAAACAAGCAGTCATGACTTATGTGAAGTTGTGATGTCACTACTATACAGTCACCACCAACAGCCATTTAAAGAGGAGGAGGAAGAAGCTGGAGAAAAGAAGTGGAAAACTATACTGAGATGATCTTTGCTGCTTCAAATTCCAAATAAAAACATGAAAGTGTAGAATATGGGACATTTAAATGCTACAAAAATAATCAGTTAACAATTTTCATGAATCCAGTACTAGTTAACAACTTAGACATCCAGCTTTTCTGCAGTAATGGACTTAAATAAAGTGTAAAGTTGCTCCAACCAAGTTTCTCTGGTTAATTAACCCCCGTCTGTATATCAGCATGGATGAAGCCTGATGTCTGGGTCTTTTCTAGGACTAGAGCTCTAGAGCTAAGCAGAACCCCATGATCTAGTCCTAGTTAGTCAGGAGTTCATCCTACAGCAAGATCAGATCATCATCTGTCACATGACACATTAAACTAGGAGCATTTAGAGAAAAACTGATAAATCAAGGTGTTTTATAAGCATAAAAACGGTGATTGAATATTATTCTGCATCATAATAATAATAAATAGTAATAATAAAACAACTAACAATGATTTTTATAGTTGATTAATCTAATCTATCTATTATTAAAATCAATTAGTTGTTTGGTTCATTAAATGGTGTAAAAAGGACAAAACTGAAGATTCAACCTAAAATGTCTTTTTTTGTCCACAACCCAAAGATCATCAGTTTATTATTATAGAAGAATAAAGAAACCAGGAAATAATCAGATAAGAGAAGCTGGAACCAGAGAATTTGGATATTTATCAAAAACAGTTGGCGATTAATCAACTAATCGTTGTAGCTCTACTATATATCACTGCAAAAATGCATTTCTACGATGATTAATATGCTTCAGGAGACATTAACTTAAAAATGACTCAAATCAATAAATTGATTATCAAAATAGTTGACGATTAATGTAATTGTTGTCAACTAATTGACTAATTGTCTCACATAATGAGACTAAAGAAGCTGGAACCAGAGAATTTGGACATTTTCTTCTTAAAAAACGACTCAAATCAAATAATCGATTATCAGTTATAATCGATTAGGTTGTCAACTAATCGATTAATCAACTAATCGTCTTACACAATGAGATTCAAAGATTCTTTATAGAGAAACCAGAAAATAATTAGGTTTCAAAAGCTGGAATCAAAGAATTTGAACAGTTTCTTCTTAAAAAATGACTCAAATGGATTAATCGATTATCAAAATGGCTGTTGATTAATCTAATAGTTGTCAACTAATCGATTAATCAACTAATCGTCTTACACAATGAGATTCAAAGATTCTTTATAGAGAAACCAGAAAATAATTAGGTTTAAAAAGCTGGAATCAAAGAATTTGAACAGTTTCTTCTTAAAAAACGACTCAAATCAAATAATCGATTATCAGTTGTAATCAATTAGGTTGTCAACTAATCGATTAATCAACTAATCGTCTTACACAATGAGATTCAAAGATTCTTTATAGAGAAACCAGAAAATAATTAGGTTTAAAAAGCTGGAATCAATGAATTTGAACAGTTTCTTCTTAAAAAATGACTCAAATGGATTAATCGATTATCAAAATGGCTGTTGATTAATCTAATAGTTGTCAACTAATCGATTAATCAACCAATCGTCTTACACAACGAGATTCAAAGATTCTTTATAGAGAAACCAGAAAATAATTAGGTTTAAAAAGCTGGAATCAAAGAATTTGAACAGTTTCTTCTTAAAAAACGACTCAAATCAAATAATCGATTATCAGTTATAATCAATTAGGTTGTCAACTAATCGATTAATCAACTAATCGTCTTACACAATGAGATTCAAAGATTCTTTATAGAGAAACCAGAAAATAATTAGGTTTAAAAAGCTGGAATCAAAGAATTTGAACAGTTTCTTCTTAAAAAAAATGACTCAAATGGATTAATCGATTATCAAAATGGCTGTTGATTAATCTAATAGTTGTCAACTAATCGATTAATCAATTAATCGTCTTACACAATGAGATTCAAAGATTCTTTATAGAGAAACCAGAAAATAATTAGGTTTAAAAAGCTGGAATCAAAGAATTTGAACAGTTTCTTCTTAAAAATGACTCAAATGGATTAATCGATTATCAAAATGGCTGTTGATTAATCTAATAGTCGTCAACTAATCGATTAATCAACTAATCGTCTTACACAATGAGATTCAAAGATTCTTTATAGAGAAACCAGAAAATAATTAGGTTTAAAAAGCTGGAATCAAAGAATTTGAACAGTTTCTTCTTAAAAAAATGACTCAAACGGATTAATCGATTATCAAAATGGCTGTTGATTAATCTAATAGTCGTCAACTAATCGATTAATCAACTAATCGTCTTACACAATGAGATTCAAAGATTCTTTATAGAGAAACCAGAAAATAATTAGGTTTAAAAAGCTGGAATCAAAGAATTTGAACAGTTTCTTCTTAAAAAAATGACTCAAATGGATTAATCGATTATCAAAATGGCTGTTGATTAATCTAATAGTTGTCAACTAATCGATTAATCAACTAATCGTCTTACACAATGAGATTCAAAGATTCTTTATAAAGAAACCAGAAAATAATTAGGTTTAAAAAGCTGGAATCAAAGAATTTGAACAGTTTCTTCTTAAAAAACGACTCAAATCAAATAATCGATTATCAGTTATAATCGATTAGGTTGTCAACTAATCGATTAATCAACTAATCGTCTTACACAATGAGATTCAAAGATTCTTTATAGAGAAACCAGAAAATAATTAGGTTTAAAAAGCTGGAATCAAAGAATTTGAACAGTTTCTTCTTAAAAAAATGACTCAAATGGATTAATCGATTATCAAAATGGCTGTTGATTAATCTAATAGTCGTCAACTAATCGATTAATCGCTGCAGCTTTGATCCTGTCTCTTTCATCTTTGGCTTTAATAGAAGCAGCAGGTCAAACTTCTCATATAACACACATGACGTCTGTTACAGGGACCCATGAAAAGGTCAAAGCTACAGGTCAAAACCAGAACTAAACAGACTCTTAAAGGTTCAATGGCTACGATTTCACCCTAATTCAACTTTAAACCACAATGGAAAACAACCTGTGGAGTTGTAGAGATGTGGATTCAGCTGAATAAACTATCCTGTTAATATCCTATAATACAACTTCTGTCCTGAGTCCATAATCAAATAAAAGATGAATAAAACGCCTCCATCCTCCCACACTGGATGAATGGACATGTTTCACAGATAAAGAGGTGAATCACAGGCTGATAGAGCTGCACTTTTATCTCATTACAACTTTATTTCATGGATCTAAGTCCAGGTGTCGGTGACATTTTGATGCCGAGTAGTTCAGGTTTTACACTTTGAACCTTTAAAGGGAAAGTTTATTGCTTTGGAATATGATGATTAACAATTAAAACAGGTCACGTATGTGGTAGAAGGTTCAGAAAACTCAGATAGTACAAATACCTTTAAATAGTCTCATTATTCAGTTCATAAATGTCTGCAGCTGCTTTTATCTGCATCAAATAGTCATAAAATGAAGACTTGTATTTTTAACAAAACTGTAAATAACATCGTTAAAAAGACAATACGATGCATTAAATGTTGTATTTCTTTTTCCCAAATGGGAGATTTTTAAAACTATCCTCGTTATTTCTCTTTCATTCCAGCTTTTTTGGAGCCAAAAAGTGATTTTTGTGCCAAAAAGTGAATTATTTGACCTGCTCTGTCCTAAATTATAACCACGGCAGCATTCTTTCATTGTTAAAATACCTTTAAAAGGACAAAAAAACACATAACACATTTTTTCTTTTGCCAAAGGTTGTTAACAGATGATATATTAGTAGTTAAAGGTTGTTTTTTTACCTAAAACAACATGTGTTCTCATTCTTGAGTGTAATATTCAATAGATTTTAGCCACAAAGTGATCATTAAACACATGTTAATGATCAGAAGTTTACATATATGGTTCTTTAATGTGTTTGTATTGAATTAACTGACTGATTTTCCTCAGAATTCTGAAATTTAAATCAGAATTGTATTTTTTTTCCTTGGAATTCTGATAGTTAAAGTCAGAATTCTGAATTTTTTCCTCAGAATTCTGAAATTACAGCATCAATTCTGACTTTTTGTCTTAGAATTTTGAATTTAAAGTAAGAATTTTGACTATTTTCCTCAGAATGCTGATATTAAAGTCAATATTCTGCCTTTTTTCTCAGAATTCTAAAAGTAAAGTTAGAATTCTGACTGTTTTTCTTATAATTTTGATGTTAAAGTCAATATTCTCACTTACTTTTTAAAGAATTCTGAAATTAAAGTGAGAATTATGACTTTTTTCCTCTGAATTCTGAAATTATAAATCAGAATTAAATTTTTTCCCTCAGAATTCTGATATTACAGCGTCAATTCTGACTTTTTGTCTTAGAATTTTGAATTTAAAGTCAGAATTTTGACTATTTTCCTCAGAATGCTGATATTAAAGTCAATATTCTGCCTTTTTTCTCAGAATTCTAAAAGGAAAGTTAGAATTCTGACTGTTTTTCTTATAATTTTGATATTAAAATCAATATTCTCACTTACTTTTTAAAGAATTCTGAGATTAAAGTGGATTTTTTTTTCTCAGAATTCTAAAATTAAAGTGATAATTCTGCCTTTTATTCTCAGAAGTCAATATTCTGTATTCTGTTCCATATTAATTTAAAAAAGTCATAATTGTGACTTTCTTTTCCTCAGAATTCTGAAATTTAAATCAGAATTTTCTTTTGTTCCCTCAGAATTCTGATATTAAAGTGATAATTCTGAGTTTTTGTCTTAGAATTTTGAATTTAAAGTCAGAATTTTGACTATTTTCCTCAGAATGCTGATATTAAAGTCAATATTCTGCCTTTTTTTCTCGGAATTCTAAAAATAAAGTTAGAATTCTGACTGTTTTTCTTATAATTTTGATATTAAAGTCAATATTCTCACATTGTTTTCAAAGAATTCTGAGATTAAAGTGAGAATTCTGAATTTTTTCCTCAGAATTCTGAAATTATAAATCAGAATAAAATTTTTTCCCTCAGAATTCTGATATTACAGCGTCAATTCTGACTTTTTGTCTTAGAATTTTGAAATTAAAGTAAGAATTTTGACTATTTTCCTCAGAATGCTGATATTAAAGTCAATATTCTGCCTTTTTCTCAGAATTCTAAAAGTAAAGTTAGAATTCTGACTGTTTTTCTTATAATTTTGATATTAAAGTCAATATTCTCACTTTCTTTTTAAAGAATTCTGAGATTAAAATGAGAATTCTGACTTTTTTTCTCAGAATTCTAAAATTAAAGTCAATATTCTGTATTCTGTTCCATATTTATATTAAAAAAAACATAATTCTGACTTTCTTTTCCTCTGAATTCTGAAATTTAAATCAGAATTCTGACTTTTTTTTCTCAGAATTGTGAAATAAAGTAATAATTCAGCTTTTTTTCCTCATAATTCTGAATTAAAGTCAGAATCTGTCTCTATTACTCATAATTCTGAATGGATCCTGTGGAAAGGTACAACTATAAATCAATATGACGTTTCTCCCAGTTCCAGGAAGAACTTGCAGCCTGGAGACAGAGGACATTAAACCTTAAACCGTTTTAATTAGATGAGTCAGCCATGTTTCCTCCACATGAGGAAACACCCTTCCTCGAAGCACATTCAGCATTAGTCACAGCCCTGATTGCGTTTTACCACTCGCTGCTCAAATACTTTCCCACGTGTTTTCCCTTTTTTTTTCCTTTATCCATCAAAAACCAACACTCAGGGAGAATCTGGGTGACTGCAGCTGTCAGGAACAGGATATAAATAACAAAAAAACCCACATAAATCAAACCTATCGCACATTTGCTGCTTCATGTTTGACACGAATTCTCAGAGACGACTGACTCCAGTGGAACAAAAAGCCCGATCAGCA
Organism: Lepturacanthus savala; assembly: GCA_030544235.1. NCBI lineage: Eukaryota > Metazoa > Chordata > Actinopteri > Scombriformes > Trichiuridae > Lepturacanthus > Lepturacanthus savala. The sequence goes on from CM060461.1 coordinate 26,692,401, forward strand.
GAAAAAACCACAACAACAGGAGCGGAGGAAAGGATGTTGCTGCTGCTGGAATAATCTGCTGATCTGGGAAATAACAACTTCACTTTGACACGAAATATTACAGCGAATAAAACGTCATTCTAGGAATCCAGCACGTGTCAGAGGGAACTGCAACCTGATGCAATAAAGCATCACTCCATGCATTTATACAAGTCTATATTTGTCTATAATAAACATTTCCACACGGTCGACCATGACTCGCTTTTAGCTCCAAGACACATGTGATTATTTATTTCAGTTGACCTGGTTCAGCCCAGATTCACTATAATATACTATAATGAGACATATGAGCAAATGAAAGTGGTTTTAAAGCCTCTGGACTGTGGAGATGATTGTATGTGCTGCTAAAAAAGAAAAGGAATCATATGTTTAAAATAAAGAAGAGAGAATAAAAAAGGATGAAATCTTTGGTCTTGATTTCTTAAAATGTGATTAGATTCTTTGATTTTTTTCATCTTAATATTGTGCATAGTATGGATTTTTATTCCCATAATTCAGATATTTTGACGTACAAGATAAGATTTAATTTTTTGCAGTGTACGCCTATTTATAAAAACACTGAAAAAAGAAAAAATAAGACTCATCAGGTGAAAATATCTTGTTTTACTGCAATTAGTCCAATATTGAGTAGAATTATCTTGAAATATCTTATTCCACTGGCAGATCATTTTGCTTATTTCAAGTCTTTTCCCTTGATTTTCATCAATTCATCAAAAAAAGTTATATAGTTTGACTTTTTATCTCCTATCATGGACTTTTTAATCTCATAATTCTGAATTTTCATGTCAAATTATTTGAAAAACTTGAAATAAGTAAAATTAACTGTCAGCAGGTTAAAAAAGGTCAAATAATTTATACTTATATTAAGAAAACAAGACTAAATTGACCAAAATCAAGGGAAAAAACTTGAAATCAGCAAAACTATAAGATAATTCACTATTCACTAATTATACTAATATAAGATTTACCTGATAAGATTTTTAATTCTTTAATTAATTTTAAATTTTGTGCAGTATAGGTCTGGTATTTATAAAGACATTAGGTAAAATATCTTGTTTTCAGTACAATTAGTCCAATATTGAGTGGAATTATCTTGAAATGTCTTAATCTATTGGCAGAAAATGTTCTTTTTCATAGATTTTGTCCTGTTTTCTTAAAATAAGATTAAATTGTTTGACTTATTTATCTTAATCTTGTCTTTTCAACATTTAGAGAATCTCATAATTTTGATGTTTCTTCTCAAATTCTTCCAAATTATCTGCCAGCAGAATAAAACAATTCAATATTGACTAATTAATTTTATGATTTGTTGAGTGCAAAAGTTAAATTTGACAGGATTTTGGTCAGAATTTCTGGAATAATTGAAAAATATGTGAAAATTCTGCACATGTGGAAATCAGGAGAAAGTTTTCCACCTTTAACTCTCAGTTATTTTCCAAACATTCTGTCACTCTCACAGCTCAGCATTTATACTTCCTGGTTAAGGCAACCCGCTAGGGCTGATGGGTAATGTAGTCTCCAGCAGGATAACAGAGAATTCTGACCAATCACAGTTCTGTGTTTTTTAATGTAAATTAACAAAAAACTGGCCCTAATAAACATTCAGGAACCTGGAAAACATCTGAATTCTGAGAATTAAAGTCAGAATTATGACTTTTTACTACACTGAAAAAAATGTTTTGTTGAAATTACTTATTTTCATTATGTCAAGTTGTAATAAAGTTTAGTACTTTAATTTCCCAAGAGATTTCAACTTAAATACATTAGGATAGAATTACTTTTATTTTTTTTTACTTTTTATTTTTGGTACTAAAATGAATTATGTAGATTCAGTCAATGTAATAGTTTAACTGCTACATATTTAAGATAAATCCATTCTAATTAAAGCTTTTAGCTTTTTTTCTGTATCTTAACCTTCAATAAATTTAACATTCAGACAATGAACCAAACCAAATATTTTACTTTTAATTACCTTTATTGAGTTAAATTAGCTTCTTTTAATGAATTTATAAAGACATTACAGCACACTGCCAAAATTAAAGACTTATCTGGTTAAAAACATCTTGTTTTTAGTACAATTAGTCCAATATTTTGTATAAATATATTATTATTTAGCTTTTTTTCTTGATTTTAGATGATTTTAGACTTGTTTTCTAAAAACAACATTAAATTCTTGACATTTTCAGTGTAGAATGAATTAAAAAACAATCACTCCTTAATTATTTTTTCATCATTATTGCATCAACACTGACTGATGTTTCATCACATTATAATCTGTTGCATTTAAATTTCTACAGAATCAAACATCCTCCCTCTCTTAGTAGAAGAAAATGTCTAAAATCTGCTGTAAACAGCAGCAGAAACAGCAGAAATCCTTCTATGTACATGTTGTTTGTACAGAATAGAACAAAATTATCGTGAAATTATAGTAGGGAAAACCTCTACTTCCTGTTTTTTTATTCTTTATTTACTCAGAGAAGTTGCAGTGAGGAAACTCCCTTTACAATTACACACATTAACACCAGCAGCTGAGTAGTTGGAGTTAAAGGCCTCATTCTATTTAATCTTATATGTTTTATATTGTTTCTGATTGTGGAGGTCGACTTTTAAAACGACTATAAATCTAATCGTCCTGCTATAAAAACGATCCATAGTTAATATAATTATTATGACATCACTAATCTACTGTTTAAATCAAGAAGCTTAACAATAGTCTGAATATTAATTGAAATGTTTGTATTTTTATCAATTCTTTGGCTCCAAATGTAGAAAAATGTTGTTTTGTTGATGATGAACTGCTGTGTTTGACTGTTAATTGACTTAAATGAGTCATTTTTATAAAGAAAATGACAGGTAATATAAGATTTTCTTCTTTTTTCCTCTTTTTGATCATGAAATGAAAGAATTTTCATACATTTAGTGACTGATTACTGAAATCCTGTTTGCATTTTTCTTATTTTCATTTTTTCCCCTTGATTTTACTAAATTTAGTCTTGTTTTCTTAAAATAAGATTAAATTGTTTGATTTTTTTTCTTATTGTTGCCTTTTTTATCTCAAAATTCTGAATTTTCATCTCAAATTCTTTGAAAAACTTGTAATAATTAGATTTATCTGCTAATGGAATAAGCCAATTCAAGATAACTACTCAATAGATTTAGTTTTTGCAGTACAAAATGTGGATTTAACAGGATTTTTAATGAGATAATTGGAAATATAAAAGGAATAATCTGAAAAGCTGTTTTGGGGGGTTATACACATATATGATAATAATAATAATAATAATAATCTGTATAAATCACATTTGTTTTTGTATATTTTAAACATTGTGTTAAAGGTCCACAGACAAATATAAGTATAGTGCTTCTGTTCTTAAGTCATTTTTTTATATATATTAATAGAATTGTTCACATTACGTTGTATAATAAGTAAAAACTACTACACTTCAGTGGTAGAAATGAGTCACCAGTTTGCTTCTCTAACATTTTGAACCTTTTCTGTTATCTCTCCTATTTCTACTGACGTCCAAACTTCACGAGGAAATAAAACAATCATGTCACTGAAGCAGCAGCAAGAAAAGAAAATGCAGAGAATGTAACTGATCCTGTGACGACTGTAAGATCCTAAAAACTGAGTCTTATTTTATGCAATTTAGGAAATTACAGACTATCAGAGTGAGAAAAGCAGACGATGAAGGAGACAACGGTGCAACTTTCTGTCTCTGGGATTTTAACTCATCAGAATCCACTTTAAATGTTCCGGAACATTCCTCATTCCAGCTTTATCCTTAACTTATAAATTATATTACATTTAACCTGCTCACTGCAAAAAAAAAATGAAATCTTAACGTGTGAAATTTGCTAAAAAGAAAAAAAAAATTGAAATAAGCTAAATTATCTGCCAGTGTAGTAAGATAATACGACTCAATATTGGACTAATTGTACAAAAAAACAAGATATTTTCATATTTTCACATGTTCGGATTTCAGTTTGTGCAATGTTCTGACCCCAAATCTTGAATAAATTGATATAAAATAATATTGTGATAACATATATGTCTCATCAGGCTTTTAACCTTAAAATAATAATAAGTGATGTATATGTACATACGAGCTGCTCAATTAATTTGCCTGATTCTTTTATAGTTTCGGTTAAATCTAACCAGCAAAGTATAACGGATATATGTTGAGGAAATGCAAATAAAATATATCATAAATAAGAAATATTATATATTAAATATATAATAATTTTATTTCAATGCATTGGGAACACTGCATGTTATATTCTAAATGAAAATATGAAGATAAATATGTCATTTTTTAAATTATTTTACAGAAAATGAAGAAAAAATAATATTAGGCTGCATTTTTCTTTACAAACTTAAATATTTACTGTATAAATTGTAGAATCTTCCAGATTTAGCATTCCTGTGAATTATTCATATAATATTTAGTTGTTATGGTCACTGTTTCTGCTTCATATTTGTAAAATAATTCCAAAAATGACACCTTTTTCTTCACATTTTGATTAATATTTGATTTAGGATATAAAATGCAATGTTCCCAATGCACTGAAATACAAATTATTATGAGGATTTTGGCTTTTAAACACACTGCTGTTATATTGTACACAACTGTATGTGCTAGTATCATGGAAAACTACAACAAGCTGATTCATTTTAAGTGAGAAATAAATTCAACACATGTGACATCATAGATCTCTGATACTGAGCGAGCATTTCAAAATAAAAGCTTTTGAAATGTTCCACGTGGTCTATATGGTGTGTTTTATATCCCACTGAATTTTCCCTTAAGGACAAATGTTTCTTCAGGTTAAGACAGGCCTGGATGTGCTGTAACAGCCTGAGTTGGTTCTATTGTTAGTTATTGAACAGGCAGCACGACACACAGTCAAAAACACAGCTTTGTCTCCTTTTGTTGCTCCGTCCATGTGTTTCTGGTCCTGACCAGTAAGACAGGAGAAGCCTGTTTGTTAATTCTCCATTCAGCTGCTCTTTATTCTCTAACAAAGCTCATTCTTCCAGGATTCACGTTGACCTGTGTTTTTTTTTTTTCCACGCATGAAAAACACAGATTGACACGCGTGTCTCCGGCTGCTTTATCGCTTTTATTGTAATTACAGTGCGATATACTGCAATGTCAACGTGTTTCACTCAGCGATGTCACATGCATCACAGGCCTTGACCTTGTTTGATAAGACACAGGACAATTAGATTGAAAGTGAGACAGATTATACGTATATCGTCATTTAATCTTGATTTTATTTGCTGTGGCTGCAGATACGACCGGTTCTGTTGCATAAGACGCCAGGTGGGAGGTAGATGACGTGACTTTGTACAGTTAAAGGTTCAATAAAGTCGCTGATCGCTTGCAAAAAATTAATCTACAGTCATCTGTGGATGAAGAGGAGTGACATATTGATAAGTTTGGCTGTATTTTAATTGTATTATTTCATTTTCCTCTTTATATAAATCATATTTTATTATTATACATTGATTTAATGTGAGCAGATTAGGACTCTTAATGTGTAATCTCTTATTGATTGAACAGTGATTCACAGTGATGTTTATATTCAGATGTTTACATTATATTATATTATTAGATTTATTTATAATTTTATAATTGAGTGTTTTTTTATACAATCAGAAGCCACTATTAATATTTTTGAATTTTTAAAGAAAATGTAAATTTAAGTCTAGTACCATAATATAAAACAATATATCCTGAAAAAAGAGAAATATAAAAAATAAAATACTTAAAAATACAATATTGTATATGTATATTGCTGCGTTTTAAACCAGAATAATATATATAATACTAATATAATATAATAATATAATATAATATTTTCAGATGTTTTGTAAATCTTTGTTTAGTACCAGAATGGAAAACAATATATATATATATATATATATATATATATATATATATATATATATATATATATATATATATATATATATATATATATTATAGGTTCAGTTCAGAGAGGGTTTGTCCTGCTGACGTTTGCAGGAGAAGACACACAGGTCCTGAGTTTATTTCAGGTTATGGAATTTACCATCCTAGGTAAAAAAAAAGAGAGAGAGATGTCCTCTGCTTAGAAATATTAGAAAACTGTAAATTTAAATGCAGCAATCATGTAATTTGAGAGAAAAATAGTTATAAACTATTAATAATCACTATTAATACATTATATCAGCTATAGACCATCAATAATCACTATTAATGTATAATATCAACTATAGACTATCAATAATCACTATTAATGTATAATATCAGTTATAGATTATCAATAATCACTATTAATGTATAATATCAGTTATAGATTATCAATAATCACTATTAATGTATAATATCAGTTATAGACTATCAATAATCACTATTAATGTATAATATCAGTTATAGACTATCAATAATCACTATTAATGTATAATATCAGTTATAGACTATCAATAATCACTATTAATGTATAATATCAGTTATAGACTATCAATAATCACTATTAATGTATAATAACTCAAACCAAACCAGCTTTATTGACTCATGGGGGAAAATGGAGCTGATTAACCAGGACCTGAGTAGAGAGAGGAATGGAATAATCCTTTTTTTAATTTTGATGAATACATTAATAATTAATATTTAATTGGTGACATAATTTAAGATGCTGTCAAATATATTGATAACATCATGAGAGAATGAACTTTGTGCCACAGAATTATATCAGACATTCTGGGGAACCCCCCCCTTAAAGTCACAAAATGGTTTAGTCCAATCACACAATTCATGTGTCCTAGTGTTGAAAATCACTGCTACGCCCCTGTATCCACCTGATAATCAACCTCTTATCAGTTTGTTACCATAATGTTGTCTTTTTATCTCATATTTGGGATTTTTCCTATAATAATGTAGAATATTTTATCATAATGTTCCTTTCATCACATATTCTTGTTGTGTTTGTCTCATATTTGTCACTTTTCAGAATAAGAAGAATCAGAATCGACTTTATTGTTACTGTATTTCTACGTTGAAAAAGATCAAATAAAGATAAAGCTAAAATACTATTGTTGAACAAATAAAATACTATGGTTGAAGAGATAAATACGAGTTTAATGAGGGGAGAAATAATTGCACATTTACAGAGAATAATATCACATTTACAGAGAATAATTTCACATTTGTTTGTGTTTTTTGTGTTGCACATTTACTGTCGTCAGATCAATTTCACATGTGGTGGTACCTAGAACCGTCTTAAATGTGAGGATTTTGATTTCATATTTTAATTTTAATATTAAATGAAGATAATTCTGCTCAATATTGGAGTAATTTTACGCATTTTTGTCATATTCACCTGTTGAATCATCATTTCCTGAGTAATGAGTCCTACTCCAGTCTAACCTGTAAATGCAGTGATATACAACCAGGACTCTGGACACATCTGGGATGTTTTCTCCTGCGTTAAAATGAATTTACCTTTAAAATCCCCCTAATTATAATTGTGTCTAGTGCTATAGTGACGCCTCGGGTCCTGGGTCATGTGACCTGGTCCAGGTGACGTGAGGACAGAGTGACGGCGGCTCCGACCCTCAGATAAACGCTGTGGTGTAAACAGGCGATAAAAACCAAATCTGAAGCCGTGATAACACAAACTCTCACTTACAGGTTCAGTGTTGGCGACGTACAGTGGTGTTATGTAATCTCCAGGCTGTGTGTGTGTGTGTGTGTGTGTGTGTGTGTGTACTACAACACATGAGCTGATTGGACACACACGATTAGTCGCGTACAACCCACTGACCTTCTGTGTAAAGTTGCAGCGTTTAGAGTCTATTCATATAAACGTCCTCAGTCATTGAGGTTTATTGGTTTATGTAACACTAAACAGATCATGTGTAATTGTTCATGTGAGAAGGTGAGTTTTTATTTGATGATTACATAATGATGTTCACAGGCATCAAATAGTAAAGTACAACTACCTTCTTTAAGTAGAAATATAATATATATATACTTCTGGTGTAAGTATTTTTCACTTTTAGCTCATATTTCTTACATTTTCATACAATTATCTATACTTTTTACTCTTTGTCTATGTTTTGAAAATATCCTCATTACTCATGTAAATCTGTAATTATCCAGTTCATAACAGCAAAAATCATGAAAATACTCACAACTTTATATCAGCAGTGACACTAAAAAATGTTTTTATGAAACTTTAGCATTTCTTTTCTGATATCCTTCATTAGACCTATACTTTTGTATAATCCTGTAATTAACCTCATTAAAAGGACAATACGCTGCATTAAATGCAGCATGTTTTGCCAAGAACTCATCTATTGGAAGTTAAAGGTTCTTTCTGTTCTACTTTCTGTAACATCCTTGTTACAGTGTCATGTTTTCATGATAACTGTCAAGCCGAAAAGTAATTTTCAGCCAGAATCTGCGTTATTTGACCTGCTCTGTTCCCAAAATTATCACAAATCCAGCCCCTTTTCTCATTAAAATAGCTTTAAAGGGACAATACAACAAATAAAACACATTTTCTCTTACCGAAAAGGGATTATAGCTCATATATTGGGAGTTAAAGGTTATTTTTTGTCTAAAAAACATTTGTTCTCATTCTTGATTGTTATATTTAATAGATTTTAGCTTCAACCACTCACTATTACCTGTTTAAATACTTTTAAAAGGAAAATACAACACATAAACTGCAAAAAAGTGATCCCAGCTCATATATTTTGACAGTTTTTTTTAAAAATTACTTACTTTAAGTTTTAATTAGTTTTAAAAACTACTACTTTTTTTCATTCTAGTGATTTATTAGAGTTTATAGTGAACGTTAACTTGTTGATGAACTAAACCTAGACAGTGATTCATCATTCTGAGGATGTTATAATGCTGACTTTAGCTAAAAACACGTCATAGAGACACAGACTCATGAGAGTTCCTTATCTTTCTGCAGATGCATTTCCCTTTTTAACAAATATAAACCGTGATTTGTCTATTAGCCACTTAATCCACAGGTTTATTTTTCAGTTTTCCTGCTATAAATGATAATAAATGTGGAATATCTCTACAACCACAATGATTATAGAATTAAACCTGGAATCAGAATAAATCTACAACATGTGAGGTGACAACAGAAGAGTCAGAATCTATTTATGTTGCTTTTATAGAGCAAATATTGTTATAACATTGAAAAAATATATATAAAATTGTGTTTTAATACACAGAAAAATACTTTATTTAAAACCTAAACTTAAAAAATGATCTGCAAAGAATTTAAATATCAATTATTTGTCTATAAAATCATATAAATCCCACTGAGGATTATTCCAGAACATGAAGAATATATTCTGTAAGTTTAAAAAGGAGCCAATTAAATAATCAAATAAACAGCTCAAATCTAAATTAAATATCTAAATAGCTGCTACTACTGATATTATATTAAACTATTGTCTTATTGTATTGATGATGTGGATATTGATGATATATATTGATGCTGTAACAGTAACATTGACAAGTGTTTGGGTTTGAGAATAAAAGTTTTTGTTTCCAAATCTATATTATAATTGCAACCCTATGTTTTTATTAGAGAAATAAAGAATGAAGCAATAAGAAAAACTGTTGGATTTGCAAATAAAATGTTGGCTTTGCATTGTAATTAATCATTTATTTTATTTTACTGATGCTGTAACAGTAACATTGTGTTTTACTACAGATAAAAATACTTTATTTAATGTTAGAGCTGAGGTTTTCTACTGGGATTCATGTGGAAAACTCAATTCTGAACCTGGATCAGGCGGTTTTGGATTTTACAAGTTAAAAGAAAATTTATCCCAAACTCGTATCACTGGAATAATCATGAACCCGCAAATGAGAAAGCGTTGGGCTTTATTTTAATAATAATACGGAACGTGTGTTTTCCTTCTCGTGCTTGTTCTTGCTTTCACTCTGACGCAATTGCATGCTTTGGTGAAAATGAAGCAGCTTCTGTCCCTAATCTCTGTTCCCATCAGGCTGCTGATTCCAATCACAGACACAGACCTCCTTGTTGTTGTGTAATTGCCGACAGCAAGCGAGGAGTCGCGAGCAATCGCAGACGTTCAAAAGCTGAATCTGCACAAAAAAAAAAATACACATGCACGCTTTAAATGGCTTGATGCTGATGCTAGTTCCTGCATCATCTGTTAGATTCAGTGTTTGTCTGTGCAGCTCCGGAAATAAATAAAAGACCACTGCAAAATTACCAGGTTTTCTGGTTTTACTACTTATATAGTGTGTTTGGAACATTTTAGTTTGAGTCTATAAACTACTGACAACATTTCCCCCAAATTCCAAATAGGAATATTATCATTTACTAACATGTCCATGCATCTATTTCCCCCTAAACTCCAGATTTGTGTTATTGGTGTCAGGGATAATGTCAAAAATCATGGGGTGTAAACCCTAAAAACTGGCATTTCTGGCATTTTTACCCTGTTACATGACTTTTAGAGGTTTTAACCCGTAATTTTACACTTTTTTCTTAACTCTAGCATCTATATTTCTATCTGTATAATGAACATGAAGACTTTTACATCTCTAAATATATATATTTATATAGAGAGCTCTGGTAAAAAAATAAGAGACCACTGCAAAAATATCAGTTTTTCTGATTCTACTACTTTTAGGTATGTGTTTGCGTAAAGGAAAATTTCAATTTGAGTGGAAATATTTCCCCAAATTCCAAATAAAAATATTGGTTTAGAACATTTATTTGCAGAAAATGACAAATGGTCAAATAAGATGCAGCGTTTTCAGACCTCAAACAACATCAAATCCATTTAAAACAACATAATACTGATGTTTACAAATAAGAAGAGTTCAGAAATCAATATTTGGTGCAATAAGCCTTATTTTAATCCCAGTTTTCATGCTCTCCACAGTCTTTACATTGTTCTTAGTGACTTTATTCCACTCCTGGTTCCTCTTTAAGCAGAATGAGGTGTTCATGTGTTGGAATTCAACAGAAATGGCTGGAATACATGTAGAGATGCTGATTTCAGAATAAAAAATGATGCAGTGGTCTCTTATTTATTTCAGAGCTGTAAGGATGACGACAGCGACAGAGAATAAACCGGCTGAACACTTTGAGGCGTCTCCCTAACCCGGAGATTTAGAAATGATTAGAGCAAAGCATTGGCCTTTCCAACCCTGAGCTGCTATAAGATTAAAGGCTTTTTTTCATGTATCTGATGGTGCCACAGAAAGTTTCTTACTGACATTAGTCTGTTGCAAGGACCTAATCCCGGGAAAATCCTTTATTTTCCTTCAGTTCATCCAGCGCCAGCCGTAGCAACAAGTAAGGAAGTAGGAGCGAAAAGTAAAAACTCCTACAAAGGATTCTCATCACTCATCGCAAATCAATTTTCCTCTAATCCGCAGACAGTAATCAAAACGATGCACGAAGACAGACGGGAATGACGCGTTTTCCCATAAGGCCGTGCTCCTGGTGTCCGTCTGCAACCTGTTCAAGAGTAATAGGATCATTCCGGATTTTAGGAGGTCAGGAAGCAGCAGGGGAGATTCCAGCGAATGGAAAGATGGATGTGGAGTTGAAAATGAAGATGAAAAACACGTCACTGGTCCTTTTTTCACAGACATAACGGAGAAATGAGAATCTGTGTGTCATTTGTTCTTTGCATTTTCAATTATCAATGAAAAATGCTAAACTTAGAAGATGACTGATTATTCTGGTATTTATTTAATATTCTAAAACAAAAAAAATGGCTTAAAATCAGGAAAACTACTGTCTCATAAGATGTTTTCTAACAGAAAATGTAGGAAACTTAATAAAACCTTATAGAGGACTGAAACTGCCATGATTAAAAATAAATGACTCCGTACATAGTTGAATAGGCCCATATTTATTTAATTTTACATTTAATTAATTCTTAAAATGTATTTATTTGTTTAATATTGTTTGATTTATTTGATTTTTCATTTTATTTATTAATGTATTAGTATTTAAATGTATTTATTTATTTACTCCATTCATTTTCACCTATATAAAATGGAAATAAATATTTTAAATCAAATAAATTCATGTGCAAACTGAAAATATTACACAAACAATATTAAATAAATATGTTGCATTTATAGTAATTTATTTATTTTTATAATGACTGTCCTCCATACAAATGGTTCCATATTCTATCATTGTGTTAGTTATGGGTGGAAATAATATGATTTGATTTTTATTTGTCTCAAACAAGCATGAAACAGGCTGTATATGTTCAGCCTCTTGTCATATATACGCACACATTTTACAAATTTAAAGGATTAAATTAAAAATGAATATGTGGATCTACATATTACTTGTGTTGAGAGGCCAATTAAAATCAATACTGTTATATGTGTTTAAAAATAAATGAGTTTGGCACCAGATTCTCTTCTGTTAAGTGATAGTGCTGGGATTTCCTAAGAGTCTGTGAACGCATCTTGGAGTCAGACCTGTGTTAGCATAGGGAATAAAGCAGGAGCTAAACCAGCTAACATGTTAGCATGTGGTTTTTGAGAGATGCTACGATACTAGGAGGAAACAGGAGCTTTGACTTGTAGTGACTTGTGCTGGGAAGCAACATGAGGAGGAGCCGTGATACGGAGCTTTACACTGGAACTAAACAGCTGCAGCAGGATAGAGCTGTGATACACAAGTCTATGGATTTTAACTTGTAATGATGAAAATGGTGTTTTGAAAAGCCATTAAAAATAAATCCACAAAAACAGGATCCACACCATCATTCTCTGTGCAGTTTTATCTAAAAGCTAAAGTTAATCTGACAAACAGTCATAGATACGGGAGGAACAGACTCACAGACGCTTCTTATTTTTATAGATAGATTAATGTCATACTTATTATTTCCATCCTGTTCACATCATCTGTCCTGGAAAAGGGATCCTTCCTGGCGTTTTATCCTTTTTCCTTATCCGTTCTATCCTTTTTTCCCCCAATGAAGGGATTTTTTAGGGAGTTTTTCCTTCTACAACCCCTTATGAAAACACTATTAATTCACTACTGATCATTACTACTAAATATCTACAAACTACCAGTTTGCTATTAGAATATGTAGTGATTTATATAGATATTTCAATAGTAATGAGTAGAGAATTGGCCTGTTTAATACTTATTTACTTCAGCCTCATTATTGGCTTTTTGGGAAAGTTCTATACAATCACTACTCATTCCTTCACATTTATTATTGTTATTATATTTGTTATTATTATATACTGCTGTTTAAAGGGATAATTCACCTCCAAAATGGCTTTTTTCTATGGATTACTCACCCATGGATATGTTTTGCTTGTTTTTGTACATTCTGAAGACAATAATTTGATGATAGTCGTATTTTCACCCACAAAATGTTATAAAATTATTAAAAACCTATTAAAGTTGTTAGCTTAGGAAATAAATCTCCATGTATTCAAGGCTTCATTGAGTCTGAAACAGTATGTAGTAACAACAGTGTTGTTACTACATATTAACTAGTGGAGAAAGTAGTAAAAACCTCTATTTTATCACTATATCAAGTAGTAAAATCGCTGCAGAATCATGATTTAAATGCTCTTGTAGTGAAGCAGCAGAGACCGTTTTTCTGTGTGATTACTAGTTAGAACTCTACTGTTTCACTACAAAACTCTATTGTTGTGTCATGAGTATAAATTACACATTTACTACACAACCACTATTGCACCAATAGGTTTAGTGTAGAAATTCAACAGGGGTTTTTCATCAGTCTAAGGACAGAGGATGTTGTGTTGCTGTTGTATAAACTGTAAAAACCCATTGAGGCCAATCTGTGATTTTGAGCTTTTAAAATAAAATCGACTTGACTTTAAACATTTATACAGTGCTTCACACCCTTTTGTCTGTTGCAGGGACTGGCATCACCACTCAAGAGTGTTTTCACATTCTTTTGACTAGTTCTTTTGTCTACAACAACCTCCTAGTGTGTGTTTCACACCCGGGGTATCCTGTGGGGGGTTTTATCAAGGAAGGAAGTTAAGAAGTCTAAAAATCACAATTTAAAACACAAAAGGGTCTTGATGAGAAAGTGGGAGGTGGGGGTATCACAAGTGGTTGGAACAAAACCACTTAGGGACATTCAAGTACCTCATTTTTAAAAGTAAATCACTGTTTTTTCAATTAGAATAACTTTACACCAATAAGAAAACCATTCTATACATTATTAATGTGGTAAAGACTATTCTAGCTGCAAATGTCTGGTTTTTGGTGCATCAATATCTACATATGTGTATAGAAGCACATTTCCAGCAACTATCACTCCAGTGTTCTAATGATAATAAATCATTATTTCTAACCGTGTTTCTAACAGTGTGACTTTTCATAGAAAACACTAAATTATCTGGGTGACCCCAAACTTTTGAACTGTAGTGTTAATTTATTAAACTATGCTGTTTCATTTGTGTGACATTTAAGCCCCGGATTAATGTAGGTTTTTCAAAATTCTCTTTCCATTTGCCAATCTGATTAACAAATATCTCAGACTATACAAAGACTTCAACTCAAATATGATCTGCATAAATGCCTGCAATACCACGCCAGGCCAGTAGTGGCCGATAAGTAGAATTTCAAAGTATGTGGATCTACTTCATGTTGTGTTCCCAGTCAAATTTGACCATTTCAAAGATTTTCTTGTTGAAAAGTGTTGTTAATTTGATCAGATTCACCTCAGACTCCATGACTTTGTCCACAAAAAGGATTTCAGCACACAAAATAAATTGTACACAAAATTTTGTGTGTCTTTATTCAACTTTTTATACTCTTGGTGTTCCTGGTTAAAAATGGCCGATCATTAGAAATTAATGGAGGAGACCAGAATTAATGTAAGAAACTGAACTCAGGTACATCTATATTTGTCAGATGGACACGGACACACACACACACACACACACACACACACACACACACACACACACACACACACACACACACACACACACACACACACACACACACACACACCACATTTTAAATGGTTTCATAACAAATGTCCTTTTTAGATCCCAAATTCAAGATGTATAAGTTCAGATCAATGACACATACAGGCCATAAATAACAAATAGAAGTTCAGAACTCGTAATGTCCACAATAAGTTATGTTGATATAAATCTAACATATAATAATATATGTATTATTACAAGTCTTAATGAAACGGTCAAATTTAAAGGGAACACAACATTGATTAACGTGAAACGAACACGAGGATTAAATTCAGCTTTTGCTGAAATGCTTTTAACCATCACTTGTTTTAACTTGTTTAATCACTACAAAGAAATGAAAATGCCAAGTTGTGGTTCTACAGGTTCAGGTTTGTGTGGGAACTATTGTATTAAACCTGAGTATAAGACAGTGTTGTACTTTGGAACGAAGACATGTCAGAAAGTGTCCACTGATCGCTGGTTTGATTCCCTGCATGTTGATGTATTCTCTGAGTAAAATAAGCCAGAATCTATTCTCTGTTCTATTCTATTTATGGGTAGTTTGAAGTCTCACTGCTAATGTGGTGAGTCAATTCTTTTTATAGATAATCAGGCATGTCTAAAAGTATTTTCTAGTTAAACCTGTAGGACATGATTAGAGGGTAAATAAAGGACCGAGGAAACATGTTGTTTTTATTAAGGTGTTTCTCTGCCAATCAGGAAATGAATTAAATGATGAATTGCGGAAAAGAAAGCATCTAAAAACAAGTCAGTCAGTCAGTCTCTATACCTGCTTATTCCTCATTAGGGTCACATGGTCTGCTGGAGCCAATCCCAGCGCGTTACGAGAGGCAGGGATACACCCCAGATGGTCGCCAGCCAATCGTGGGGCACACACACCATTCACTCACACCTACGGCAATTTAGAGTCGCCAATTAACCTCAGCATGTTTTTGGACTGTGGGAGGAAGCTGGAGTACCTGGTGAAAACCCACGCAGACACGGGGAGAACATGCAAACTCCACACAGAAAGGTCCCAGACCCAGGACCAAGGAGGTCTTGAACCTGCGACCTTCTTGCTGTGAGGCAACAGCGCTAACCCCCGCGCCACCGTGTCGCCCGTCTAAAAACAAGTTCACCTCAGAAACTGTGAGTCACTTATCAAGATACTAATAATAACCCCTGTCAGATATGATGAGGTGTTCATGAAGGTTAATGTCACCTGCCAGAGTGTGTTTCTACATAAACAGGTGTTGAAAATGAAAATGAAAGTTGTTTTTTCCAGGAGAACACAGTTGTTCTTGGATAGAACAGACTTTTCAAAGGGCAGGAGAGAAAAGGGCACACGGGGTGTGTCCTCACCACTGAAGAGGGCACTTTAGACATGTTTTAGCTCCCAAGAGGGAATTTAACACACATTTTAGCTCCAAAGAGGGCACTTTATGCTGTTTAGTTTCCAAGAGGGCACTTTAGCACATTTTAGCTCCTAAAGCAGCACTTTACCACACTTTTTATCTTTCAAGAGGGCTATTTAACATGCTTTTTATCTCTGAGAGGGGACTTTTTAGCACGTTTTAGCTTCCAAGAGCACACTTTAACAGGTTTTTTAGCCCCCAAGAGGGTACTTTAACAGACATTTTTGGGCAATTTTGGGCAACATTTGGCCCCCTGCATGCTACAGGTTCTTTTAACCTCAGAAGTCAGATGTCAGAACAGGGAATGACGTCACAGTTAAAAGCTTCCAGTTACAAAGTCGGAATATATATGAAAAATGTCAATAACACTATAGCAGAATTTCCATGGACACAAGTCGAATAGCACTATACATGCAGCCGGTTTAGTGCAACAACGTCATAAGTGCTGTAAACAGCAGCTTGTTTTGTTGTTTACAGCTCAGCAACCATATGGGGTCCATGTCAGCTCCGAGGTGTTGAGGATTTCCGACTTATTGAATCAGAAATCCGACTTCCCAGGACAAATGGCACGTAGCTTTAATGCTAAGCTGAGCTAATTGCCTCCTTACTCAACTCAAACAGTAAAAACAGGAGTGGAGACAATAGAGTTTTTCAATCAGACATAATGACATGAAATAGTAGATAAACATTTATACTATTACATATATATACTATATTAATCAGGTGTTAACAAGGAAACTAATTAATGTTCTGACACAGATAGGAAGAGGGAGAAAGGATGGAAGGAAATGAGAAAGGGAGGAGGGGAAGAAAGAAAGAAGGGACAAACTTTTCCCCTGAGTCTCAGGAGAACAACGTCTCTTTCTCTCTGTGTCACAGCAGATTTAACAGTTAAACTGTTGAATTCTTTGTTTCTTTCCGTCAGTCGTGACTGAAACAGCAGCAGCAACGACCTTCAAAACTCTGGACGTGTTTCACACGTTCTCGAAGTAAATAGAAGAAAGTACATGTTGCTGTGATAACTAGTCTGAGAGCAGCTGTCGCCTCAACAACCTACGTCAGCAGCAGCAAGGTGAAACTCTGAGATTACAGGGTGGACAGATTGTCATCTTTCCCACAGATGACTTCTACCAGCTCAACCAGCTCAACTACACACAAAAAAACAAATAACTGCACCATTTATATGAACAATTCCTGTCATTTTATCACTTTTATACCACAACCATCTGTCTGTCTATCTATGGATAGAAACAGATGTATAGATAAGCTATTTCTGCCACTTCTTGATGAAGAATGAGTGGTTATAAAACATTTTCCTGGTGGTGTAATCATCAGGAAAATGAACAAATTGTTTTGGTTTCACCGGAACAAACTCTGCCTTTACTCTGGGTTTAATGATTTATTCAATTCTTTGTCATTTCTAAGAAAAGAATACCAGACAGTCATGATTTATATTGAGAAACAAAAGTTAATATTATTATATCACATGTTTTTATCATGTTTTTTAACTGATTTCATTATCATCAATGTCCATGGTTGCAAATTCTATGGGTGTAATAGATAGATGGGTGTGAAAAGGTGGTTTCCTCCATGCTGATTTCTTCTTGTTTTTCACACTTATATGTTCCAGACCAAACAAAAAACATGTTGCTGTGTGAAAAAGTGATTTCCTTCTAAACCTAATAACTGTTTGGGTTCTTAGCAGCAACAGCTGCAATCAAGCGTTGCAATAACTTCAATGAGTCTCTTACAGCTGTGGAGGAGTTTTCATTTTTGTAGAATTGTTGTATTTCTGCCATATTGGAGGGTTTTGGACCTTTAGCCTTTTTAAGGTCATACCACAGCATCACAACAGGATCCAGGTCAGTACTTTGACCCGGCTGCTCCAAAGTCTTCAGAACCCAAGTTGGTTTCAGCTTGAGGTCAGGAACCGATGGTTGGACATTCTCCTTCAGCAGAATTCATGATTCCCTTCATCACAGCAGGTCTTCCAGGTCCTGAATCAGCAAACCATCACACTACCAACACCAGATTTCACTCCTGGTATCAGAGTCACATCTTCCATAAAGTTCAACCTTTGTCTCGTCAGACCTCAGAGTATTTTCCCAAAGGTCTTGAAGATCATCAAGATGTTTCATCAATGAGCATGATTGCAAATACTGAGGGTGTATTTGTAGGGTAGAGAGTTATAGACATAGATAGAGATAAAATAAATAAGCCAACAGGGAAGGGAGGATCGAAGGGGGAAAAATGAAGGAAAGAAGCAAAGATCCTTTCAATCCAAGGATCTTCAGGCATTGTTGAGTTGAATAAATACAAATGAACTGACGGCTCAACGTTCTCCTGAAGCGGAATTCATGGTTCCATTTATCACAGCATGTTTACCAGGGCCTGAAGCAGCAAAACAGCCCCAGATCATCACACCACCACCACTATATATTACTGTTAGTATGTGGTTCTTTTGTCTCGTCAGACCTCAGAGTATTTTTCCAAAGGTCTTGAATATCATCAAGATGTTTCCTGAAACCTTAATGTTCTTGTTGCTCAGCAGTTTTTCTGGACTTGGAACTTTGTTTTGCAGCCATTTTTAGTCTCATGAACATTGACCTTACCTGAAGTTGGTGAGGCCTGCAGTTCTTTGGATGTTGTTATGGAGTCTTTTTATGATTCTTAGAATAAGTCATCACTGTTCTTTGGGATAATTTTAGTCATCCAGCCACTGCTTTTTCTCCATTTGTTGATAATGGATCTCACTTTAGTTCCAAAGCTTTAGAAACGGCTTTATAACCTTTTCCAGACTGATATATCTCAGTTAATTTTTTAGATCTCAGCATGATGTCCAGCTTCTGAGGATCTTTTGGTCTATTTCACTTTGTCAGGCAGGTCTTATTTAAATTATTTCATGATTGAGAATAGGTTTGGCACTAATCAGACTGATCCCAGGTGATAAACTACATTTAAGTTAGTTTTAACAGGGGGGGCGGTCACTTTTTCACACAGGACCATGCAGGTTTGGATTTTTTTTTCTCCTTTAATAATAAAACCCTTTGAATTCTGCTATTTTGTGACATCCTATGTTATATCACTTCTTATTAAAGAATGAGTCAGACATGAAACATTCTCCTGGTGTCGTAATCACCAGGAGAACGAACATTTTGTTCTTTTTAGTTTCACCGGAAAACAAACTCTGTTTTCAGTCTGGGTTTAAAAAAGAAAGACTGATGACTTGTTGAATTCTTTGTCATCTCTAAGGAAAAAAAGAACATTTGCTGGACAGACTTGATTTATATTGAGAAACAAAGGCTTATAGTATTATGTCATATACAAATACTGAGGGTGGATTTGTAGGGTAGATAGATAGATAGATAGATAGATAGATAGATAGATAGATAGATAGATAGATAGATAGATAGATAGATAGATAGATAGATAGATAGATAGATAGATAGATAGATAGATAGATAGATAGATGGATGGATGGATGGATGGATGGATGGATGGATGGATGGATGGATGGATGGATGGATGGATGGATGGATGGATGGATGGATGGATGGATGGATGGATGGATAGATAGATAGATAGATAGATAGATAGATAGATAGATAGATAGATAGATAGATAGATAGATAGATAGATAGATAGATAGATAGATAGATAGATAGATAGATAGATAGATAGATATATAGATAGATAGATAGATAGATAGATAGATAGATAGATAGATAGATAGATAGATAGATAGATAGATAGATAGATAGATAGATAGATAGATAGATAGATAGATAGATAGATAGATAGATAGATAGATAGATAGATAGATAGATAGATAGATAGATAGATAGATAGATAGATAGATCTGGTCATATAAAGACATTTTCTGAGATGAAAAGCTGCTGAGATGGTCCTGACCCAGTTTCATAATGTGTTTACTCTCCCACACTGTTTACCGACGCTGCAGGGAAACACTACAAACCTTTAACAATGACAACAGCAGAATAACACTGACACTGTTTTTCACTCTATGAGACCAGCTCTGGGCTATAAAACAAGGACCAAGAGGTCAGTTTACAACTCAGCCCTCAATCCAGTATTTAAACAATTCATTCGGATCAGATCTGTCATCTGATGAGCACTAATTGAGCCTCAAACCCCACAGTGAACCCTGAAGCTAGGGGTTGCCCTCCAGTGGTCAGAGAAGAGGGGATTTAACATTATTTTAGCATTAACATTATTATTCTGATCCAAGGACGGTCATAGCTACATTTTTACTTCGATTTACTTCTTGCTATACGCAGGATTTCTGTGGAGATCCTCAGTTATCTGGGCTTGGTTTGATGCATCTGGATCAGATATTTACAGCAGCTGCTCTGACTGGTGAAATAAATCAACATATAGTTCAAAGCTGGGGTGTAATTTTTAATTGTCTGAGCCGTTTCCTGTTGTAATAACTGAAAACACCAGCGTTAAGTCGCAGCTTATACATCTGGATCTTTTCTCTGGATGTTTTCTCTAGTAATTTTGCATTGGAACAAAATGTTTTCTGCAAAAACACACACACCTGAACCTGAAGGTCAGAGCCAACTTCCTCTGTGGCATTTTTACAATCACACTTTGAAATGTTGATTATTTCTGCCTGTAAAAGCTTCTCCACACTGCAAAAAATAAAAGATAAAAAAGAATATTAAGTAAAATAGCTTGTATTTGAAACAATTACTATAAAAAATCACTATTATCTTGAGTCATCTTATTAATTGGCAGATACATTTGCCTACAAGTTTACAAAAAAAGAAAAGAAAAGAAAGAAATCTCAGCTCAAAAATCTAAAAAATGTATAAAAACTTGAAATAAAAAGTTCCAAATATGAGATAAAAGACAAAAACATTAAATAAAAAGTCAAAATCATTAGGTGAAATCTAACATGTAGGATATGAAAGACAAAAATATGCAATAAAAAGTAAAAAAATATGCAGTAACATGACAAATATATTAAATAAGAAGATAGAATTACGAAATAAAAAGTCACAAATATGAGATAGAATGAAAAAAAAGACAAAAAATATGCGATAAAAGGACAAATACATGAAATAAAAAGACAATGGTATGACATTAAAGACACAAGTATTAAATAAAAAGTCACAAATATGAAATATAAAGACAAAAATATGAGATAAAATGACAAAAATATGATTTGGGATTAAAAAAAGACAAAAAAATGTGGTAAAATTCAACATTACGATAAAAAAATTATCTTTTTTTAAAGATAAACTGACAAAAATCAGGAAAAAATGAAAAATTCTAAATGATCTACCCATTATTTCTATGAAATATTGTTCTAATTGAACTAAAAACAAGATATAATCACTAGTTCAGATTCCATGTTGTTCGGTCAGTGATTCTTTTTGTGATATTCCTCCCTGTTCTTCAGTAATCAGACTCAGGTGAGAACGCCGGTGCTGCGTTACACCAACAACGCGCCATGTGTCCCATGTGGGCCACCGTACCGTGGGAACCCAGTCATTGTGGCTCCGGACCCGTCAGCAGGGACAACAGGATAAAACAGGAATTGTCCTGCACCATTGGACCCAATTCATTTATCTGGCAGGCTGTGGCCTGTTGGTGTAACATCACCCGACCCGACCCGAACCCGCCTGCTTTGTATTGTTCCTCTCTGGGGTAAAACACCGGGGACAGATTAGAGGAACCATTATTCACACACACACACACACACACACACACACACACACACACACACACACACACACACACACACACACACTAGGCTCAGCCGTCTTAATTAAAACTTCTACACAAAGACAGAAAACGGCCTCTTTATGCTCCAGAGTCGTGAGTAAAAATCTGCTGAACAGGAGCCTCCGTCAGGTCAAAGTTCACAGTGACTCTATGACACCTGTGTTCTGGAAGGTTAATCATTCTGGACAAATAAAAATATAAAAAAGAGAGTTTTCACTTTCCTTTTCAGCTGAGTGCACTGAGATCTACAAGATGATCATCAACTTTATGGAAAATGACCTTGAACTTTACATAAGATTAACATAAAGAATCTATTTATTTTTTAGGATTACGCCACTGATAAACATATATATTCCCTCTAAACTACAAATATAAGGAAATTATGCTGTTTTACATGTAGCAACAAGATAGAAAAACCTATTTTAATATTTGATTAACCTATCGATGATTAAAATGAGTAATTGATTACTTGTTTTGTTGATAAAATGTTGATTATTAAGCTGAAGATTCAACCTAAAATGTATTTTTTCTGTCCAGACCAGATTAATCAATTATCAAAATAGTTGATTAATGTAATAGTTGGAATTAGTCTACTATTACGAGCACATATATATTCGTATTAATCTATAATAATGTTAATAAACATCTTACAAAGGCCTTATAGCTAATTATGACTGCAACTAATTGTTTTAAAAGTTGATTAATCTATCCATGATTTAAACAATTAATTGATTAGTCATCTGGTTCATTAAATGGAGTAAAATGTGGATCAGTGTTTCCCAAAACTGAAGATTCAACCTAAAATGTCTTTTTTTTTGTCCACAACCCAAAGATCATCAGTTTATTATTATAGAAGAATAAAGAAACCAGGAAATAATCAGAGAAGAGAAGCTGGAACCAGAGAATTTAGACATTTTCTCATTAAAAATGACTTGAGTCAATTAATCGATTATCAAAATAGTTGATAATTAATGTAATAGTTGGCAACTAATTGATTAATCAACTAAAATATTAAAATATATATATATATATACCTCTATTGCATAGTGTTGCCAAATGACTCAATATTACTAAAAAGCAGTGATATAAAATCCATGTTTTACTGTTTAGTTGTGAAAATTGTGTCTTTTACTTTGAAGGACAAAAATATAATCCCATCACATGACCAGGAAATCCTGTTTTCACTCCTTTTTACATGGACTGATTCAAATCTTTTGAACCTCCAGGGCACATTTGTTGCAGTGAATCCACATTCTGGTTCCAACCAGGTGTTGTGATGACCTCAGCCACCTGTTGGCACCTCGTTTGACTCGTCCCGAGGTCGAGGGGATACAAGGTCAACGTAAACACCGTTAAATAGTCGCTTCCATAGATTGGAGGAAACCTAATCAATAAGCTAAACCTGGACTTTACCCACATTTACCTGCAGGAGGAATGACCTGAGTCACCACCGTGAACTGATGAACAACGACCTTTGTCGTAAATGTACAGTTGCACCGACACGTTCCCTGGAAAATGTGAAACCAGAAGTGTAAATACTTTATAATCCTATTATTGCACTGAAGCATGCCTCAGTTTTCCTGCTATAAATGATAATAAATGTGGAATATCTCTACAACCACAAAGATTATTGGACTTAAACCTGTTCAGGATAAATCTACAGAGTCAGAATCAATTTATGTTGCTGTTATAGAGCAAATTGATTTAGAATATTGAAAAAATAATGCAAAATTATATTTTAAAAATAGTTTAAAACAAGACCAAACTGAACCAAATCAGGAAAAATAAACATGAAATAAGTTAAATTATCTGTAATGCAAAGTTCCAGGATTAATAAAGATCAGAGATAGGGTTATTCATTGTTAATTTAATTAATTAATAGTTGATTTTTCAGTTTTCTGGCTATAAATCATAATAAATGTGGAATATCTCTACAACCACAAAGGTTATTGGACTTAAAATTGGAATCAGAATAAATCTTATTCTTATGTTGCTGTTAAAGAGCAAATATAGTTAGAAAATTGCAGAAAAAATCTAATATTGCATTTTTCTACAGATAAAAATATATTTACAACTTAAAATAAGACAAAATTGACCCAAATCAGGAAAATAACTTGATATAAGATAAATTATCTGCAATGAATAGTTTAATAATTAATAAAATAAGAGGTCAAAGATCAATTATTTGTCCATAAATTCCTAGAAATCACACTGATTATCACTGACATTCCTGTCTACTACGGATATTATAATGAACTATTGTCTTATTGTATTGATGATGTGGATATTGATGATATATATTAATGCTGTAACAGTAACATTGTGTTTTACTACAGATAAAATACTTTATTGACATTAAAACTCAGTGGTGCTTTCAGGGTTTTTTGGATTTTAACAGGTTAAACAGGATTTATAGTTCAGTACTTTGATTTTATGACTAAAACCATCAAAAGGCCGAGTCCAAACTGGTCCTGATGCCATGAAATTCGAGCCGGAAGCGGATTGTTTGGTGCTGTGTGATAATTGGAGCTGGCCTCGTCCTGCCGTTTATGTAACAGAGGCTTGTTTGTGCGAAAGCTCCATCGCGTCTCAATGGCTCCTTTATTAGATGAGTGGGTAAAGCCTCTTTCAAACTTCAAACATAAGAAGCTCCCACTCAGGCGAACTGGCCTGAGATCTGCAAATTAAAAAAGAAGCTGAAATGTAATCACTCTGGAAATCTGGATATATAAGGCCTGTTTTTTTTACTATTGCAGGGGTGTTCAACAGGTGGCCTGAGGGCCAGAACCGGCCCATCGGAGGGTCCAGACTCTGGAAAATGTGAAAAAAAATGGATGTGAAGCCTTGTTGATTTGCTATTTTAAAGTAATGAATTGGTTTTCATGTGCATTACTCTCATTTGAGGTAATTTATGTAATTTCCTCTTAATTGTTTATGGAACAAATGATGTTTTCTTAATAAATAAATAAAATGAATAAACAGGTAAAAGCTGTGGTCGTTATTTAATTTTGCTGTTTAAACCTTTGAGATGCATAAAAAGAAACACAGATTAATGAAATACAGTGTAAATGTGTAAAAATAGCTTCATTTTAATTGGAAACAGCAGCTTTAAGCACTTAAAGATTATAAAAATAAATGCTGAATTTAGAGAAAGTTATTGGGATTATTCAAATAATAAAGTACAAGAATAATGTTGTTTTTTCTTGATTTTAGTCAATTTAATTGTTTTTTCAGAAAATATTAGTCTTGTTTTCTCAAAACAAGACCAAATTAACCCAAATCAGGCAAAACATCTTAAACGGAATGAGATAATTCTACTTAATATTGGATTAATTTCACCAAAAACAAGCTATTTTTATTTGAAAAGTGTGGACGTTCATTGTGGTTTTACTTCTTGAAATGAAAAAAATAATTAAATTTGCAGGTGTCGTTATTCATACAGGAGATTATTATGGATCAATTTGACCAAAATGAATTCAACCATGTTTTATTGTGTTTTATTCTCCTTTTCTACCTTTGATGAACAGTCTGTGAACCACCTGAGTTCCTGATGCATTAAATAACACGTGTGCTGTTCATATGTGAGGTAAATATATTAAATGTATATGAACGGCTGAGTCCTGACTCTCCACTGACCCGTTAATGAAGCTTTTTCTGTACATTCAACCACTACAAAGTTCACTGGGTTGTTACACAGCTGGGTTATTGTTCCTGACAGGAGGCAAAGCCTGATTAACACGTGGATTTAAGCCTCTTTGACTGTTCTCTCTGCACAGAACCAGGTGGAGAACAGGCGGAAAAAGACTGGAGTTTATGGAAGAAACAGCCACATAACGATATGAAATCTGCAGCATTCCAACATCGGATTAATATAGAAGCTCTTTCTGCTGGACTGAGTATAGAAAGACAAATTATTTACGCCTTCCAGTTACCTCATATGACCTTAGTTTAGAAAAATGATGTATGGTGGTCAATGGTGAGAGAGAAATCATCTTTTTAATGCATTTAAATTATGTAAAAACTTAATTTTTCTAATTTTCAACCTGTAGTGAAGCTGTGACACTTCCTATACAAACTAAATTACAACTAAATAAAGTGTAGGTCAGTGTTTTTTTTACTTTTTCATATCAAGGACCCTTAAACTCACATTCCCCATCCCATAAAATTTGTGCTTTAAAATGTTTTAGAAAAGAAATGGAGAACTGAAACCGCCATAATCAATAATAAATAAATAAAATAAAAAAATAATTATAAAATGAAATAAATAATAAATATAAATAAATAATAAATAAAAATAAAATGACTTAGTACATAAATAAATGTCTGTATTTATTGAATCTTTTTTATTGAATTTAATTAATTAATAAAATTAATTTGTGTATTTTTTTACCATTTAATTTATTATTTTATAATTTTTTAAAAATTAATTATTAATTTATTCACTTACCCCACTCATTTTCACGTCAACATATAAATATAAAAAATTTAATTAAATAAATATGCCAATGGAAAATAATACACAAATAAGAAATAAATACTACTAAATTAAATAAACTTATTTATTTATTTAAAATGATGGCAGTCCTCCATATATTGTGGAATTATAGTGAAAATAAATTATTCTCCTTTTTTCTGGGGACCCCCTGGCACCTCTTTAAGGACCTATGGGGGGTCCCCAGACCACACTTTGAGAACCACTGGTGTAAACCTGACATCTATTAGTTTATGTTGTAATACTTGGTATCACAACATAAACTAATAGCTGATTACTACATAGTCGATTACGATAACAGTTGTTTAATAGCACTGTGTGTTGTGTGAATGCAATCATGTTAATTATGCAATTTGGGAATCCCTTATTCTAATCTTATCTGCCTTTAATAGTTTATATTTAAGAGTTGTGTTAAGTGTTAATATAACACTTAAATAGATCATTTTAACACTACTAATGTCAACAAGTACCTTAATTAACTCTTAAAGTGTTATATTAACATTTATATTGGACATTTTATTGTGTATACTATCATAATTGTATTCTTATACCTATTAATTAAGTATAAATAGGGAGGGGGCAACAATAAGCTAGGACCGGCCCTGACGTCACCAACAAGCTGTTTGACTTCCGACGTTATTTCAGTCATTAGAAGAGCCACGGATCTGAAGATCAAAAGGTCCGGTTGTGTGAATGCAGTGTTTCTTTATGGCCTCTTCATTACGCTGACCTCACCATCATGCCGCCGGCGTCACATGACCCGACACATGCCAATCACACGGTGACGCCATCCTGACACCAGGCACCCTGAGACTGGCATCGCCCGGCAGGAGAACTATAGAAAACTGACAAAATAAACTCTGAATAATTAAATTAACGAGCAAACAAAGCAGGAAATGTCAGATTCACTTGTATTAACTTTAAAGGGAGATAATTATCACCCTGTTTACTCTTTTGTTCTGGTTTTACTGAACAATCAAGTAAGTCAAAGGTCTGGATTTTACATGTGTAGACAAAGATAAAGCGACAGTTATTTAACAGCCATTCTCCGGCCTGAAGGTATTTATTGGCCATGAATTATGCTGGTGACTGCAGCAGGAGTCACGTCACACATTCTCAGGGTGAGGTCAGGTAGTTCCTGAGAGTCACTTTACACTCACAACTTATAAATAAGAGCAGTTTGTAGGTGCCGGGATGCAGATTCCTCTCTGATTTGGTGGACGTTAGTTGCTGAAATGCAATAAATAATGTTGTATTTATAAGGTTTATTATTAACTAATTAACTAATAGGTAGAAAAGGAAGATTCTTAAGATTCCTGAATGAAAATTGCTTTACAATCATTATAAAAACAGCCTAACTTGTCATTGATCAAAAGATAAAATAAACAAAACTATTCGGATAAATCAGGAATTTTATGGTTGAATGAGAAGTATAAATATAAACCATTATGACATCATCATATTGACCTTTTGCTCTAACATTTACAGTCAACTATCATCATATCTTCTCTATAAAACACATTAATGCTCAGTAGTTCACATATATGCTTCTATAATCTATTTTCATTGTATTGAAATGCTTCATTTTCATTTAAAAAAGCTAAAATTGTCAACATTAATCTTTTGATATAACATTATAGTCCTGCCTTATAGATTACCTTTACTTTTATGCTTATAATTAGTACTGAAACCAGTATTTTTACACTTTTACTTGAGTAAAGACTAGTTTCTCTGAGTAATGAATGCAAATATTGACATGACAACCCAACTCTGGAGGAGTCAAGAGTAAATATTAATGTTTGAGATATTAAATTCCAGTCGGTTTCGGCTTATTTTCCCTGGAGCTCCATTTGATTTAAGATCCCAAACCGTGTGTGCAACCTTTCCCCTTTATTTTATCTTTACCTTCACTGTCTACAGTTCACTTCACAGACTTCTTACTAAGCAGTAAATTTGCATTATGTGACTTTGTTCTTCATGAGTCAGCTGTGTCGATTCCATGAGTCGGGCAGAGTTAAGGAAGCAGCTGTTTCCTTGTGCTTTTATTTCCACTGTGAAGCCGTTACTGACAGCGTTTTACTGCTTTTAGTGTTCTAAACACATTAGTTGGACTCATATAGAGGATTTATGTGTATCAATATACATATATAACACTTTATGCATCATATATATTTTATTCAGAGCAGTTAGATCCTTTACTTCAGTAAAAATAGAAATAATTTTATCTAAAATACTTAATTACAAGTAAAAGTACAGAAGTATTATGTGTAAAATGTACTTTAACTATCAAAATACTCATTATACAGGTTGTGTAGCATTTTAATGTTGTAATTGTACATGTTAAGGCAATTTAGATTTAATTTAGATTTGTTGGTTAGATAAATAATAAAAGTACCATATAATATTAAAGTGCACATAAGTGCTTAAGTGTATGTTTGTCAAAATATAGTATTTTATGTCTAATATGCATCTGGAGAGTAAATACAACTCTTAAATAAACTAAATGGAGTAAAAAGTAGAGTATTTCCCACTGAAATGTAGTAAAAGTATAAAGTAGCATCACATTGAAGTACCTCAAAAATTATTAATTCAAAAATATCAAAAAATTACTCAATTACAAGTAAAAGTCCTGAATTCAAAATGGTACTTGAGTAAAAGTACACAGTAAAGTATCAAAATACTCATTATACAGGCTGTGTTATGTTATTATAGTGAATTATAGTATTTTTTATCAATAAACACATGTATGAGCATTTTAATGTCGTAGTTTATCAATATGGAGGCAATTTTAGATACTTTGGGTAGATTAATAATAAAAGTACCATATTATATTAAATATAAGTGCATATGATTGTATATAGCAGCTTATACACAAAGTCTATACCACATTTACTCAAGTATAGTAAAAGTATAAAGTGGCATCACATTGAAATCCTCTGACTAGATGATAATGATCCACCACTGATTGAAAGCAGGTCAAACCTGTCAGGAAGAACAACCTGTTTGACCCTGAGTGTAATATTATCTTATTCCCGTATTGTCTCCCCGGACTTTGACATATTTTCTTTCAGCGTCTCAGTTACACTTCACAAAGTCTCGTTTACAGTTTCGCTCTTATTTTCCTTGGGGTGAATACGTGTAATCAGATGAGGACGGAGGGAGGAGACGTTTTGTGCAGCGTCAAGTAGGAAACGGCCCAATTTATGGTACATAAAGTGGAACAGGAACAGCCGCTGTTGTGGCCGTGTGCAGGGTTACTGAGGACACTTCTTCTTTCAATCCCACATTATTAGCATTTACAGTTCTGCTGGTGATAAGAAGATAACGAGCACTGTCGTAGCAAACATCACCATCCACTATTTATTCTATTAAATTGTTTAAAATTAAAGATCTATTTCTTTGCAGTTGATTACATGTAATTATTATTTAGCACTTTAATGCAATAGCAACTATATATAATACAGTAGAATCTGCAGCCAATGAATATTTCTATTCTATTCTATCTATTTAAATATGTCTGTTATGTACATAACAGGCTGTGGAGTCAGTGGAGAGATGCCAACGTTTCAGTGGATGTTGGACTTTCCTCAAAACGTCCTCGACCTACACTTTATGTGGGTTAGTGTATATGTGCAACTAATCAATTATTAATGGATCGATTGAATACCCATGAAGCCAATTACTGTAGCAGCAAATCAGGTCATTACAGGATAATATAATAACACTAATATATAGAGTGTATGGACAGGTGCATCTCAAATAATCAAAATATCATGAAAAGTTTGCCGTTTTTTTAGTTCAGTTTAGTTTTATATATATATATATATATATATATATATATATATATACATATACATATATATATATATATATATATATATATATATATATATATATATATATATATATATATATATATATATATATATATATATATATATATATATATATATATATATATATATATACACACTACTGTTTGGGGTCACCCAGACTATATTTTTTCATGAAAAGTCACACTTTTTTTTACCACCATAAGTTGTAAATTCAATTGAAAAATTACATTTACCTTCTGATGCAATAGTTGCAATAGTAAGTAGTTGCTGGAAATAGGCCTCTATACACATATGTAGATATTGATGCACCAAAAACCAGATATTTGCAGCTAGAATAGTCATTTATAGTGTATTTCTGATTAGTTTAAAGTTATCTTCATTGAAAAATACAGTGATTTTCTTTAAAAAATAAGGATATTTCTAAGTGACCCCAACTTTTTGAAGAGTAGTGTATAAACATTTGAATGTAGAAGTATGTTGAAGTAAATGTACTTAGTTACTTTCCACTCCTGCCTCTTTAAGTGTGAGAACCATAATGTCTGTTGATGACACTGTCAAAGGTCGTTAGTTCATTGAATTCTATTTTTATTCCTTCTCATCCACAGGTGGAGTCAACAAGTTGAATCACCTGAATATATTATATATAAAAATATCACAAGATTAAGTGACGTCAGCAGGAGACAGAAGGTGCCTGAGTGTCGTAGCCTTCATCATCATCATCATCATCGTTGTTGCTGAGAACACACACGCTGTATTTAACACTCATGATTGGTTATAACACACACACACTGGAGGCTCAGCAGGGATTTACAGTACAGCTACAGCAGGGATTATATTTTATTACAGATGCCGCAGTTGTAATCCACTTTAACACGACCTCATTTGCTGACACGGCGCAGATAAGACGCGCGACGTAAAGGGAGAATTATTCACTCAAAGTCATCCCTAAAATTAGCCCCGTTACCTCCTGAAATCTGCGGGCCGCTGCGTCAGCCATGACGGTGTGGGATTTTATTAATGCTGAGTCACCAGGAGGCGATCACATGACTTTTACAGTTAAAGCTTCTGTTTTTTACTCCTGCTCTTATGTCATCTGATCACAAGTCGTTTGGTGGAGTTGTTTGTGATCGTTTGCATATCTTTTCTTTTAAAATCTGAGATATAGAACGGAGTTTTAGCTTTTTCAGCTGCACGTTGCTGCTATTGCATCAAATTCATCAAATCAATTTAGAAAAAACTGTTGAGTTGTCACTTTGAGTTTTAGCATTTTCAGATGGACATTCCAGGCTTTTTTCAGTTTAGACACTAAGACACTAAATGTAGTTTCAGTCAATCAAAGGGAAAAGTATTGGAATATGACTTAGACAATTATGCAAATGAGAATAACAATATTCAAAAAACGCCTATGGTATTTATAGGAGCAATATGCTAATCTAGTTTCATAAATTCCCTGGAGATCAACTTTTACCTTGTGTTGTGCAGCTGATTTGTGGATTAAATGTTCAATATTTAGTTTATATGCTTATATGTATATGTTTATACATTTATGTAATCAAGGCACAATTCTGCATACGTTTTAGAAAAAGAATTGAAATGAGTTAGGCCAAATATGCTAATGAGGCTAACTATATATAAAAACACCTATGCTATTTATGGTAGCAATATGCTAATCTGTTTTCATAAATTCCCTGGAGATTAAATTTGAAAAAGCAGCTTGAAATCAACCTTTACTTTATGTCATGCAGCTGATTTGTGGATTATATGTTCGGTATTTAGTTTATACACTTCACTCTCCTGTTTTCATTTAGTACAGACGTGTATGTGAGGCCGTGACACTCAAGTAATCCTTCAACTGCCCAACAAAAACAGAACATCCTCTAGCTCAGGATAGTTTGGAAGGAGACTGAGACCATGTGATCACAGCCGCTTTAATCACAGCTCTGAATTCTTGCTTTTATAAAAGCTGCCAACAAAAGATCAAGTAGGAAGAACGAGTACCTCGAAAAAAACCCTTTTTTTTTAAATAGCATTCATAGGACATGTTGCCTCATCTTCTGTTTGCTTTAAACTGGACGTTCATGGGTTAGTGGGTTGGATGCACAAATGCTGGTCTGGGTTGTGGTGAGTTTGATCCAGACCAGTGGTGTCAAACTCAGTTTATTTCATGGGCCACATTCAGCACAATATGATCTAAAGTTGGCCGGACCAGTCGGAAACAACTAATTCATCTCCTCCTCTTTGTATCCAGCAAAACAATTTTGCATATCAACACATACAGAACTTCAATGTATGAAAAAAAGTGTAATTTCAGCAATATAACATCTCAGGTGTTGTGAAAAAAGTGAAAAAAGTGAAATTGTCTTATTTTTTGTACAATTAGTCCAAGATTGAGTAGAATTATCTTTAAATATCTCATTCCACTGGCAGATATTTTTGCTTATTTCAACTGACTTTTTATCTTAATCTCAACCTGCATTAAATGCCCTTTTTAAATGTCTAAATGTGCATTAAAAGTGGCCTTTTTAATGTCAAAACATGGACTAAAGTGCCCTTTTAAACATCTAAACATGCACTTAAGTGTCCTTTTAAATGTCTAGACAAAAGTGCCCTTTTAAATGTCTAAACCTGCACTAAAGTGCCCCTTTAAATGTCTAAAGTGCCCTTTTAAATGTCTGAACATGCACTAAAGTGCCCTTTTAAATGTCTGAACATGCACTAAAGTGCCCTTTTTAAATGTCTGAACTAAAGTGCAACTAAATGTTGCATTTTTTTCCTCATATTTTGGAATTTTTATCTCATAATTCAGACGTTTTATCTCATATTTTGGAAAAAAGCATGAAACAAGCACAATTATCTGCCATTTCAAGATAATTCTACTATTGGACAATAATTATCGGACCCTTTAGTGGGCCGGTTCTGGCCCCCGGGCCGCATGTTTGACACCCCTGATCTGGAGGAACAATCAAACCAGGGAGAGGGAGGTGGGAGGGAAGGGGGGACAATACCGAGGCTGTCCCCGGTAGGCCTCAGGCCGCATAAAGACCTGATTATTCCCCCCCCTGTTGGCTGGACAGACAGTGGACCCAGTATTCCGGGCCCTCTGTGGACTCTCCTCCAGCCTCGGCCCGGTTGGGCCCGCGGCGACTTGAAGCAGCGCTGTTGTTGTTTTCGGGGCTAGAGCCACTGTGGGAAAGTCATTAAAGTGTAAAGCATCCCTCTTTTATTTCTTTCTAAAGGACTCCTGGAAGAGTGGCGGCGGATGGTAATGAGCACTGACACCGACCGGGCCTGGACCCCCCGCCCCTCCCCCGCTGTGCCGTGAGCGCCGGGCCCCGCTGCCATGGCGAACTGGTTCTCTTTGCAAAAAAAATAAATAAATAAAAGAAAGAGGGAAAACAGCCTGTCGGACGCACAGCGAGAGATGCTTCCTCTCTCTTTTTTTTCTACAGGTGGCCAGTGTCCACCAGTTAATAACATTAAATCAGGTCTTTTCTTTCTGCAGGAAAAGGCGTCGCTGGTTGTTGTTGCTGCTGCTCCCAAGATCCAAAGATCAGACATTATTCACCTAAAGGAAACTCTGTGAAAACCTGATATACGACACACAGCCAGAGAAGTGCATGTGTATTAAAGTGCCCTTTTTGAATAAATGGGTACTAAAGCATCCTTTTAAACATCTAAACATGCATTAAGTGTCATTTTAAATGTCAGAACAGGCACTAAAGTCTCCTTTTAAGCATCTAAACATGCACTAAAGTGCCCCTTTTAACAACAAATAGGGTACTAAAGTGCCCTTTTAGATGTCTAAACCTGCATATATAAATATATATGTGTGACAAGAGGAGGGCAAAGGGGGTGGTCGCTCCCCTTCAGGCCCTAATTGTTAAAAAACGCACCCTAAAGTGTCTAAAAGTGCAATACAGTCCTATTAAAGGTCTAAACTAAAATGCCCTTTAATTGTCTAAACCTGTAGTAACATGCTCTTTTTCAACATGCAGTAAAGTTTACTTATAAATGTCTAAACATGCACTAAAATGTCCTTTTAAGCATCTAAACATGCACTATACTGCCCTTTTTAAATAGTTAGAGGTGCACTAATATGCCCTTTTAAATGTCTAAACATGCATATATAAATGTATATGCGTGACAGGAGGAGGGCAAAGGGATTGGTCGCTCCCCTTCAGGTCCTAATTGTTAAAAAACACACCCAAAAGTCCCCTTTTTAGATGTCTAAACAAGCGTTAAAGTGCCCATGCACTAAAGTATCCTTTTGAATGTCTAAATATGAACTAAAGTGCCCGTTTAAATGTCTAAATGTGCACTAAAGTGTCCTTTAATTGTCTAAACATGTACTAAAGTGCTCTTTTTCTACAGTGCCTGTTTAAAACATCTATCTTCATATGTCTATATGTGCATTAAAGTGCCCTCTTGAATGTCTAAATGTGCACTAAAGTGCCCTTTTAAACATTTAAACAGGCACTTAAATGCCATTTTGGTTGTCTAAACATGCACTAAAGTGCCTTAAAGTGCCCTCTTCGGTGGTGAAAACAAACATACTACACATCACTACTGCAATTACTTTAATGTTCGACCCTTTTTTTATCTGGCTCTGGCTCTGGCTCTGGCATGATGTCATCATTGTTCCTCATTAGAAACTACCTTAATAACATGCAATTCATATATAATATGTATAAAATACACTGTAGGTGCCCTTTTTTTCTACTCACTCCTGCCCTTTGCATGCCACTGCACCTGGCTCAGAAAGAAACTCAAGGCCTTTCATTTAATCATTCCTCAAATGTCTCCTGCCACCGATCAAATCATTGTTATTCAACCTGATATATACTTAAGTGGAGCACAGGTACACGCAGAACTACCAATCATCCATTGTTATCCCGGGATTTCAAAAACCACAAATGCATACGTAACAGCGCACTGGGACAAAGGTGCGATAAGTAGTTATTTGCATTGCTTTCTAATGACAGAAGATTTGGCTTCGCTGCAAAAAACAAATCACATGGGAGTTCCCTGTGCTGCACATAAAACAATCAGTTCGGTAGGCGAGCTGCTTAATATCAGCAGGAGGCAAACACAGCTGACAGCCGCCGAATGTCTTTGAGTTTCTGAGTGTGACACGGGCTCAGAGCGATGTGGAACCGGTCTGAAGCAGTCTGCAGCGGAGAGCTGTTGGGTTTTTTTTTCCTCTTTTCATTGTCCCTGTTGTTTTTCCTTGAAAAACGGGGACCTCTGCTGGAACCGAGCGGCACGGCACCTTGTTTACCAGCCGGCGATGTACCCCGGGACGTGTTCAGTTCACCTCGTTTTTTCTGTTTTGTAACCATAGCATGCAGCTGTCTCATCAAACATAAACCATAAATAAACAGCTTCAGCATCCTGGGAACTGGAGCCTTCAATGTGTAGTTTATCTACGAGTAATTTTGCAACTCGGCAAGTAAATGGTACACACACTGATCTATTTTCAGTCAAATGTATTGATTCGATAAACAGTGGAGGCTGATATACAAAAGGGATAGTATTCAGAGAAAGGGTCAAAGGTTAAGAGAAACAAACAGCGCACATTACAGAGGCAACTGAAATGTCTAAACATGCATTATGTGCCCTTTAAATGTCTAAACCTGCACTAAAATGCCCCTTAAATGTCTAAAGCGTCACTAAAGTGTCATTTTGAATGTTTAAATGTGCAATAAAGTGTAATTTAAACATCTAAATGTGCACTAAAGTGACCTTTTAAGTGTTCAGACACTAAAGTGCCCTTTGAATATCTAAACATGCATTAAAATGCATTTTTAATCATCTAGATTTGCATTAAAGTGCCTTTTAAAATGTTTAGGCATGCACTAAACTAGCCTTTTGAATATCTAAATACATACTAAAGCGCCCTTTTAAATGTCTAAATGTGCAATAAAATGTCCTTTTGAATGTTTACTCACACACACTGTTCTATTTTCATTCAAATGTATTGATTCAATAAACAGTGGAGGCTGATATACAAAAGGGATAATATTCAGAGAAAAGGTCAAAGGTTAGGAGAAACAAACAGTGCACATTACCAAGGCAACTGAACATCTAAACATGCACTAAGCGTGCCCTTTAAATGTCTACGTCTGCACTAAAGTGCCCTTTTAAATGTCTAAACATGCACTAAAGTGTTGTTTTGAATATCTAAACATGCACAAAATTGCCCTTTTACATGTCTAAACCCACAATAAAGTGTCCTTCTTTAATGTCTAAATGTGCATTAAAGTGTCCTTTACACACACTGTTCTATTTCCAGCCAAATGTATTGATTTGATAAGGAGGTTAATATACAAAAGGGATAGAATTAAGAGGTCAAAGGTTAAGATAAACAAACACTAAAGTGCCCTTTTAAACATCTAAACATTCTTTAAAGTGTCCTTTTAACTGTCTAAACCTGAACTATTGTTGTTTTGAATGTCTATATGTGCACTTAAGTGCCCTTTTAGATATCTAGGCATGCATTAAGTGCCCTTTTGAATATCTAATCATGCAATAAATAGCCCTTTTAAACATCTAAACGTGCACTAAATTGTCCATTTAAATGTCTAAACCTGCACCAAAGTTTCCTTTTAAATATCTAAATGTGCACTATAGTGTCCTTTTGAATGTTTAAACGTGCACTAAAGTGCCCATTTAAATATCTAGACATGCACTAAAATGACATTTTGAATATCTAAACATGCATTAAAATGTTCTTTTAAACATCTAAACATGCACTAAAGTGCCCTTTTAAATGTCTAGGCATGTATTAAAGTGCCCTTTTAAATGTCTAATCATGCACTAAAGTGCCCTTTTAAATGTCTAATCATGCACTAAAGTCCCCTTTTAAATGTCTAATCATGCACTAAAGTGCCCTTTTGAATACCTACTCAACTCGTAATGTTAGAGAATATTTGACCGGTTTTAAATACTGGCACACACGCTGCTCTATTTTCAGTCAAATGTATTGATTTGATAAACAGTGCAGGCTGATATGCTAAAGGATAATATTCAGAGAAAGGGTCAAAGGTTAAGAGAAACAAACAGCGAGCATCCCCGAGGCAACTGAGAGCAGCATTGATGGGATCGGCGTTAATGGCTGCGTGGATTGATCTGTTCGGCCGTTCACACGACAATCAGAGTCAGGCTGGTGTTTCTGACGCTGCTCTGGTGCTTTTGTGCTTCTCTCTGGATGCTGCTGTGTATGTTTCCTTCTCCCAGGGCCATCACATATAGGCCCCGTGAAAAGAGAAGGTTATGCAACAGCCACTTGAATAAACTGCCATTTACTGAGCAGTGAATGAAGGAGTTAAGAATGGCGAGGAGGCTCATTGTCAGCGGTCATTGGTATGCAGCAGTTACAGCGTTACTATAAGGACCCTCGTTGGGTTGTTTTTATCAAAAATCTGCTGTATCTTTATTATCCACAGGCCTCCTGTCACTGACACCAGCACAAAACAGCCTGAAGCTGATTTTTAAAGAGAAAATGTCCAAATTCTCTGGTTCCAGCTTCTCTTCTCTGATTATTTTCTGGATTCTTTAGTCTCTTTAATAGTAAACTGATGATCTTTGGGTTGTGACTGTTGGTCTGGACAAAAAAAAAGACAGTTTAGGTTGAATCTTCAGCTTTTAGGAAACACTGATTGAAATTTTACATTTTATGAACCAAACTGCATATGCATTTATTTGCAAAATGCAAATATTAATTGACTATTAGTTGTAGCCGTACAGTATTATGTATACACAGCAGTACAATGCAAAGAAATGAAGCATCATCAGCTGAAAATATGTTATATTTGGTTCAATTAGTCCAATAAAACCAGGATGAAGAACAGTTTTGACTCCACTGCACCAAATCTTTTATTAATGTTAATTATTGTTTATTTTTTTATGTGAGCGAACGAATATTGACAATGACAATAAAGATATTCTATTCTATTCTATTAAGTAGGCAGATAATTTAGCTTGTTTCTTGATTTTAGTCTATTTGATCTTGTTTTAAGACCAAATTGACCCAAATCAGGAAAAATAAATGAATAAGCAAAATGATTTTCCAGTAGAATAAGATTATTCTGCTCAATATTGGACTAATTGTACCAAAAACATGACTTTTTTTACTTGTTACGATTTCATTTTTTACAGTGTTTGTAATAGGCAGTGCAATATATAGAGCAGTACACTGCAAAAAAATAAATATATATATATATATATATATATATATATATATATATCAGTTGAAAATGTCTTGATTATAGTCAATTTAATCAAAATTTCCATCTCGTTTTTCAAAAAACAAGATAAAATTGACCCAAATCAAGAAAAAAAATGAAAAAATCTAAATTATCTGCCAATGGAAAAAGATAATACTACTCAATTCAAAGAAAATTTGTCAGAAAGGCGCCTTTAAATAAAATTTCTTCTCATTATTATTATTAAATTGACCCAAATAAGGCAAAAAACTTGAAATAAGCTAACGTATCTGAGATAATTCTACTCACTATTGGACTATTTGTACCAAATACAAGATATTTTCTCCTGATGAAGCTCCATTTTTTGCAGTGCATGCACCTCGAGAGCCAACACGCCCCCATCAACACTCACTAAGCTGCTCGTTCTCTGACATGTTTTCTGGTAAAATCCTGTACTCAAAGCTACTCGGAGCCCAATCTTGAGTAAACAGTGGACCTGCAGGGCTGCAGGAGCCGATACGCTCTGTACTCCACTGACAACGAACCAGATCGCTAAGCCGATGCTTTTATTTTGACCTTTGACCTTTATGTGTTGACCAGGAGAAAGAAAAACGCTGAAAAAATGAGCAATTTGACACCTTTTGTTATCTGAATCGACAAATGATGGCCTGGAAACACACAAAGATTGGCTGTTTTCTTTTTTTTTTTTATTCCCTCCCCCTCAGCCGGTCTAGTGGAAGCGGAGTGAACTGGGTTGTGGTTATATAACCAGTGTCTGCCCTCGTAGATCCTCGGCGGCTCGTCTTCCCCTAATCTTTTCAGCTTGATTACACTCTCCCTCCTCCTCCTCCTCCTCCTCATCCTCTGCCGACTCATTCGACTGAAAACGTTCTCTCACACGAGCAAAAAAAAAAAAAAAACGCACGTGAACACAGCCGCCACGCTCCGGTTTGGAGCGGATCGGACACTGGTGATTGCAGATGTGTGTGTGTGTTGCTATGACAAATATGCATCCAAGGTACAGCTTCTGCATGTTTCCTCCACTCTCCTCTCGACATTTTGCATCACAAACAATCAGCCGCTGCTCGACATCTGCAGCGTTGTACAATCTGCTCCGAGGTGTCAACAAACCGCTGATAAATATTCTGACCAAGGGTTTCGTAACACGTCTGATCATCAATGCGATTCCAGAATTATGAAAGAGACAAACAAACAGTGGCCGTGTCAATATTTACTACCGGTTGTTTACGATAACATCAGTTCGCCGTCGGGTCGTGACAATTAACCACTTAAATCCTGCTATAAATGATAATAAATCTAGAATATCTCTACATCCACAAAGGGTCAAAGGTTACGGATTTATTCTTCCTCTTGTGTTAGTTTGCTGTTTCCATCTCTTATGTTAACAGGTCGGGTTTGACCCATTTATTAAATCAGCTGTAAAATCCACTTAAAACCATTATCTATCGACCTATTAGTTTCTCATCTCTTGGTTACAGTGTTTATTTAAGCATGAAAATATTGGTTTTAATATTTTTGCTGTGGGTCTCTGGACCTTTTTTTGTCAGTATAATTTCTAATATAATCATAATTTCATATAATTTCTCAATTTCAATATTAAAAAGTGATAAAAATGAATCTAAAGAGAATCATATCTATAAATAAAAGGTTGTTCTGATCTGATTATTCCTGATGGGGATTGGAACACAGCTCTTGAAGACATTATTTTTTCAGTTTAATATTATTATATATAATAACATCTATGGTGTTATGGGTCAATTTCCACCCATATTTACTTCAATAAAAAAGGTAAAAATATATTTTTCTTTGATACAAACACTAAATGAAGATCAGAACCAGTCAGTTGGCTGTCAGTTTATTTATAATTTCAGTTTTATCTCTAATTATTGCTTTATTTTCTTATTTTTATAACTGGGTTAAAACTGACCCCAACGACAAAAAGGTGAGAATTTCAACCAGAGCATTTTATAATTTAGAGAGAGCACTTTTTTTTAGAACACATTTAAGTGTTTCTTTTATGCATTTCATTTAAAATCTAAAACACAGGAGGAAAATTAAACCTGGAATCAAATCTACAGAAGAGTCAGAATCAATTTATGTTGCTGTTAAAGAGCAAATATGGTTAGAATATTGAAAAAAAAATCTAAATCTATCTTAAAACTTAAAACAAGACCAAACTGGCCAAAATCAGGAAAAAAAATGAAATAAGTTCAATGATTAATAAGATACAAGTTCAAAGGTCAATCATTTGTCCATAAAACAATAGAAATCCCACTGAGGATCATTCCAGAACATGAAGAATATATTCTAAAAGATGTTTAAAAAGGAGCCAATTAAATAATCACACAAACAGCTCAAATCTAAAAATAATATGTCTATACAACGTTTAATCTATTAGTTTCCAGCTATTACTTTAATTCACTGACGATTATGATAATCGATTCATCGATTTGAGTCATTTTAAAGAAGAAAATGTCCAAATTCTCTGGTTCCAGCTTCTCTTCTCTCATTATTTCCTGGTTTCTTTATTCTTCTATAATAATAAACTGATGATCTTTGGGTTGTGGACAAAAAAAGACATTTTAGGTTGAATCTTCAGCTTTTGGGAACCACTGGTCGGAATTTTACATCATTTTATGAACCAAACAACTAATCGATTAATGGTTTCAGTAATAACTAGTGGAATAGTCCCCTGTATCAGGAGGTTTTGGATCTTAACAGCTTGAAGCACTAAACACCACTAAATGAAATCAAGTTGACTTTTTCCCTGAATCGATGCATCATATAGGCTGCAAACATGGAAACATCCAGGTGAAAGTACAGATTTAGCCTGGTTAAAAAATAACATGTAAAGCTCACGTTTCTGTTTGCTCCATATATGAAACCCAACAGGAACGTGAGCTCACGTGATGGGATGGATTTAGCCGAGCGGCTGTAGGTTGTCACGTCCGAGCATTTCTGTCATGGAGGCAGTTGAGGACAGGAGCAAACTGGTCACGAGACGTTCTACTTTCACCAGGTTGTAGACGATCATCTACAGGCCCAAAAACAACCCAGGACACCAACTTCTTTCTGTAGTGACGCCAGATTTCAGACTATAGTAAAATACCCAAACCCCTGTTTCCCTCATTTGCTGCATTTCATAATCCAAGATGAAAAACTTAAATTTAAATTGAAGAAAATTTATTCTAAGAGAAGGTCAACAAAGACAAATGTAGGAAAGACTTCTCTCTCGTGCCAAAGTGACTCCCCCACATACATTCCAGCAACAGATGCAGCATGTATATATAAATATATGTGTGTATATAAATATATAAATATATATATAGTAGTCTGGATCTTGTCTTGTCAGTCTCACGATCAATTGTCACAAAGCTACAAAAGAGAAAGAGCTTGTTGAACCAGTTTGTTTTTTTGTTGTGTGATTTATACACTAATGCAAAGTTTAGTGTTTAAATGACCTAAATAGACTTTAGGCACATTAATGTGCCCCTTAAAATGTCTAAACATGCACTAAAGTGTCCTTTTGAATGTCAGTAGGTGCATTAAAATGTCCTTTTAAAATGCCTAAACATGTGCTAACTGCCTTTTTAAACATCTAATCTCCTTTTTTAAATGTCTAAACATGCACTAAATTGCCTTTTTAATTGTCTAAACATGCAATAAAGTGTCTTTTTCAATATCTAAATGTGCACCAACGTGCCCATTTTAAATGCTGATGCAGTAAATTGTAAAGAGCAGCTTTAAATGTCTAAACATGCAATAAAGTGCCCTTTTAAATGTATACATGTGTCCTTTTCAATGTCTAAACATGCCTTAACTGCCCTTTTTAAATGCCTAAACATGCATTAAAATGCCCATGCACTAAAGTGCCCATTTATATATCTAAACATGAACTAAA
This sequence comes from Lepturacanthus savala, assembly GCA_030544235.1. NCBI lineage: Eukaryota > Metazoa > Chordata > Actinopteri > Scombriformes > Trichiuridae > Lepturacanthus > Lepturacanthus savala. The sequence continues at coordinate 26,735,059 of CM060461.1, forward strand.
GTGCCCCTTGGAATGTATACACATGTGCTAAAGTGTCATTTTCAATATCTAAAATGTGCACCAAAGTGCCTGTTTTAAATGTCCAAACATGCACTAAAGTGCCCATGTTCTAAATTGTCCTTTTAAAGATATAAACATGCACCAAAGTGTCCTTTTAAAGGTATAAACATGTACTAAAGTGCCCTTTTAAATGTATTAATGTGCATTAAAGTGTCCTTTTAAACATCTAATCTCCTTTTTAAATGTTTAATTGTGCACTAAATTGTCCTTTTCAATGTCTAAACATGCACTAAAGTGCCCTTTTAAACGTATTAATGTGTATTAAAGTGTCCTTTTAAAATGCCTAAACATGTGCTAAAGTGCCTTTTTAAACATCTAATCTCCTTTTTAAATGTCTAATTGTGCATTAAATTGTCCTTTTCAATGTCTAAACATGCACCAAAGTACATGTTAATGTCTAAACATGCATTAAAGTGCCCATGCACTAATGTGTTCTTTTAAAGGTATAAACACACATTAAAGAGGTCTAAACAAGCACTAACGTTCACTTTTAAATGTGTATTAAAGTGTCCTTTTTAAATGTCTAAACATGCACTAAAGTGCCCGTTTATATATCTAAACATGGACTAAAGTGCCCTTTTAAATGTATTAATGTGTATTAAAGTGTCCTTTTCAATGTCTAAACATGGCTTAACTGCCCTTTTTAAATGTCTAAACATGCATTAAAATGCCCATGCACTAAAGTGCCCATTTATATATCTAAACATGGACTAAAGTGCCCATTTATATATCTAAACATGGACTAAAGTGCCCATTTATATATCTAAACATGGACTAAAGTGCCCTTTTCAATGTCTAATCATGCACTAAAGTGTCCTCTTGGATTATCTGGTGCTGACGTGGTGTTAAAATGCAACAGAAACACAGGAAATGTCATTGACTTCTGGTGTTACACTAATTTAAGTTTTATAATTTATATATAATATATATATAATACACTGCCCTTTTTTCTTTTTGCCACCACCTTTAAAAAACTCTATGCACGCCACTGTGTAAATGAACAGAAAAGGGACGAGATGCTTTACAGACAGTATTGATTGATGTTTTTTTTACTTTGCTGCATCCTTCAGTTTCTATATGACTCATATAAATAATTATTTATGTTTTAATGATGTGGTGTGATATGGAGGTCAAACCTAAAGGAAACCAGCTCTGTTCTCTGAAAAATTAAGGTTAGGACGGGATAAATCTCCCAATTATTAACAACTGATAACATATCATGGATGAAATATACATTTGTGGGTCAGAATGTGATATATGGAGGAGTGGAGGAGTCACTGGTTCCATACAGTAGAGGAGTGAGTGCATGTCACAGGGTACATTAGTCAGCTGCTGTGATAAAAAACTAATCCAGGACAAAGGCTGAGACAGTGTGTCTGCTCTACAGGTTTATCATTAGCCATCTTTTTGGCAGAAATCCAATACCTTAAAGTCTGAGGAGGTTATTATTAGATGTGAGAGTCCCACCTGAATATGGGTCAATCTACATGATCCATAGATGTTTATGTGGCTATTTTTTGACAAATATTGTTTCTTGTGTGTGGTTTATTGTGGGTAGCCATCTTTCTAACTTTAAAACACCCTCATAGAACCTTTAACAACTTGATTTTTGCTGTAACAAAGGCTAAAATCAGTCTGAAATGACCTAAATCTGATATTTCCACCCCTACGAGACCTGTATCTGATCCTTTAATGACAGTCTGAACGGCTCAGATCACATTTCTATCAAATGGCCACTTGGATATGTCTTAAAACTGATAAATATCTGATCTTTTGACATATGACTTCAGTCTGAATGACCCGGTTGTGTTCATCCAACCTACACGTCATCAACAAGAGACAAACTATTCTGAGCTGAAGTAGGCGGAAGAGGGAAGAAAGCAGCACGCATGGCCAAAAACCTTAAAACTTCCTTAATATTCTCCTTAAAATTAATATGATTTATATATATATAAAAAAAAACTGTCATGTGGTGTAACCCTAAAAACCTGCTACCAGATAGTTTAACTCTAACTCTAACATGTTATCAACTGGTTTTATATTCTAGGTTGATTAAATATTTAAAAAATATTTCACATTTTTGTCTTGAGACAAGACTTGATGAATGCTTTTAAAATGGTATTTTAACAAGTTTTTGACTTTCTCATCTTGCAGAACAATAATTTGTCACATGTTATCAATTACTTCTATATTCCAGGTGGATTAAATATTCAAAATTCATATTTTTCGTGTCAAAAAATCCCAGATTCCATGTGATTTTTATGAAAAAAATGGTACAAATGTACGTTTTGAACGTGTATATATTTAAGTGATGTCTCCAATGTGTTTGCACAACACTTTTTGAGTGGGGGCGACACGGTGGTACAGGGGTTAGCGCTGTTTCCTCACAGCAAGAAAGTCGCAGGTTCAAGACCTCCTTGGTCCTGGGTCTGGGACCTTTCTGTGTGGAGTTTGCATGTTCTCCCCGTGTCTGCGTGGGTTTTCACCGGGTACTCCGGCTTCCTCCCACAGTCCAAAAACATGCTGAGGTTAATTGGAGACTCTAAATTGCCCGTAGGTGTGAGTGTGTGAGTGAATGGTGTGTGTGCCCCACGATTGGCTGGCGACCATCTGGGGTGTATCCCTGCCTCTCACTGTAACGCGCTGGGATTGGCTCCAGCAGACCATGTGACCTTAATGAAGAATAAGCAGGTATAGAAAATGACTGACTGACTTTTTGAGTGTTTAAAGTTTCATACTGGATTTATACAAGTTTCACTTATTTGGGAATTTTAATGATCTCACAAAACGCAAAAATGAGATTTCACCAAAACATCCTACAGTCTAAATTCTGTGGGTCGACAAACAACCATTTGGATTTTTCTATTAAAATAAAGATGTAAAGACTGCATGTAAGGGCATTTTAAGGCCTTTTTCTACTTAAAGCAATTATAAAAATGTATTTAAAAGCAAAAAGAGGAGCTGGAATGATCAAAGGACACTGGACGGCTTCCGTTTGATCCTTATTTTTTTTAAAGACTAAGCTGAACCGCGGCGGTAAAACCTCCACTCGTTCTCCGTGACCTTTGCCCGCCAGGAGCATAAAAACATTCTCCTCAAGCCGCCGTTTACCCACAAACCTGTTCACCTCCTCGCAGGCAGTAAATCCAGCCTCCAGCTGGCTAAACATTTCATATGTTTTATGAGCCTCTTCTGTCAAGGCCAAACAGGCAGAAGATGCAGGGGGAGCAAAAAAAAAAAAGCGTGTTCGACAGCGGCGGGCGACGCCCCCGCGGGAGGCGTGAGGGTAACGCCACATAAACCTGGAAGCAGCTGATGGGCGGGGAGGGGGGAATAGCGGGTCAGTGGTTTTCATGTTTTCCCAAAATATTAACTGTTCCGCTGGTTTAATCACAGAAAATCCCATTATCTGCCGCTGATATACGACAGCCTCGCCGTCTTTGGCTCAGTTCCCTTCGTTTGGCTCATCAGTGACCAGCTTTAGCTTCAGCATCACCATCTGCTGCTCCCACGCTGCTGCTAACCTCATCCCTACTGTAAACTTATGCAGAAAAATCATCAGGAATCAAAAGCATGGCGATATGCATAGCAGAGAGAAGTGGGTCAGATGCAATCTTACTGTTTTATTGCATGTTTTAGAGCCAAAATTGATTTGTTTGGTCTTGATTTTTGCAAAATGATGCGTCTAGAATGATGCATCTTTTCATTTTGGGACTCAGAACTGAAACTCAGGCATAGATATTATGTCATAGATCATAGATATCATCATAGATATATATCTAATAACATCATATCTGCAACTGAATTTGAACATTAATCATTTCTTAAGACTTTAATAGATAAAAATCTTCATTCTGCCTCCTTGGAAAATAAGACAAGGTCTGAGCATCCAGTCATTTATTCAAAATGACTCTTATAACAGTGATGTAACAGTGATTCTAACCTCATCCTTACTGCACACATATGTGAAAAATCACCAAAATCATCAGGAATTAAAAGGATAGTGATATGCATAGCACAGAGAAATACATCAGACACAAGTTTTAATGTATATTATAGAGCCCAAAATCGACTGGATCCGTCTTGATATTTGTAAAATGATGTAAATCCTGTAGTTTTTCTTATTTTTGGACTGAAAACTGAAACTCAGCAGTGAATTTGAACATTTTGAGTCATTTTTAAGCCTCTATTAGACAAAAAAAAAGCTCCATTTTGTCAGCTGAGCCTCCTTGGAAAGTAGGACACACAAGGTCTGAGCAACCAGTCATTTATTCAAAATGACTCTCATAACAATGATGTAATTAGTGTCAACAGCTGATTTATGTCAAACACAATTAACACGCTGCTTCTAACCTCATCTTTAATGTAAACTTATGTGAAAGAATCATCAGGAATTCAAAGGAAAGAGGAGAGAAATGGGTCAGATGCAATCTTCCTGATTAAATGCATATTATAGAGATGTAGTTTTGCATTTTTTGGACTCAGAACTGCAACTCAGATTCATTTTTTCATTTTTTGTTATATAAAAGGTGATGTAATAAGTGTCATCAGCTGATTTTGTCACAACATTTGTAACCTCACCCTTACTGGAAACTTATGTAATCATCAGGATTTAAAAGGAACCGCACAAAGGAATGGGTCAAACACAATCTTATTGTTTTAATGTATGTTATAGAGGCAAAAAAACACGTTTTTTATGGATTGGACTGATCTTGATTTCTGTAAAATGATGCATCTTAAATCCTGTAATTTTTCATTTTGCACTCAGAACTGAAATTCAATCATAAACTGCAGGGAAATTGCAAATTCTGTAGTGAAATTGAGCATTTTTTAATCATTTCTGAAGCCTCTAATAGAAAAAGAAGCTCAATTTTGTCAGCTGAGCCTCTTTGGAAAGTAGGACACACAAGGTCTGAGCCTTTATCACCATCATGAGCACAAATGAGCTTTATCAGCATCCAGGTTATTCAAAATGACGCCAGCTGACATGTGTTTCTAACCTCACCCTTACTGTAAACTTATGTAAGAAATCATCAGGAATTAAAAGGAGCTGCATAGTTAAAACGGGTCAGACACAATCCTATTGTTTTAATGCAGCCAAAGAATATTCTTTATGGATTGGATTGATTGGTTTTTATAAAATGATGCATCTTACATCCTGTTGTTTTTTCATTTTTGGACTCAGAACTGAAATTCAGTCATGCACTTCAAAAATTCTGCAGTGAAATTGGACGTTAGTCATTTTTGAAGCCTCTCATAGAAAAAAAAAAGAAAAGCTCCATTTTGTCAGCTGAGCCTCCTTGGAAAGTAGGACACACAAGGTCTGAGCCTTCATCACCATCACGAGCACAAAGGAGCTTTATCAGCATCCAGGTTATTAAAATGATTCTCATGAAGGTGAAATAATTAGCTGAGATTGTTAAATACTATTGAAAATCGCATATTTTTACACAGTGATAAGAAATCTTATCATATTGCATTGTATTGACACTCATCTGGTGGATTCTCATGTTCATCCTGCTGAGAACATGACTCTTAATATTAATTCATCAATAATCTATATGTGGTTTGATGTCATCAACCTGCCTTTTATTATAATCTACACCATTTGTTCTCAGCTTCAACAGCAGCAAACAGCTTATTATGATCTGCTGACATCTGCTGCTTTCACCTAAAACTGCAGCTGCATTTTATATAACTTCACTGTTAATTCACAGCTGAAGCTGTAGCGACATCTGGTGGAAAAACACCTGACTTCACACATCTGAGAAATAAAAAGCAGATTCTACTGACCTCTGCCCTCCGGCTGCTGGTTAGTTGTGGTGAATCTGTTGATCCAGGTCGTCTTTTTCACTTCTTCTTCCTCTAAAACAATCAAACTGTTAGTTCATGGGTCACATTCAGAGCAGTTTATCCCTATATTTTATGTGAATTAATACATTATACATATTAATTTTACATGCAATTCACAAAACAGGAGAGATGACATTAGAAAAAAGTGCAGTTATGTGAACAGTGAACAATATTTAGTGTTTTCAGCAGCAGGTGAAGTTATCTCCTGTCTTACAAACCATTTACTAATCAAAATGTTAAATATTTTATCTGTTGAGTCCTGAAAGATTTGACTTCACATTTCTGTAAAGAACATTTATTGTTCTAAAAACATTCCTTCCGACATCATGGAAAAACATTTATACCTCACTGAAAAACATATTCTGACCCCTTGTAAATGTTTTTAATTTTAATATGTAATTAAATCATGTTATTATTTAATATGTTTTATTTTATTCTAATTCAATTTAACACAATTAAAAGCAATTAGAAAAAAACAATTTAATTTCCATCGTCTGTGAATGTGCAGACAAATAAAATGTTTGCTTTGGTTCATTGTCTGAATGTTAAATTTATTGTTATAATATAAATTCAGTTAATATTAAACTGAATCTATATAATTAATTTTAGCAGCACAAATAAGAAGTAGAAGTAATTCCATTTTAATGTATTTTAGTAGAAATCTCTTGGAAAATAAAGTAAATTCTACTCAAAATAATTATTCTGCAGGTAGTGAAGAAATAATACAATCAGTTTTAAATATATATTTAGAGTTAATAAATTAATTTCTTGCAACCATTTGACAAAATAAAATTAAGTAATTTCAACAAAACATTAGGTCTGAATGTATATATATATATATATATATATATATATATATATATATATATATATATATATATATATATATATATATATATATATATATATATATATATATATATATATGACACAAAATGCAAGATCCATAAAGAAATAAAGAACAACCACACTTCTTACAGAAAGAGCCTTTTTATTTAGGTCATTTGAAGAATTCACATTTGGATCAGCTACTTTTAAAATAAACAAATTAAAATATTCACAAAAATATTTTGTCCTTTACATTTTTTTTTCCAGATTTTATGTGTATAAGTGCTACAGAACTCAACAAAAACATGTATTACACAAACAGCTCAGTTTGCATTTCAATAATTCAGATTTCTGAACATGCAACGATAAGCTTGGCACTGGGATTTGGCCTGAATGTGAACTTTGACTGGTCCTTTTCACTAATAATGCAGGATAATATTGTATAAGGGAGCGTTCTGTTTGCTGATCAGCTGCTACTCAACAATGGAGCATTTAATCCACTCATGCATGAGTTTTATCCCCAAACGACAAAAATATCCGATGCTTCCCTTAACAATATGGAATAGAAATCCAGAGCCAAACTTTCTGGCTTTCTGAAGAAAATGCCGTGGTGCACTTTTACAGTATATAGCCCTCATTAGATTGATCCTGATATCTCAGTCTAAGGCAACTTTCCTTTAAAAAGGAAATCTGGGTTTTAATGTCTCTGGATCAACGTTTATAACACGTCACAGTGATGGGGAACGGGTCTGAATCTCTGAATTCTCTCAGAGTTCTTGGCTTTTTCGTGTTGCATTTAATCAGAAGTTAAACTCTGGTGAATATGAAGCTGAAGTTGGCTACAGAAAACCTGAAAAAAATAATAATAATTCACTATTCACATGTTTTCACATTCACGAGATCATCAATATAAACACAATTTCAACTGCCTCTTTCATGGGTTTAAACTGTATGACTAGGATTTACTGAAAATAAACAAGAAAAAGTGACCTTTAGATGGAAATGTACAAATCAGAGAAACATAATACTCACAGTTTTAATGCTGGAGTTATGACAAAAGCTTCCAGGATCCCACATTGTACACGATAAATGTGAAACCACACCACTGTCAGGAACTGTAAATGCCGAGGATTTCGTCTCAGGTGAGAGAATATTGCTTTGGGACCCCGCTGACCTATAATATTTTATGCCCCCAAAACAAGTTCAGCACTGAGAATGTCGCAGGAAATACCAAATGTCATCAGAAACGTACCACAACTGTTCGTCTCCGGTGTTCACTGCTGACCTTTCACATCACGTCTGTTGAGTTTCAGAGAAAATCAACGGTCACATTTTTCAGGTGAAGCCTCTGAAATTCCTGCTGACAAGCGAGGATCCACTAAAACCAGTAAATCCTCACACATGCTGCCTCTCAAACCACAGATTTCTGTTCTGGACACTTGTTATACTGAGTGGAGAACTAGTCCAGTAGTAAGTCTTATATTTGGTACAATTAGTCCAATATTGAGTAGAATTATCTGATTCCACTGGCAGATAATTTAGCTTATTTCATTTTTTACCTGATTTGGGTCAATTTTGACTTGTTTTAAGAAAACAAGGATAACATTTTCTTTAAAAAAAAAAAGATTAAATTGAATAAAATCAAGAAAAAAATCTTGAATGTGTAACTGAAGGTTTCTGGATGTTAAACCCTACGATGCCAAAAAGAATTAAGTCTTAAATCACTTTTTTTGGTGCAATTAGTCCAATATTGAGAAGAATTATCTGATTCCACTGGCAGATAATTTAGTTTATTTCATTTTTTACCTGATTTGGGCCAATTTTGTCTTGTTTTAAGAAAACAAGGATTTCTGGATGTTAAGTATTAAGTATTAGTTAAGTATTAGTTAAGTAGTAAGTCTTAAGTCTCTTTTTTTTGGTGCAATTAGCCCAATATTGAGTAGAATTATCTAATTCTATTGACAGAGAATTCACCTTATTTACTAATTCAATTTAAATTAATCAAATTAATCTTTTTTTTTTTTTAAGAAAAAAATTGTAATAAGCAACTACTCAATATTGGACTAATACTAAATACAAGACATTGAGATTTTTGCAGTGTATTATTATATATATATATATACAGTATATATATACTATAATACTGTATATATATAGTATACTGTATATATCGCAGCAGTCCGCTGAAAAAAAAATTTTAAAAAAAAGTGTAAAATATGGATCAGTGTTTCCAAAGCTGAAGATTAATTAACTTAATTTAACTTAACTTAATTGATTAATTGACTATTAGTTTCTTCAATACAACTAAAATATATACCATATATTTTAAATATAATAATTGTTTGGTTCATTAAATGGTGTAAAATGTGGATCAGTGTTTCCCAAAGCTGAAGATTCAACCTAAAATGTATTTTTTTGTCCACAACCCAAAGATCATCAGTTTATTATTATAGAAGAATAAAGAAACCAGGAAATAATCAGAGAAGAGAAGCTGGAAACAGAGAATTTGACTCAGATCGATTATCAAATAGTTAGTGATTAATCTAATAGTTGGCAACCAATCAATTAATCATTGAGGCTCTCAGAAATCTGTGGTTTGAGACTTGGTTTGTTTTTCCGTTTATAAATAATGCCCCACGTTAAAAACAAAAACAGCAGTAGAGGTAGGAATCAGAATTCCAGAACCACTTGGATCCACAAACACTTGGAATGTTTCATGTAAATCTGCATGCGAGACACCGAGAGAAATCCAAATAAAGCACGGTAACAGAAGAATGGCGTCGGTGCAGGATTATTCTCCAGGTATTTACACAGCGAGGCCTTTATAGGAGGAGGTGCTAGGTGACGACTTCTTCTCGAGGCAGATTCAGCCTCACCTCCCTCCCTGCTGCCGAGGAGACGGAGTAAACCGCGGTGGCGGCGGTGGAGGAGGGGCCGTTGGTTTCCATGGTGAAGAGCTTGCAGGAGTTAGCGTTAGCATTAGCGGCATTGTTAGCATCCCCCTCTGGACTGGAGGCCCTTGAGGAGGACCCTGGCGAGGACGTGGGGCTGAGCTGCACGGCCGTGGTGTCCTGCATCGTGTGCTCGCTGGTCTCGATCTCAAACGCCGCGCCACCGGCCAGCCCGCCGCGCCCTGTCAGGCCGCCACCCCGCCCACCGACCTTCGACCTCCGGCTTCTGGGGGGCGGCAGGCGGCTGCAGACGCAGCACGCCCCAAAGAAGGCGAACGCCACCAGCAGCAGCACGGGGCCGATGATGATGGGCGGGTTGGCGGAGGGCAGCAGCGTGCTGAAGGCGAACGCCCCCACCAGCGTGATGTTGAGCCCCGCCAGCATGATGCACAGGCCGCAGGCGCAGCACAGCGCCGGCGACGGGAGGCCGTGAGGCCGCGACGTCCGACGCCTCTTCCTCTGAGGCTCCTTCTTGGGTACCGGGGTGTTCCTGTCCGCGACGGCCATGGCTGGTTCTTGGGTTAATCTCTCAGGCGTCTCAGTCCAAACTTTTCCTCATGGCTGCGGTTAAATAAACGGAGGAAACGTCCGTGTCTGAAAATGATGAAATAAAAGCTGCTGTGAGAGATTCACACAACACAAAATGACCAAAAAGAAACTGATAACTGCAATGAGGTGCATTATGTCTTCATTCATAGACTAATGACGGTTTTCTTTAATAACATACGTGTTTTTAGGGCCCGGGCGGTGACTACAAGGCAGTCAACAAAGGCCCTGGGGTCACCGATCCTGGTCCTGGAGGGCAGGTGTGGGTAGTAACACCTGATTCAATTAATGAAGGTCCTTGGCAATGGCTCTAATGGTTGATTAGCAGAATCAGGTGTGTTACTGCTTGGCTAAAAAAAAACCTGCACCCACTCCGGCCCTCCAGGACCAGGATTAGTGACTCCTGCCCAATTGGAACTGAGGAAATTCTTCTTCTTCTTATTCACAATAAATTGCCTTTTTGGGGACCTGCCCATGCCCCAAAACTCACCAAATTTTGCATCAGGAGTGAAGAAAATGTTTGTTTTAGACTGGTCTCCTGCATGGACGCACTAAAATGCTTCTGTATCGCCCCCCTGAAAACTCCTTCGCATAGGGGTTAAAAAAAAAAAAAGCCTCTTAACATCATGGTGAATTCCCAACAGGAAGTCAGCCATCTTGAATTGAGCTTTTGCAAAGAGTGTAATTGTGGCCATTTTTACACCTGCATCTGAACAGTTCGATTTTAGATTTTTATCACATCAACCTCAAATTTTGTCAGTATCTTCTCAAGGGATGTGTGATTAAAAGTTATTAAAAGCTTTATGTAACGATAAACAGTCTGGCATAGTGGTGTTGCCATTTTCAGTCATTCACCATCAAAAAGTTTGGCTTTTTGATGGATTTTACAACCTCATATCATCATGAGAATTGGTACGCAGGTCAAAGGGGCAATCTTTTTGATGTAAAAGGGGTGACGCCCATGGGCGGGGCTAAACACCTCTATAGCGCCCCCTTTAAATATTGTAAAGCCCATGTTCATAGGGTTTTTCATCCAGTCCAGACACATCTACACAGTGATGCAGGACCAGTGAAGGCTCATTCATTGCCTTTTTGGGGGCCTGCAAATATCCCAAGAAGTCACCAAATTTGGCGGCTGCATCAGGCCTGTTGAAAATTACGTATGGTGATATCAGGTAAAATGGGCCATTAGATAAAATGCCTCATTTAAGGTTTGGGGGTCCCCGTCCTTCTGGAAATTAGAGCCAATGACGACAAAGGATTTCAAACTGTTGATATAGCAGTGATTGATTAGTTTATGGTTTCTATGGTGGTGAGACAATACTTCAAATTGATTAGTTGTCTGATTCATAAAATAGAGTAAAATGTTAATCATTGTCGCCCAAAGCTGAAGATTCAACCTAAAATGGCTTTTTTTGTCCAGACCAACAGTCCACAACCCAAAGATCACCAGTTTACTGTTACAGAGACTAAAGAAACCAGAAAATTGATTGGGCTTGACTAAATACAGCTGGCTGAGATGTGCAGGCAACTCCAGAATATAATTATTTAATGTAATTAATAATTTATGAAGTGTAGTTTCTTATCTTGTGGACAAAAGACAAAAGATTCAAGGACAGATAGCCTTAATATAACTGATCTGAGACAGGTAATGTCCTGGTGGTTTGATTTTTGGGGTAATAAAAACATATATAAAAGGTCTGGTTTGAACAGACAGAGATAAGTCTCATATTGGCACAAGACTCTGCATTTATTTGTAATAAACATGTATTTTATGCTAAGAAGACGTGTCGGGTGGTGACTTCTTTCATCAACACATCAAGAAACAACAATCTCCTTCAGAAGGTCAAACAGATGTAGTGTGTGTGATGTGCTTTTATCAGCTGGTGTCACACAAACACATCTGTGTGACCTTCTGAAGGAAAACATCTCTTACATGTCTGTGATAAAATAAACAGTCATTAGTCATAAGAAACTGATAAACTGATCTGTTTCTGTGAAATAGAGCAGCAACTATTAATGGATTAGTTGCCAACTCATCAATCGTCAACTATTTTTATAATTAATTCATCAAAAATGTCCAAATTCTCTGGTTCCAGCTTCTCTTCTCTGATTATTTCCTGGTTTCTTTATTCTTCTATAATAATAAACTGATGATCTTTGGTTTGTGGACAAAAAAAGACACTTTAGTAGGAATGTTCAGCTTTGGAAAATACACATTTTACACCATTTAATGAACCAAACAATTATTATATTTAAAATATATGGTATATATTTTAGTTGTATTGAAGAAACTAGCAATCAATTAATCAATTAGTGGGTCATAAAATGGTGTAAAATGTCAATTCATTATCTCCATTTTCTTAGTTGGTGATTGATGTAATGATCATTTAATTGATTAATAATTGCAGCTCTAATGAACAGATACTGTGTCAGGTCTGGATGATATTTATATTATACCTTAGTGAAACCAATTCAATTGCAATTTTCAAAATAAACTTCAGCATTTTCTCAAATTTGATTTCACTTTTCAGTAATTGAACATTAGCTCACATAAATAAGCAGCAGCACCTGATGTAACTCAGGTTTAACATGACAACTAATGTGAATTACATCCATAAACCATGTGACTCCCATTAAAAAAAGGAGATATTTATAAGGTTGTGATGTTTTCAATGTCAAATCTAACGTGGACAACATCGCATTGCAGCTGATTCAAACATGTCATCTTGGAAGATTTATCTGTAATTAATTTTTTGCAAGAAAGGACACGAGGGAGCAACAACCTTTGTCTGTAAAATCTATTATAAAAACAGCTGAGAACACGTGTAAATGCTGTGATGCGTTCACGGTCAGGTTATTCATAATAAAAAGCAGCATCTTACCCTTCATGTCGACGTGCTGCAGGTCTTCCCATCGTTTAATCGCCGCGGATTTTCAGTCTAATTACAGGAGCCAAGCGGCGGATTCTCATCCCGGTTTTCGCAGCTTCGCAACAAGTCATCACAGCCGCTCAGGACAGAAAAAAAAAAAACGAGCGGAGCCGAAACGCCGAGGAAACCCGAACTCACCGGGAGAGAAAAGATCAGCGAGGAGAGGTGACATTTACACGGAGAGACACGGAGAGATGAGTCTGATGGAGACGAAGCTGACAGGTCATCATGCTACGGAAATGAGGAGGAGGAGGAAGAGGGAGGAGGAGGTGAGGAAGATTAGGAAGAGGAAGTGGAATAAGATGGGGAATAGGAGGGGGAAGAAGAGAATAAAGAGGATGAAGAGGAAAAGGAAGAGAGGAGGAAGAGAATAAAGAGGAACAGGAGGAGGAGGAGGAGGGGTGAGCAAAAGGAGGAAGAGGCAAAAGGGGATGAGGAGGAGGAAGAGACAGAACAGGAAGAGGAAGAAAAGGAGGATGAGGAGCAAGAGGAAAAGGATGAAGAAGGTGAAGACGATGAGGAGGAAGAGGTGGAAGAGTATGAAGAGAAGGACGGGGAGGAGGGGGAGGAAGAGGGAGAGGAAGAGAAGGAAGACGAGGAGGTAGAAGAAGAGGAGGACGAGTGAGGAAGAGGAGGAAGAGGAAGAAGAGGAAGATGAGGAATAGGAGGAAGAGAATGCAGATTATGATGATGATGAAGAGGAAAAGGAAGAGGAGAAGGAGGGGTGAGAAAAGGAAGAAAGAGGAAGAGGCAGAAAAGGAGGATGAGGAGCAGGAGGAGGAAGAGAATAAAGAGGAACAGGAGGAGGAGGAGGAGGGATGAGCAAAAGGAGGAAGAGGCAAAAGGGAATGAGGAGGAGGAAGAGAAGGAACAGGAAGAGGAAGAAAAGGAGGATGAGGAGGACGAAGAGGAGAACGGGGAGGAAGGAGGTGAGGAAGAGGGAGAGGAAGAGAAGGAAGAGGAGCAGGTAGAAGAAGAGGAGGAAGAGGGGGAGGAGAAGGAAGAGAGGGACGGGTGAGGAAAAGGAGGAAGAGGAAGAAGATGAGGAATAGGAGGAGGAAGAAGAGAAGGAGAATGAGGAGGTTGAAGAGGAACAAGAGGAGGAAGAGAATGAAGAGGAAGAGGAGGGGTGAGAAAAAGAAGAAAGAGGAAGATGCAGAAAAGGAGGATGAGAAGCAGGATGGAGAGGAAGAGGAGGAAGAAGAGGATGAGGAGGAAAAAGATGAAGAAAGGGATGAAGAGGAAGAGGGGGGAAGGGGGGAGGATGAGGATGAAGGGGATGAAGAGAAGAAAGAGGAGGAAAAGGATGAAGAGGAAGAAGAGAGAGAGCAGAAGGTGGAGTAAAGGTGAGGAAGAGGAGGATGAGAAAGATGAGGAAGAAGAGGAGAATGAGGAGGAAGAGTAGGAAGCAGCTAATGTTTGCCAGACTTCTGTCACTGTGAAGATGCTACATTTCATTTTTGATCTGAGAAAATCTTCCCTCAGCCTTTATCTGATGAAGATGATGATGAAGGCGATGATGATGATGAAGATGATGAAGGTGACAGGTGCACGTTTCTGTGTCTTCACCTTTATTCACTTGTTGCTGATACAGAAACACGCAGCATTTCCTTTATTTCATCGGTTCCCAGTTTAATTTTCCCTTTTTATTATTAACACATAAATCCTGTCAGGATACAATCTTCAATTTTCAATTTCCTTGTTTTCAATCACACCCTTAAATTATCTCTGTGGTGTGTGTGTGTGTGTGTGTGTGTGTGTGTGTGTGTGTGTGTGTGTGTGTGTGTGTGTGTGTGTGTGTGTGTGTGTGTGTGTGTGTGTGTGTGTGTGTGTGTGTGTGTGTGTGTGTGTGATAAGCAGTAACATGCACAGACTTTATGAAGGTCAGGGGCCAAAAGAATAAAAAAGGAAACCTACACTTCACTTTTCACCACTGAAGAGTTTTTTTTTCTTTTTTTTTTTTCCCAAACATTTTTTTAATTAAAAATGAAAACTTTGACGCAATTTCCCAACAATTAATCTACAAAGGAAGTGAGTTTGTGAAAAATATCCCTGTCAGTTAATATCAGGGCATTAATCAGTGGTTTCATTTCAGTTCAAGACAAAGAACTCACCTTTTAAGGGGTTAAAAAATTAAAATGATAAATTAAATGCAGCAATTTGAAAGCAAAATCAATAAGTTATAGATTATCAATAATCACTATTAATGTATAATATCAGTTATAGACTATCAATAATCACTATTAATGTATAATATCAGTTATAGACTATCAATAATCACTATTAATGTATAATATCAGTTATAGATTATCAATAATCACTATTAATGTATAATATCAGTTATAGATTATCAATAATCACTATTAATGTATAATATCAGTTATAGACTATCAATAATCACTATTAATGTATAATATCAGTTATAGACTATCAATAATCACTATTAATGTATAATATCAGTTATAGACTATCAATAATCACTATTAATGTATAATATCAGTTATAGACTATCAATAATCACTATTAATGTATAATATCAGTTATAGATGATCAATAATCACTATTAATGTATAATCTCAGTTATAGACTATCAATAATCACTATTAATGTATAATATCAGTTATAGACTATCAATAATCACTATTAATGTATAATATCAGTTATAGACTATCAATAATCACTATTAATGTATAATATCAGTTATAGACTATCAATAATCACTATTAATGTATAATATCAGTTATAGATTATCAATAATCACTATTAATGTATAATATCAGTTATAGACTATCAATAATCACTATTAATGTATAATATCAGTTATAGATTATCAATAATCACTATTAATGTATAATATCAGCTATAGACTATCAATAATCACTATTAATGTATAATATCAGTTATAGACTATCAATAATCACTATTAATGTATAATATCAGTTATAGACTATCAATAATCACTATTAATCACATTTAAATGTAATTTAAAGGAATATTTAACATATATTTAACTTAACATATTACTGGACAAATCTGTTGATTATTGATTAATGATTATTGGATCAATGAGAAATAGCCTCAATAACATAAATAAGATAAAACCCCAGTTCCTTTTTTTACTAGTGTGTGTGTGTGTGTGTGTGTGTGTGTGTGTGTTTGGCATTAATCATTAATATTGACCCACAAACAGAACAAAAGTCACTTCTTACCTGCAATTATATGTTAATAAATTATTAAAAGGACAATAATTCATGTCAGCAGATGTAATTTTATAACTGCAGACATGTTCAGACATGTCACCGTGTCCATTATACGTCTAAATATTTAAATATGAGTGTGTTTAATCTGTGTTTTACACAAAGGAAAAGAACATTCAGTCTGTCTATATTGAGACAATTATTTCAATGATTGTTACTGAATCCTCTATAGTTTGTGTGCATCTATCGCATATAATAAAATATTTCTGCATATTTTACATGTTAAAATATATTAAAATGACAAATAAAGTGTAGTATTGCTCCATGAGTCTTTAAGACCAGCCTCCCCAGCAGCACCTGGCAGCCCTAAAGTGATTTTTATTAATGACTTAATGACTGATTTATGAAGCTTCAGTGAATGATTCATTAAGATCGAACTGATAGAATTCAGTTACGACTCATAAATTCTTCATGGAGTTACCTGATTAGAAAGTGGCACTGATAAAAATTTAAAGCAAGGGTTAATTTTTGACCTCTGAAAGAGTAAAAACTCAACTCAAGTTCCACAGACTTCATTTTTTTTCTTTCACATGGTTCATATGTGAGTTTTTATCTTTATAAATGATCGTGAGTTACACATTATTCATCAGCATAAGTTTGATTAATGATTCCTCAGAACTTTATCGTACATCTGGAATCAGCAACTGACAGAACAAGGTCCACTTACTCTCTTCTTGGTCCGGAGCTTTTGATCAATGACTTTAGTCTTCATCAGCCAACGAGAAGCCCTAGAGGTGAAATATCCCAGATGAGAAGTTTTTGAAAACTTTATTTTATGTTTGTTTTTTACAAATATAATAATCTATAAATTCTTTGATTCAAATTCAAAACCAAACTCATCATTGTTAGTATCAGCCTCAAAACACTGATAATAATAATTATTAATACAAATTCATTTTTGTGTGAGATTGTTTTCATGTCCTCCTTATGCAATATATTTTACAATAATTACAACTTATATATTTAGATATTTTTCCACATTCTGATTCAGTCCAAAGTTTCATTTCATTGCATTGCTTGAAATAAAAAAAGATATCTGAAATATTTTCTACATATTAGAATATTGTAATAAATATTCTCTTTATGGAATATTCTTCATTTTTGTTTTACTGGTTCACAAATTGTGGCGTACTGCGAGTTAAGATCATAATTTCTTTGCATTGCTGGAAATAAAAAAAGGTTCATTTGTTTTAATGTCAATCGACTTATTTTGTAAAATATTACTAATATTATTCACTATGTGACCTTTTCATATTAAAGACAATCTGAAAATTGTTTTAAATATTAAAATACTGTGATATTTCTCCTTCTGCAATATTTTCCACAATTTGATTATTATTATTATTAATATGCAATATTTTTCACAATATGAAGTTTAAAAAACATTATTTTTTATTATTTTTGTTAAAATAATCAGTGCAAAACCAAAGCTTCAGTTCTTTGAATTGCTTGCATTAAAAAATAAAATAAAAAGTATGTTCACCTGTTTTAATTGTCAATCAACCTATTTTGAAAGATAATTATTAATATTATCCACTGACCTTTTCATATTAAAAACAGTGACAATTTGACATCTGAAAATTCTTCTAATTTTTCAATCTGATTTATTATTATTATTATTATTAAAAGCATTATTATTATTTGATATATGCAATATCCCTATGCAATGTTTTTTACAATATGAAGTTTAAAAAACATTATTTTTTATTATTTTTTTACAGTTTTGCTCAGTCATACTCTGAATCAGTGCAAAACCAAAGCTTCAGTTCTTTGCTTTTCTTGCAATTAAAAAAACAAGATATATTCACCTATTTTAATTGTCAACCAACCTATTTTGAAAGATGTGTAATTAATTATCCATTATGTGACATTTTCCAATTTTCTAAATATTAAAATGTTGTAATATTTCCTCCTCATGCAATATTTTTCACAATCTGATTTTTTTTATTATTATTTATATATTTATTGTTTACAGTTTTGCAGTTTTCTGACCCAGTGCAAGTCAAAAGCTTCTTTTATTGCATTGCTTTCAATAAAAAAAATTAAGATATATTCACCTGTTTTAATTGTGTAATTAATGATCCATTATGTGACGTTTTCCTGTTAAAGATAATTTTCTAAATATTAAAATATTGTAATATTTCCTCCTCATGCAATATTTTTCACAATCTGATTTTTTTTAATTATTATTTATATATTTATTGTTTACAGTTTTCTGACCCAGTGCAAGTCAAAAGCTTCTTTTATTGCATTGCTTTCAATTAAAAAAAACGAAGGTGTATTCACCTGTTTTAATTGTCAATGGCCCTGCTTTGAGAGCTGTGTAATTAATGATCCATTATGTCCTTCCAGTGTTTACAGTAGCTCCATGCAGAGACAGGCAGGTTGTGGAGGAGCCGTGTGATTTGTGGCCTGACAGTTAAACAGCTGGTCGTCATCAAGGCGCCGCGGCCTCCTCGCTTCCTGTTGCTGAGACGCATCAACGTCGTTCAGCCTCTCGGCGGGTCTCCTTCTTCCCATGCAGCAGCCACTCCGTCCTGAATCTCACTGCATTATGTCTCGCTGCAGGACGCACATCAGAGTGTGTGTGTGTGTTTTCCCAATTCCTTTCACCGCCGGCGGATAAAAGCCACGGAATCACGTACGAGTCCCCGCCATCATCACTTAACGAGCGTAATAACTTGTTAATCGGCGGACGTTGAGCGGCGATGAGATGAGCTGCACAGCGGTCGGACGGGACCGGGCTCAATCTGCTTCCCTCGCTGTCAGGAAGCATGAAAACACTTCGCTAACAGTGATGAGTCGACATCAGAGCGCTGCCACGTTTAATCTGGATTCGTTTATTAGGCCTCATGAACACAGTATCAGAAGGAGATCGCAAAGAAACAGCCCAAACTACAACAAAAGCATTACAAATTATGCTAAAATCAAATTATTTTTTGAAATAAACTAAACAAATTGTCCACACCAAAGTGGGTATGTTTTAAAACAATGTGTTTTGACCTTTCACCCACATGTAACTTGCATTCGTGGGCTCCTGAAACTGGGGTTTTCAGCAGTCATGTGGAGGCAAAACCGCAGCTTCTTCTTCTTCTTTGAGGTTTTAAGCGAGCCGGCATCCAAAAAGTTGCCTTGCTGCAGTCCTAGTACTTTATTGACCTTTATCCAACTATTTAATGCAGGAGAAATATCATCTTCCCTTCCCACTTGACCCTATTACTAAAATCTATTTCAGAGATTCCTCTGCTACTGTCTGAAACAGTAAAACATGGATCGCAATTTTTTGACAGTAAACAGGAAGTCGTATCCATGGAGACGTGTGGAGCATTCCAGCCTTGTGATTGGCTGAAATGTCCTTCCTGTTAGGAGTGCTATCGCCACCTGCTGCTTAGGCATGTGCATGACATTCAGATATTTTTTAATCACACAGGCGGTGTGGACGGGATTTTTTATTTCTTAACCATAAAAGCTCAGTTTCAAAAATACCCGCGTTGGTGTGGACGAAGCCGGAGAAGGTCAGGGGTCAGTCATGTGACATCATGGCAGGTCCTGAACAGACGGCGACGGCTTCAGTTTCCTTCTTGATAAGACGTCTGGCAGATCTGAAGAAGTCCTGCAATGAAGCAAAGCATGACTCATGTCAGCACGTCTGCGTCAGAGAATCCTGTTTTAGTCTTTACTTTATATAATAAACACTACTGGACCTTTAACCTGTTCAGCTGTTATAATTTAAATAAAACAACAGAACAGGAATCAGCTATATGACAGTGGTTCTCAAACCTTTTCATGTCACAAAAACTGGAGCACAGACTCGATATCTGTAAGATTTTTTCTTTTAGACAGTCAACTAATGAAGGATTGAAAACTGTCATGATCAAAAATAAATAAACTCAGGACATAAATGAATATGCCAGTAAATACCTGTAGGTTTTTTCTTTATTTTCTAATTAATTAAATGTATTTAATTATTTTTCCTTTGCACATAAATGCCACGTTTATCTGATTTTCTGTTTCATTTCTTAATTTTTAAATTTAGTAATTTATATATTTATTCCCCTTTTTATTTCCTCAAATGTGTCTATCTCTGCATTTCTTTTTGCATTTATACCTCAATATATAAAATGGAAAATAAAACAAAATACAAAAGAAATGAATCAAAAGGAAATTCTAAGCAAAAGGAAAATAATATCACAAATAAATATGTTAATGGAAATCAAATAACATAATTTATTTATTTTTTTTATTCTAGCAGTCCTCCGTGCAAATGCTCCTACAGTCTGTCATTGTGTAAATAAATATATATTTATTTTAAAAATAAATAACTCCTTTTTTGTCTGTGGACCCCCTGGAACTTCTCAATTCTCAATTCCAGAATTTGCCTTTTTGAATACGTCATTATTTCTTTTCTTCTGTTTATTACTGTTTTGCTTTCTCAAATTTTCATTTCCATAACGTGTTGTAAAACAAATGTTTTATTGTGATTGGCGAGGCTTTGTGCTCGTAGCATGTCGGTCATAAACAGAACAAACAAAGATTTTATGAGGTCACAAACCAACACAGTCGTCTTCCACGTTTCGTCATTATTCAAATGGCTGCTGAGATGAATCAGAAATATAAAAACACCTATAAGGGACACTGCGGTTTATTAAAATGCGTAACGAGGGGCTGATATGTCCTTTATTATATGTGGATGTTTGGGGTCACTGGTTGACCCCTGTTTGATGAATGATGTAACCTGACATAATGGAAAGCCACCTAAAATATTTTAATCACCATGGCAACAGCATGCAAACTCATTGTTTGGTTATGAAAAGCAGGTGATGGCATATCTGGTTAATGTTCCATCTTTGTGCTCTAAACGGCTTGGACAAGCAACAAAAAGCTTCTTATGTAAGGTAAGAGGGTGACTGTTTTATAATGTGACAATGAAGATAACTATATACTATACTATATAATCTACATGTATATCAAAAACACAGTTTACCGGATGCAAGTAGAGTTAAAGAAAAGATCTTATCATTAGATGATGAATTAATTTAGGCACAAAAACAACTTGTTTGTTAGAAATAAGCTGTAAAAAAAGATGTTTAACATTCGTTCTTGAGGTCTTTTTCAGTCATTGACTGTTGTTTTTCTTGTGAGGACGGCCTCTCTCTTTTTGTCTGATATAGCAGCATAAATAAATGCATCCACTGAATAAATAGGGAAGCAATAGAAGATGGTTCCTAGAGGCAGAATGTAAACTGAGAGTGAAATTGGGCCAAGCCGCTCACCCCTGAGGGATCATGAAGAGCTGAGAGATGGATCATTTACACTCACAAAGACCCACACACGTCATCAAATGCTGCAAATCAAGCAAAGCTTCATGCAGTGAACCTGAAAGTCTGTGTCCCGTTATACTTTTATAACTTAATTGGATTTGCTAAATATGTTTGAGGATAAAATGATGACAATCGCACTGAAATCAACTGTAAAATGTTTGCTCATGTGTTGTTTTTGGCAACAAAAGCATGATTAGGAATTTAAAACACTTTGATTTGGGGGAAACTACAGGTTTATCTTATTCAGGTTTTTATTTATTTATTTAATTCAACTTAAAATTGCGTCTTGTTTTCTTAAAACTAGATTAAATTGACCCAAATCTGGAAGAAAACTTGGGGAAAAAAAGTTGAAAATGTCCAATATTGAGCAAAATTAACTTATTCCACTGGCAAATAATTCAACTTATTTCAAATTGACTAAAATCAATACATTTTCACCTGATAAGATTTCATTTTTTGCAGTGTGTTGTTGTAAAGCAGCACACTGCAAAAAATGTAATCTTAACAAGAGAACAGCAAGTCTTTTTTTTCTGGTAAAAATATTTATTCCACAGGCAGATAATTGAGCTTGAGTTTTTTTTCCTGATTTGGGTCAATTTGGTCTTGTTTATTTCAAATAAACTAATTATTTGCCAGTAGAGTAAGATAATTCTACTCAATGAGATAGAAGATAAGATATTTTCACAGTTAAGATTTGTATAGAATGATCATGCTGTTGGTATAATGGTAAATTTGTATAGTGACCACTGAAAGTGTGTTTATTCACTCATTCACACACTTTCTACTATACAAGAATTAAAAAAAACACATCAGGAGTCTAAATATTCATTTACACTCACAGGCCAGCGGCAGCTTGGAGGTTTGGAGGAGCCGGGAATCGAACCAGTGGATGATTTATATACTTTATATCCTGAAAATATCAGGTCTGACTTTGAGTCTCACACCACAACCTTGTATTTAACTCATTAATAATGAAAATTAACTCCATCAGGTAAAAAAGAGGATTATTCTGGTACCCCTCCTCTGGGCCGGTCTCAGCCGTCGCTCCTCCCTCCACGAAGGTTCCCATCCGACTTTTAGGATGTTCCAGATGTAGTTGACTCTGAGTCCCTGCAGAAACCACAGCAAACACACAGGAAAACACCAACACATCAGTGGAAATCTGCTGACGTTATCTTAGTATGAAGGAGAAAACAACACCTGAAAATGGGCAAACTGGACTTTTACAGAATCATATAAGCAGCTGTTATTAAGTACTTGTGAATATATCTAATCCAGTTATTATAATTAAGTACTTTTGATGAATTCTCTTGGCTCCGTGGTTCTTTTCTCTCTCACATCTTTGCTTGATCTCATAATATTTTCCATCTGGGTCAAGTAGAAGTGGTTATGAACGGAGACGGCATGTTTTTTTTTGTTTTTTAGCTTTGTTTTTTTTAGCTGGACCCCATGAGATATTATGGCTGATGTTCAGTAAAACACAAAAAGCAGAATCAACATTTCTCTCTCTGGTTTTAACCATTAACTCTCAGCCTAAGTCCAGTTTGACTAAAGTGAGTTTTTGTCCTAAATCATCTCTTATATTGATATTCCTGCCGCGTCTGGCAAAATCACCGTAATCCTGAGTTGAAGAATGAGACTCTTTATGTTCTATAGGACAAAGGACATTTTATTTTTAGTCTAGTCTTTAGTCTTCTACTGGTGAGTGATAAAGGCTTTAGGCTATAATGTTTTATAGGAATTTAGTCTGAGTTTCACAAGTTATACTTATATAAATATAAATAAATATGCAGCTAAATATAAAGAAATAAAGGAAAAGTGCTGAAAAAGGAGCTGACATTAGTTTAATTTAACTCCAGGTTAATATAAGTGTAGAGTTTCACTATGGAATGAAAGGAACGTTTAAACCAGGTTTAAAGTTGAATAAAATCACACTAGAATGTTCAGAAATTGACCTAAAGTCACTTTCTTTCCCTCTTTAATGTGACATTAGTGACATCACAACATTCTAAGAATGTCCACAGTCGTCCACTGTCAACAAGATTCTGTGAATTGGTTGGAAAAGGTTAGAAAATGTAGATAAAATCACTTTTACACTCACCTTCTCTTCTTATTGTCTCTATCTGTTGTTCAGGAGCAGGATTTGCAGGTGTAGGATGAACGCGGAAGTTTCCTGAAATGGTAAATACTGATATTTAATCATTTTTCAGAGCTGAAATATTGAATATATATTAAAATATTATAATTAATACAGACAATAGAGATTAAAATACAGGAAAATAACTTAAACCATTCCATGTTCGAAAGGGTGACATATTTAAGAACGTATCTAATCCTCCCACTTTTCTTGTTTCTTTCTTTTAGTTCATCAGATGTAGAAACAAAAGCAGAAAAAATGAAGCATAACCACAAAACAATGCACATTGTTTACAAACTCGTGTGTCTACGTCCATCTTGTACCAATATGTTTGTATGTATGTTTATAAAAACGTCAAACAACTTACCAAAGGAGGGAAGAATGTGGTTGATGTTGAGCCAGGCTTTAATGAAGGGGTAGATTGATATGAGCAGGCCTGGAAAACACAAGTAGTAGTTTTTAGTCACTGGTTTTATTGTAGCGGTTCTCAAAGTAGGGTCCGGGGACCCCCAGGGGTCCATGAGGAGGTGCCAGAGGGTCCCCAGAAAAAAAAGGGAATAATTTATTTTCACTATAATTACACAATGAGGGAATTTAAAACCATTTGTTTTGAGGACTTACATTTATTGAAATAACTACATTTACTTAATTATTTAAATTAAATAAATACATTTATTATAAAAATTAAATAATACAAATTATTTAATTTAGTAGTATTTATTTCCTGTTATTTGTGTATTATTTCATTTCAAATGTTTCATTTTATTTATTGAGGTGAAAATGAATAGGGTGAGTGAATAAAACAAATAAAATAAAATACAAAATTAAATAAATGTGAAAATAATACACAAATAAATGAATTGAATAGAAAATTAAGTATATAGACATTTAGAGGTGTATAGTTTATATACTGAGTCATTATTTATTTATTTTTAAATATTTATTATTGATTATTCTGTGCAATGACTGTAGGTACCACTGTTTATTTTATTTTGTTTTATTTATTTTGTTTTATTTAATTGTATTGAATTCATTCATGATTAGAAGTTGCATCACTAAACGCCACTTGACAACGACAATAAAGGACTATTTTTCTATTCTATTCTATTTTGGCAGTTTCAGTCCTCCATAACTTTTGACTTTGGGTTTCTGACACTTTCTGTTAAAACACATCTTATGAGATGGGGTCCATGGTTTAGTTTTCATGCGTTTAAGGGTCCTTGATGTGTAAAAGTTTGAGAACCGCTGCTGTAGAACACTATTATATACTTTACTTTTCTTCATCATTCAACGTGTCAGAGATCCACACCAGGGGGATGAAACTATTTCCCTCAATTTTTCGCTGAAGTTTCCAAACTGACAAATCTTACATTTCATGTTTCCTCCTATTCGACTCGACGTATAAAGTAATATGTGGAGCGCGGGGCCCGTGTGCCGCTCTGAGGCACTCCGCTCCAATTCAACACGGTTATTGATTTCCCTTGTAAGCCAGAAGAGCTGGCATTAAACCCTGTTAGGTCCTGAGGGCGGCCGTGATACATGTCTGCGCTTAAAATGTCACGGAACTGCAGGAGGAGTGACGAGGTTCCGCCGAGAACACTCTGTTCATGCTCATTAGTCAGCCGAGGTGTCGGAGGAAGCAAATAAGCCCCAAAACACATGATTAGATGCTGCTTAGCTGCAGAAGAGGTGCCAGGCTGAATGTTTCGCCAGTTACGATTATTTTTTTGCCAAATTCCTGAGCACATTTTTAAAAAAGTGGACAAAAAACTGCAAAAAGCTGATCAGTTCATGGTTGAGAGTGTGTGTGTGTTTCGCGTTAACTGGCCCCAGATGATAGAAATGGCAGAAATCTCCGGCCTTTTGCTCTGGTCTCTGCAGGAAACAGTTGGGACGCGCCTTTATCTCTGCAGAGAGACGCCTGCATATCAGCTGGTTCCAGTTACTGCTGCAGCACACAATCACACGGTGAGTTATACAAGTGGAAGATGCCACAGAACATCTGTCATATGAGTTTTGGGGTCCACACTTCTGTATGTATCTGTGAAATAATATAAATAAAACCCAATAGTTTTAAAAGACAATAAACATTAGCCTCATTTTAGCCTCATAGCATAATTGCCATTAAAAAATATTGTGATGTCAAAATGCGTGTGGTCTTGAATAGAGTTCATCAAACCTGCCATCTTTAAATGAGGACATCCGTCACTTTATTATTATTGGTTTTATGTGAAATGTCATTGCTGTCCACAATGTTTTTTCTAGTGTTGTGCTCTTTAGTGATGTCATGATTGAATAAACTTTATTCATTGGTTCATTTATTTTCTGTAGTGATGCCCTACATAGTAATAAGAGTTCTTATAAATTAGAGTGAAAAAAAAACTAAATAATTATGTTTTTGAGCTGCTGAACAGTGACAACAAAATTAGAATTAATCAATTATCACAATGACAATATTATAATATAATATTCAGTAAGAATCACAATAGAAAATTACTTCTCTATGAGATTAAACATCCAAAGCAAAAAGCAACTACAACGAATAACTTTTAAACATTAACTTTTCCTAATTAGTTATTCCAAAAAATTGAGTTCACTCAGTGAAATTATATGCAATATTCAGCAAGAATCACTACCAAAAATGACTTATGCATGAAATTAGACATCCAAAACAAAAAGTAACTATGATGCATGACTTTTAAACAGCGTTTCCTGATCAGTTATTCCTAATAAAAACTCACCGAGCCCCCCCGCCCCCAGGAAGATGCCTCCCACAGCGTCAGCATCACACTCCCTGGACACGCCGATGATGATGCAGCCCGCCACGATGCAGAGCAGGGCCGAGCCCACCCGCAGCCCGTGGTACTCCCCCACGTTGATGGGGTTCATTCGGCAGCAGGTGGAGGTTCCCCCACCTGTCCTACACACACCTGTCCTGTCCTACACACACCTGTTCTGTCCTACACACACCTGTTCTGTCCTACCCACTCTGAACAGCCCTGACTCTGTACTCTGCTCCCCTCCCTTTCTGCAACTCTCTCCAACTCAGAAACACTTTCTCCATCTCTGTTCTCTGCCGTTCAAGACGTCTCATGCATCTTTAAAGACGGAGCTCCGGTTTCTATCGGCCGCGAGAAAATTAGGACGCTTGTGTGCACACGGCCCGGCTCTTATGACAGCGATACGTACGATACAAATCTGATCACAGCACTCTCTCTGCGGGCGCCGGCATTCAGTATCATGTACGCAGAGGATGCCTAGAGTGTAATTTACCTAAAATGAACCCTAAATGAAGGCTTTGTGCCACGTCTGTTGTATGATCATAATGGCACCGCAGCCATAAACGAAGACAGTTCAGAGACAGAGTTGGAGAATGTGCTGTACTTGTGTGATTAGTCTGTTAGAGCTTGAAGGGAATATGTAATGAAAGGTTCAGAGAGTCCGCTACGGTGGGGGCCCAAGGCCATCCACCAAAGGCCTGCGGTTGCCATAGGAATAGCATATCCATGGCAACAGAGGGGGATAAAAAAAAAAAGAGGGTAAGCAGGATTAACACCAGTGAATAGGATAACAAATGAAGTTACTGGGCGGAGGAGAAACAGTGACACGTTTCCTGTGCAACAAGTAAACTCTATATCTCCGTCTTTCTGCAAGAGCCACGTCTTCACATCAATTATCAAAAAGGTTTTATAGCCCATAATAGCGACTGTAGTTAGAAGCCTTTTAAGAACAAATCAGTGTTACCATTGCCATGTTTTATAATATGCTGTATTTACATGACACTTGAAGAATAATGTCTACATTCTCAGATATGTTTTAACTTTCAGGTAAAACTGAAATTAAGTTCTTTGCCTAAGTAGTAAGTTATATATTTTTTTCAGAATTGATTTCAATGTCAATAATAATGTTGCCAGGTTTTATAAATATTTCTATCCAAAACAAAGGAAGGTAATAAACTTTTTAAAGCTTATTATACCTGCTTTGTTTATAATTAGTTTATAGACTCATCTGAAGGGAGATACGCTGTACTTTCTGCTAGACAGTTCAGCACATTTCCCTTTAGGTTATGTTTAAAAATATAAAGACCGATAACTGTAATCTATACTTTGAAACGGACAATCCTGCTAAGGAGATACATCTCAGTATAATATAAGCCACTACGATGGAAGGAGAAACCATTAAATAAAATTTAAAATGCCAAACACGGAAAAATCTGTGCACAAAACTGAAAAACACATGCGTTGGCCGGGAATCGAACCCGGGTCAACTGCTTGGAAGGCAGCTATGCTCACCACTATACCACCAACGCTGAGACAGTTCTGCTCTGTTATTTGCCCTAGGCAAGATCTCCCTCATAAACACAGTATACAATGATAATGAGAAATCAAAATCACAGCTGTTTAACTTGAATTAACTTTTTACACATCTTATTTACAAGGCAATAACAAACACAACAATTGGTCCAGCATATCTTATCGGCTAAAATTTGACTTTTCTGGACTTCCTGGCAACAAAGGCATCAATGGAAAGTCAAAGACTCTGTGGACCAACTCCACCCTCACCTTATCAGACAGAGATGGCCAGTCAGAAGTAACTCAGGATGTGTTGACAAGGCTGTTGAACAGCGCATGTTGTGCTTGTTAACTTCACTAACATATATGCAAATATAAATATTAGTCCTTCGGTTTTAGTATGGATACAAAATGATTTGCAAATTATAGGACATCAGGCATAAACATGTCTGAAGCATAAATTATGAATAGGAGTAGTATTGTTCAGTAATGTCACTGCAGCTGGCATACATATTTATTACTGTACCAGCAAAAAAATAATAAATAAACAAACACAATTACTGCAGCTAGCATTTTCATCACTTGGCTACTGAATTTCAGCACAATATCGGGCGTTTAGCCTCTATTTAGAACTGTCTCGTAATTTATTAGCCAGCTATCAGTGTTATTTGAATTGTTAGCATGTTAAGTCAGCGTTCAACATAGCTAGCAAGCTAGCTCAAAACGTCTACTCACAAAACGGCATTTAAAAAAATAATAAAAAAGTTGGTATGATCTTACCTTTGTACTGTGATTTCCTCTTCTCCTCCCCTTTCGGTTCTGCACACTGTAGAGCTTTTTATCGTCAATCCGTCCGCCTGTCTCTAACTTGCCTTGACCTGATCCGACGCACGTGCGCATCCAGTAACCACGTGGATGCGCAATTTACAATTTACGAACATTTTTGTCATTGTTTGTGTTTGTTTTTTTTTTTCTACACAGGAAACAGTAAGTAGGGGGGGCGTACCGGACATAAATCATCATCATTATTACTATTATTATTATTGTTTTTCGCAATTGGCAGCGCCCCTCCAGCAGATGGCGCTCTAGGCGACCGCCTATGTCGCCTATGCCTAGAGGCGGCCCTGCACCAACGCGAAGACATTGACGGCAAAATGCGATGCAGATAAACATACCGTATCTTTCCTTAATAAATTAAAAACGTTATGTGGCCCGTACGGGGATCGAACCCGCGACCTTGGCGTTATTAGCACCACGCTCTAACCAACTGAGCTAACCGGCCATATGTTTTAATGAGTCTATTTCTTAATATCACGCTAATCTAGCGCGTTCTTGCTCTACATGTTATTTTATTTTAGTTTCTGTTGTAGGTGGAAGTGTGAACAGCAGGTTGTCTATAACGCCTTCCTCCTACCACCATTTATGTAAGAGCGATATAAATGGACATCAACTGCATTTATATCTGTACATGCTCATTACTGGCGATATCTAACGACGTTATCTAACATTAACCGTGTTATACTCTCTTTCTTCTACTCTCTTGGGATTATAATATAATATAAATCAGCTCGTGTGTGTTAGAAATGTATTTAACATCCCCACAACGATAACTGTGTGGACCTCGTGGCGCAACGGTAGCGCGTCTGACTCCAGATCAGAAGGTTGCGTGTTCAAATCACGTCGGGGTCAAGTTGTTTTTATGGATTTTATACGATATGATTAATTCGTTTTAGGTTTTATTACTAATTAATCGTACAGTCCTATAATAATGATCAACTTACTGGTGGATGCAAGTTAGTGACTTGCAGTGAGAAAGGTATGGAATAACTCTTGAAATCTTTCATCTTTGGCCATTGACAACGCTGTTTCCTTATCGATTTTTCAACACAGCAGAATAGATGGAGGTGACCTGTCAGAAAAGAAAGAAAATCGTGAAAGAGAAGAAAAAAACAGGGCTCGTCCGGGATTTGAACCCGGGACCTCTCGCACCCTAAGCGAGAATCATACCCCTAGACCAACGAGCCGACATGAGCATTATTCCTTCAGAAAATTCCCAATTCCTTGTTCTCTGTGTAAATAAGAACTTTGACTATGTAGAACAGGGGAGTCAAACTCAGTTTCACATCAAAACCATGATTATCTGTTAGCTAGTAAGGTATAGTATGGTTTAGCTATATGAGACTGTTAGCTAACGCAAACTAGCGTTATTATTACCATGATAATGTTAGCTATCAAGAAACACTTTGAACTTGCAATTGGTAAAAACAAAAAAAAACTTGTTCTTATAGTTAGCTAACTCTTTTAAAATTAACATGTTCATTGCTTTTAACAAAACTTACCTCAGTTAAAGTTCTCATATTATGGAGGTTAATAGTTTTGTGACGGTTTTGATGTTTGAACAGGTACAAGAGTGCTTTAAATCAAATACTCGCATTTGATTGGACCACGAGAAAGTGGGCGGGGCTTATCATTTTTACATCACAATAATAGTTCTATATTTAAATAATAACATAACATAACAGAACTTTTGTAAGATGAGTCATCAAATATGTGAAACTGTTTTATAAGAAAATAGGAATTTTTATCAATTTTGATGTTAAAAAAATAAAGATATTTGGCATATACATGCACGATTAATGCAGGGACAGATTTTACTATGCATTTTGTGGGGCTCGACAATGCAACAGTGATATGTGCGTGGGTGCACATATCTGTAATAGGACTCGCATTTGCTCTGTTGAGTCTTGTCTTATTTTTGTGGTGGCATTGCTAAGCTAACTGGTAGTAGTATACTGTACTTCTGCAGCTACACCGTGAGCATTGCATGGTTATTATGATTATGATGTTATCAGGCAAAACAATGCTGTTGGGCCCCTATGAACCCCACCCTCTGTGCAATGTATACAGTCAACTTCAAGACTGACTGGTAAATAGCATCCACTTTAAAGTCCAAGTAGCACTGTGAAACTCCAATATCCTACTTTTCAAGTTTCAAGTATTTGTTTGTTGCTGCATCTTGTTATAAAAGTGCAACACAGTCAGGAAAAAAGGAGAATTATTTAAAATAGTGAAAATAGTCAAGTCAAAATCACAAATCACAGATTACTGTTTGTACAACAGCAATATAACATCCCCTATACTTAATCTCTCACATTGTACAAGGAAAAGGAAGAAAGTATATAGTGTATGTATTTAAGAATCTACGTAATATGTGGTGGTGCATGTTTCCTCCAAAGTACATATATGTGTGTTTATGTGTTTGTGACATTATGGAGGCTGCAGGCCATCAGTGTCCATTGTTCATAACAGTGTCCTGGTGGTAAAATCTGTTGGTTCGAGTCTTGAGGCTGCAGTACCAGTGTCGGTCAGTAGCAGCAGAAACAGTCCATGGTTGGAGTGGCTCATGTCTTCAATAATCTCACGGTGCTTCCTGGCACGTCGCCTGCCGTTTAATATTGACTTGGCACTTTATGATACGCAACTGCGTGGAAATCAAACAAATTAAATCAAACAAGATGTTGGAGCCTCTATGGCCTTGTGGCTCTGGAACAGTTGCCTTCTTGTCCTGGTTGGTTAGTCAGTTTATGGATGTGATTGAGACTGGCTGTGGATGTTATTATTCCTGAGGCTTGTACAGATTTAGTGATTCTACTTGGTTTAACTGGCTGAACACTGTGAACTGGGGAAACTGCTCTTGAACTCCTACAGTATCTGTATTATCTGTCTGATCTAACGAATGTAAATTCAGGTGCTGTAAAGAGTAATGCAGTAATGCTTTCTCATGAAGTTTTGGGCATGGCACAAATACGCATCCTCGGGATTATACCAAATTAAAAATGATTGAAGCTATTTATTAACCAAGAAACAATTTATTAACCATAATTTCTGAATGGTGTTATGTAATTGATGCCAGTATTATATTTAGTACTTATATTCATCTATATATTATCTATTACACTTATCTATCTATCTATATGTATATTATATCTATTTATTTTCTCTGTTGGTGTTGGTATTTAGGGTGTTTTTTTATTCATGTTTCTCTTGTGTTTGTGTGTCTATAGTTTTATAACAGTGCTGTATGTGACGTGTTGGAACTTTAATTTCCCTGAGGAACCTCCCAAAGGGATCAGTAAAGTCCTATCTAATGTAATCTAATCTAAATTAGCATCATCATGCTATTTGATAGATGTTATAAAGTATATCACCACCGACTGCACAAAGTAATATAATCTTCTCATAATGCAGCCTCTAAATGTGACATAACAATTTAAATGCTTCTCCCCAGAATAAACTGCCATAAATGAATAATTATAACACTGTTGTCAATTATATAACACCATTTAGAAATGTTGGGTAATAAATAGTTTCTACATACCTTTTAAAGTTTTATTGTTATTATTAGTTGTAGTAGTATTTGCTGTTTCTGTGTGAATTTTTTCTGATCTAGCATTTTTTTTCCTTCTATAAGTTGATTACATCCTCACCACTTAATACTAATATCCTACTAGACTCAATTTAATGATGGAAACACCTAAACCCTGCTTAATAATAATACATAGACGCTTATATATGATTTTTTACAATTGTCCCATAGAGGGAAACCAGAAGGTTGATGTGGCCCAGGATGAAACTGAGTTTGACGCCCCTGTCTATTACTGTATAATATGAATACGTAGCAGTCAGCACATCTCTCCACAGCATACGGGGTTTTATCTGCTGTCACGTGACTCACACTCAGCCATCTTGTCGAAAAAGCGAAGAGAGAGAGAGTCAGAGTCAGAGTCAGAGCCACAACTCGCATTACAAACCTTGTGCTGTCAGAACAAGCAGAGGTAAGACAGCCAAAGTTTAATACACTAGCAGAGAAAAAAAGATCCGACATTTAGCTGAAGCGCCATGTCATAGAGTCATATTCTGATCAGCTCGCTGTTAAACCACCATGGGCACGCGGGGCCTCGCAGCACCGGGCTCCAGTGGCCCCGCGTGCCCGGGCCGCGTGCAGCGCGGGGCGGGCTGGCGAGGAAATTTTGTTGTGGGAGGCCGCGTGTAGCTCGTTAGCTATCCCCGTTAGCGCGCTAGCCACAAGTGTTGAGGGTTTACAACTTGTGTTGTAATAGACGTGATCTGTTATTGTAATACGGAGGATGTAGGACAACATTTCTGCGATAGATCTCTGGTAGTCACACTTTAGCTGACATTAGGGGGAGAGCTGCAGCTAGCTGGCTAACTGCAGTTAGCATGCGCGCTAGCGAAAATGCCCCAACCAGCATGGAGCAAAGTGGCCCTTTAATAACACAGCTAAAACTCCGCTGTCACTCTTTCTCTGTGTGGACAAACGTGTGGTAATGTCATTTAGCTGTGGGCTGTGTGCAGCTTTGTGAACCATGCTACTTGTCAGCTTTGCTACGTACCCTAAATGCTATGATTGCTCGTAATGAGCCAGCTTTTTAACATGATTCGGTGCAGCAACGATCGCCGGCTTCAAGTGTAATTCTATAAGTCTATTAATGTTATTTAACCGTGTTTCCCTGCTGTATAATCAACGGAACACCGTGAACTCAACGCAACTTTGAAACTATACATTTCCGCAGATTTAAACAGTTTCTTTGCGTCTAAAAATGTAAGATTAACCTAAGTAAACTGAGTAAGAAATACATTTGTTTTGCTGTGGAACACTGATGTGTATTGGCGAGATTTGCAATATAAATCATACAACGTTATGTTATTTCAGCTGAGGTTTCACTTTTCACGTTTCGACATATGCACATGCGCAGAAGAAGCGTTTCTATGGTCAATTTGAGTCGAGTTGCTGCTTTATTACTTTAAGTACCAACTTACACGTGGCTTATCCGGGTCCCATATGGTCGGTGGTTATTGTGGATCCACTGTTGCTGCTTTTGTGGCCCCATATTTTTTTGGGGGGGAGTTTGTTGTCACAATTTCCAGCCCTAATGATATGAAAATCCTTGGCAGTAGAGACAACAACATAAATAAGCAACTAATCTCGTTGGTGTAACACAATCATACTCCGGTGGTTATTTAATTTCATTAAGCTAAAGCCATTGTGTCAATTACAGGTGTCAAACATACCATGCTCACAGGCTGCAAGACTTCCTAAAATAGCTTTAGCAGATTGAAATTGTACACTGGTTGTGTGCTAGTGGGATGGGCTGTAAATACTGAGGAGCTAGAATACGTTAAAGTGAGTGATAAAATCTGCAGGATTATTCCAGATTCTGTTGAGCAGTGACTGTGTGGTAGGGGAAATTAAACATATAAATACATCATAATGATAAATCGACATATGTAAAATGAATATGTCAATTTATTTGAATTGTGATAGATGTTTTCTTTATAGTCTTCCTGATTTCAGTATTTTTTTTAACCCTGGTATGTAAAGATAATTGCGTAATCCTCAAAAAATAAAAATATAGCGACAAACCGTATTTGACTGAATTGTCTATTCATCAATGTATAGTAATTGCATCACAATAACATCTAATTTTTCTAGTTAAACCATTCACAAATGGTTCAGTGACAAATATTTGTCAAGATGAGAAAGTCTCTAAATGTACATTTTGTGCTCATGTTGGTTTTTTATTAAAAAGTCCAACTGTGTTTTTGTTTTTTTTTACAAAAATCACAATTTTATAATACAATATATTTACAATATTTTATAAAACTTGTTGATAGCATGTGTTTTTATTTATTTAAAACCTTTTTAGGAGAGTAAACTATCTGGTACCAAGTTGTTACACCACATGGCAGGTTGGTCACTGACCCAAATATAATTAGTTGCTGCATCGCTATTGGTCAATGTTTAATACATAGGGAAGTTATAAAAAACTACAATAATGATGTGTAGAGGTATTTCCTGCATTTAAGTTGTTAAATACCGTGGTACTAATGCTTTATTCTCCTTCTTGTCATATTTGTAGAACTTCAAGGAAGAATGGCCGAAACCCAGACACTTAACTTTGGACCAGAATGGTAACTGAATGAATTGCATGAATTTACGATTAGGCTGAGGAAGTGATTTGTAGGTTGTGAAACTGGTTCTCCGTTGCGGGGGGGCTAGTGCAGCTTTTTCAGACACGCTCAGACATGCCAATTGCCACCTCAGCTTTACTGATGACTCCCCTTCCTCTGTCCCTTCTGCTTTTAATTACCTTCCCTTCTCTCCAGGCTCCGTGCCCTGTCTGGAGGTGGAGGCAGCGGCGGTGGCGGCGGTGGAAGCAGCGGCGCTGTCGCCTCTCCACCCCTCTCACCTGTTTTGCCAAAGTATAAACTCGCAGACTATCGCTACGGGAGAGAAGAAATGTTAGCACTTTATGTAAAGGATAACAAGGTGAATAGAACGTCTTTATTTTAGCTGATGCTCTGCAGTCAGCAGGATTTGCATAGAAATAGTCTTATCCCTCATGCCCTCCTCAGACATTTTTGCACATTTCTGTTAACCTTTTTTTTGATCTGTTGATAATTTTAGCTGTGTTGCAGCTTTTGGCCAAACACTTTGCAGAGATTCTTCTTTTTAGTTGGATTTTTGAAATCCGTTGTGTTTTACTCTTACACGTGGACAAATTTTGCACCCTTTTGACACCTTCAGGACAAAATGTCCATGCTAAAACTGCTGTAAAATCATCATACATCAGAAAAATGTTGTTTTTTTCGTATATATCTCTTGTTTTTACCCTTTTAATACCAGTTCATCTATTTGATTATTTCATTACTTCTTGCAGAAACAAACCAGATTGTCCAGATTCTCTCTCTGGACACCTTCATGGCCATAAATGTCCCATTGACTTTCATTATACCCATAGGTTTTAATCTCACTATCATTACAGTATAAAACCATAAATTCTCTGTCAGCATTTAATTTTGAAGAAAAGCAGTGATATTTGGCATTTTTACTGTATTTGACCAGATTTAACCGAACGGGTGGGTGCCAGAAGGGTGCAAAATTTAAGGAGGAAATGAGGGTTTTAACAAATTTCAAATAGTTTCAAAGTCTCATGAATCTTTATATACTGAAGTTGTTTATTTCCCTCTTTTAGATCCCTATAGACTTACACGATAAGGAGTTCCTGCCCATATTGCAAGAGGAGCCCTTGCTGCCTCTGGCACTTGTGTCTTTTACAGAGGAAGAACAGGTAGGATTAATATCATCTCACCATAAAGATGAGAAATGGTAAGATCAGAAACCCGTTCTGACTTATGAACAAGCCCGTGATAATTTATTATCGTTAATTTTATACTGGGCTCAGGCCAGTTGGCTCCTCCTTGTCCAGTCCTGGTCTTTTCCTTCTGCTATTTAGGTTTATCTATAAATAAAGAGAGCCTAACGCTGGCTTGTTTCTCCTCCTCCTTTGTATTTGCAGAGAAATTTTTCCATGTCTGTAAACAGTGCAGCTGTACTGCGGCTGACAGGGCGAGGAGGAGGTCCAATAGTGGGGGCACCGAGAGGCCGAAGTACCTCAAGGGGTAGAGGTAAGAAATCGATGGGTTTTCCAATCTATTTTTTTTTTGTCATTGATTTTCTCAGTGTAGCAAATGTACATACAAAATTTATCTTAACCCCCCCCCCCCCGCCCTCTAACATCTTAACAAGCTAAAACTGACATTCAAACACAAATAATGACAGAGATGGAAGCTGGAAGTCAGGTTCAATTACATACCTACACACCTGAAAATGAAAGAAAATGGAAATGATAAAAAGAAGGATATTAATGATGATAATTGTTCCCCTGGTGGATTTGTATAGCACATTTCAACAAGATAATACAAAGTGCTTTACATAAAACATTAAAAGAATCAAGATACAATCTAAAAGCAGTAAATATCTAGATTTTTACATTAAAAATAAGAACAATTATAGATTAAAACTTAAATAAAATTAAATAAGATAAAAATTTAATTAAAAACAATGAAGATATGATATAAAAACAGTTGATTCCACACATGTGGAGCTACTGATATGACTACATGCTGTGAGTGTATGTAGAAATCATTGAAGTACTTTAAAAAATAATAAAAAGGGTCCCCACACTGTCTGAAACTTTTCGAGTTCCCTTATTTTTAGGCTAAAAAGCTGCAGGTAGAGTTTGTTGTTGTTTGTACAGGATTTTTAAATTACGGTTCTGTCTGTACAGTTTCAAATGAGTCCCAACAACTGCAGATAGCTAAGATGCCTTTGAAGAATCTTACTAATTTGGCCTCAGCTTGAGACAAGGGGTGTAATATTAGCCTGGTGAAGGGTAGATGTTGGACTTACTCAGCACACCCTTCCCCAGCTGCTTCAACTCGTATTGTTGTGTCTCACATATGGAAAACAGTGTTTGAAACAGGAATACTTTTTACATGTTTGCACAGCTACCAGCCCACATATATCCTTAAATCAGTTTATGCTGAATACAGTATTTTATTGTGCTGTAAAGTAGGTGCTGTTAGATACTGTTACTCAGTCCTAAATGTTTATAGAAGCTCGGTCTATAGCAACACTGTTATCTGCAGGTTTATGTGTTGTATTAACCGACACAGAAGAGAAATTAACCCCCTTTGCTGCGGTTAATCTTTAATATGAAGAAGAAAGAGTGGGAAATCTAAAGCCAAATTATGGAGGACTGTAACTGCCCTAACAAAGAATAAAAAATGTATTCATAAATAAATATATTTGTCTATTATTTTCCCATTGATTTGATTTCCATTTTATTTATTAATATTTAAATGTATTTATTTATGTATTCATTCCCCCTATTCATTTTCACTTCAGTGTATGAAATGGAAAGTAAAATCTGAAATCAAATAAATTCATATGCAAAAGGGAAAATAATACACAAACCATAGGAAATAAATCTGACTAAATTAAATACAGTTATTTATTTTAAAGTATGCCCGTCCTCTATATAAAATAAATGATTCTCCTTTCTTCTGGGACCCCCCTGACCCCACTTTGAGAACCACTGATTTAGAAAACCTATTAAAAATATATTTTCCTATAAATTTGATATATGAAAGCAGGGAAATGGAGGGGTAAGACATGCAACAAAGATCTGTGATAGAACTTACAGTAGGGACATAGAGGTTGTGTCTTAACCAAGAAGCTACTCGGAAGATTATCAATTTATTTATAAAATTCATTTTTGTTATTCACTGCTCCCACAGTTTGGGTTCACATGCACAGCCTTAGGGCCAAACTATGTCTAATTTAAACTGCAACAACTCTGATATTTATCCAACATACTTAAGCTTCTGTGTGCTTCAAATAACCCGTTGTCTAATCAAATTGGACAGTTGGGTCATTCTCAGAAACTTTCCTAAAATACAAATCGATAGGGAAATGCAAAGCCGTGTCAGAGGGAGGGATTGTGTTATAAATGGGAAGTAGACGAGATCCAACGTGTCTGTAATGCACATTAATTTTTGTCGAGAGGAAAATGCGACATGCTGCTGCCAAACTGCACTGTCACCATAGCAGGGCAGCACAATGGAGAGGAAAGATGAATTAAAAGAACACAAGGGCTGGTTTGTTGAGCACCTTTTGGACAAAGTAAAGAAGAGAGGCAGCACAATGATTCAGCAGATGTGTTCAATGGACGTTGGCAGTTATTATACACTCATGTGGTTGGAAAAGAATCAAGGTAAAGAATGTGTAGAGCAATAATACCACAGTCAATTTACTCATCCAAGCACCTGTGACAAAAATCTGCAGAAGGTGTGTGTAGATTTTCTGATTATCTGCCTCTGATCAGACTAACGGCTGCTTTAAACTCTGTTTCCAGGCCGGGGAAGAGGAGATGGAGGGTTTTACCAAAGAAGTTTTGATGATGTGGAAGGGTTTGGCCGTGGAGGGAGGGAGATGCATCGCTCCCAGAGCTGGGAAGAAAGGTATTCAATTAACCATTTGTTATATCAGGTTAGTATGAAGCCTGGAAGGTGTCATGTAAATTAAAAAAAAAAATAGTTCTCTGATTAACAATTTGTACACACAGAAGAAAGAAATGGCTGAACTCTCTCGCACCTCTCTGACCTAAAAACCTGGAATTCTGCCCTGAAATAACAAGTTCTGGTCATTAAAGATCAGGCTTTGTGTAGCTAAAACATGGATGTCTGCTTGTCATAAAGAAACTAGAGCGAATAAAAAGAAGATGCTAAATGGCGTATAACATTTAAACAAGGAGACACCAGACTGGACTTCTATATCTGAGGTGGTCGACAAAACTAGATTAAACAGTAAAACGCACAACCCAAAGCAGAGAAAGCAATAATTGGAGATATAACTATATACACTTTATAAAAACAGTTTACCCACCTACAAAGCAGGAAGAAATAATGTAGATTTCATCAGCCTGGGAGACGGACTGGAGACGGGTAATCCAGGGTGATACACTGAGGTAAATCCTGGGTTTTTATTGATAAAGATGATACCAGAGGCCTTAAAGACTCCACTGCATTCTGCATCCCCGCCCGGCACCAACAGAACCACCGCAGCTATATCTGGTACATACACTGAGAGGGAGAAACAGACAAAAGAGCCTTGACTTTGAGAGGAAGATATACGGAGTATATCAGGATTTACCAGCTGAGATAATATGATGGTATCAGATTGAAACTGAGATAGCTTCTCCAAAGTTTCAGTCTATTCTAATCTGCTCGGCTTATTGTCAGAATCGATGCAATAGCTGAGAATGTGAAGAGAAATCTACTCGAGTCGTTTTGATTAATGTGAACAAGATGACTATAGAGGAATATTTAGCACCGGTGCTACTGTAAACTCCTATTATTTATATTTTATTATTAATATTAGACAAACCGGATGAGGACAATCAGTATTAAAAATCTTTGCCTTTTAACATAATCTATTATTTTAATGTAGTTTTATCTTATTCTTGTCTATTATTTCACTTTTTTTGCCTCCCAGCCATTTTCTGAGTTACTATTAGCACTATTTGTTTTTTAAAGCAATAAGAATAGAATCTTTTAAAATAATGCCCTAAGTTACTGATTTCAAGCTTTAATTGTAGTGATTTGGGGAATCAGAAGAAAATAAGACATGTTTGTAGGTGACTTATTGTTAAAAACTGCTGTATTTTGCTTGTAAGAGCTTCAGGGTTCAAATATGAAATCAGAGGGACAAGAATTTAGATTTGTCTTAAAATCAATGCATTTCATTTCATATTCTGTTCTATAAAACACCTTCTTGTCCACATTTCCTTTTTTTAAAAACCTGGGACCTACAGCTGAATTTTTTGGAGTTAGTCTCCCGAGTTACAGCTTTTAAACTTTAATTGCAGTGGTTTAGTGAATCAGAAGAAAAGGAGACATGTTTTTTTAGGTGGCTCGCTGATAAAAACCTGATATATTTTGCCTCCCGAGAGCTTCAGGGTTTTTGGAGTGTGTCCTAAATGTCTCCATCGTCACTGTTGTCCTCGTCATTCTTTGGTCGACTGAATGCGCAGCGCCTGAAGGCGTTGGCTGCCCTCCACAAAAGGGGAGGAAGCATCCTATAAATAATAAGATATTAAACCAAGAATTACAACAAGTAACTCAAGAGCATGAATTATTAAATCATGCACACAAATTTATTTGTTCCCCCCTTCGATGACGCATCCAGAGTTAGATTTGTCACAACTTTTGTGACGCATTACCAAAAAAATGACCCTTGAGAAATGAACGTTTTCAGCAATATCTTTATGTCATAACTTAACAACTTTGTTTTTCTTCTCAACAGGGGAGATAGAAGGTTTGAAAAGCCAGGTCGAAAAGACCCAGGTGGGTGTTTAACTCTGTTACTCAATCAATGACGCTTTGATCTTTTAATGAAATAAGTTATTTACTTATTGCTCTGTCGTCCTGGTAGGACTAGACGCTGCTGCCGGACATTTTCAGATGAATCACAGTAAGTTCACCTTTGACCCTGATTATTAACCCTCTATGAAATATTACTTGGACATGGTGAAACATGTTTTGAATATTTTTAGTTCTTAAAATGGCCTAAATAATAGATCTATTACAAATGTAAGAAAAAGTTGTAAACATAGTTTCATGCTAACTCCATTAAGTTGTATACATTAGGAATTTTCCAGATTTGCATATTGTTGCATATGGCAACAAATCTATTTTAGCATATTAGAAAAACAAAACAATAGAGGGTAAATGGATAGTAGTTGTAAACTATTTTCCGATATCGCCTGCATAAAACGATATTTTAACTGTCCATGCGTCGCTTTGCAGTTCGCAGCAACTACGAGGACGGAGTCACGGGTTTACCGAGGAAGCACGACTTCACGCGCTCCGAGAGTGAGAACTGGCGTACGTCCCGCGACGATCAGAACGGTGAGGATGATGAGGGGGGCTGGCGCCTGGCGGGTTCTCGATGGGACAGTGAGCGGCGGTGCCCCCACAGCCCAGGTGGGCACTGCACTGACCGCACTGTCAGTACATTTATCAGCGATAAATGGATGTGTGCCATGTGTGTTGTATGTTCTTATTTTATCAAGAATAGAGTTTTTATGTCTCTCAGCTTATAAACTGTTGTATGATCTGTTCACAGGCAAATTTTTTAAATCCCATACCTCCAACTTCAATTCAGGGGTATTCTCCAGTTCCTCTTTTGACTGGTTTCTTAGCTTGAACATCAGTAAAAAAAAAAAAAAAAAGAAGCCAAGTCATATTTTAACAGGATTATTTGTGTCTAACTCTTTTTTAACTCGTTTTTTCCCTAGATGCACCTCGGTCAGCAGGGTGGCGGGAACACCCGGATCAGCGTCGACGTTTCCCCTTCGACGCCAGAGAAGACGAGCGCGGGTACCGGAG
This sequence comes from Lepturacanthus savala, assembly GCA_030544235.1. Lineage (NCBI taxonomy): Eukaryota > Metazoa > Chordata > Actinopteri > Scombriformes > Trichiuridae > Lepturacanthus > Lepturacanthus savala. The sequence goes on from CM060461.1 coordinate 26,777,052, forward strand.
GCCGCGGTCCGGCAGCGGCAGCCTGGACGACGACAGCCTGCCTGAGTGGTGTCTGGAGGACGCAGACGAGGAGGCAGGAACCTTCGACTCCTCGGGGGCTTTTCTCTCACTCAAGGTGAGTGGACTTAATGAAGGATTTGATTTATTTTGTTGGCTGTTTTTCAATTGGGTTTTAGTTCAAATTATTATTTTAGTGTAGTTTAAGTAAAAAAATCCAAAGTATTTTAGTGTAGTTTTAGCTCATTTTCATCATGGAAAACGCATCATTGACGTATATATTTCATCTAGTCTCTTCTGATGAAATTAACACTGATTTGACATGAAGGCCTCCTCCCCGGACATTATAGAGCAGATCATATGCTACAACCAAAGAGAGGCTAATTTCCTCCTTTCGTTGCTGTGTTATCAGAAAGCCTCCAAGGAGCCGATCCTGGAGGAGGCTGAGCTGGACTTCAGACCTTTGGAAGAGTGTGAAGAGGGTCTGGAGGAGGAGGACAGCCAGCCCAAGGAGACCAAAGAGACAGAACCGGAAGCCAAGAGAGAAGCCGACAGAAAAGGTGATTTTATTTATACCTTTAGAGGTCCCCTATCAGAAAGAGAGATTTTAAATTTATAATGAAGGTCTAGGTGTTATATAAATACTGTCAGGAAGCTGCAATGTCAACTACACAGTCACCAACCTCCCCCATTCACAGCTGTTCAACTAGATATTCCACCACAAATAGGAATAAAATCCTGGTTGTTAGTGATATCAAAATTTCAAATAAATTTCGCCTAAAATAAATTAATAAATTTTGCCTTCTCATCTACATTTTGGTGAATTCAGCTACAAAGAAACACCACAGTGTCAGAAACAGAAATATCTGAACTTCCTGACTGTTTTTTTTTTATTATTCTTGGTCCTCCAGCTGAGTTTTATTCTCATTTGTGCGGACTACGCTGTTCTGCTGCCTTAAAATATATTTTAATTTGCTGATATGGAATTTTCCTTTAGTGGCCTAAATTATGTTTATAAAATTCATGTCAATTACCAACATAAAAAGGTCAAACAACATTTAAATATGTTTATGTAATAAACCTATTTGGGTAAAAGAGTTGTTTTGCCAGTAACTTTATTTTATAGTAAGTTTTTGTATTTTTGCCATCAAATTCCCACAAAGAATTATAAAAGTTAAATTTACCAAGAGCAGTTTCAAGGCAAAGGCTGATGAAAGTTAGTTCAACCATCAACATTAACAAACATTACATTAATCACCAACTATTTGAACAATTGATTCATTGATTTGAGTCATTTTTAAGAAGAAAAGCTTCTCTTCACTGATTTTGTTTTCTTTATTCTTCTATAATAGTAAACTGATGATCTTTGGGTTGTGGACATTTTAGGTTGAATATTCAGTTTCAATTATCCACAATTATCAGAATAGACATTAGTTGCAGCTCTAGTTACAAACAGTCACATTAAATTGATCCCGACTCTTTCTTATCTGTTCTTTTCCCAGAGTTTGCCAGAGTGTCTGAGGAGGCTCCTCCTGTTGCTCCTTCGATCCCAGAGCCCAAAGCTCTTCCTAAATCTCTGTCCCCGAGTCAGCCCAGCAGGACGGAAGAGCCCGAGCGGCCGAATGAACGTCAGCCCCCTCTGGAACTCCCACCAGAGCCCTGCAAAGTCCCCATGCACGTCCCCATGCCCAACAGCATGCTCCCCATGACCCACATTTCTACCACCCTCCCAGGTTAGTTTTGACTGGAAATTACACTTAATACCAGGGCTGTCAAACTCAATTTAGTTCATGGGCCACATTCAGCACAATTTGATCTCAAGTGGGCCAAACCAGTAAAGATTTATGTAACACCTATGAATATCTCTCCTCCTCTTATGTAGTAAAATACATTATAAATCCTCACACTTTTAATCAGCCTTCAATTTACAAAACAGGAGAGATGACATGAGGAAAAAAGTGCAGCTTCAACACTAATTAAATCTTAACAAGTGAAAATATGTTATTGGGTACAGTTCAAATCAAAGATCAAATATTGAGTAGAAGTATGTTGAGATATTTTCCGTTGACAGATAATTTTGCTTGTTTTTTCATGAATTTGCTAAATTTAGTCTTATTTTCTTAAAATAAGGTTAAATTATTTGACTTTTTACCTTCTGTATTTATCTCATTTGGACATTTTATCGCATAATTCTGACTTTTTATCTCATTTTGCAAAAACTTGAAATAAGCCAAATTATCTGCCATTTCAAGATAATTCTACCCAATATCGGTCTAATTGTATTAAACACAAGAGATTTTCCTCTATAAGATTTAGTTTTTTGCTGTGGACTGAACATTTACTCTTCAGCAGCAGGTGAAGTTATCTCTGTAAATATTTTTCTTTTGAGCCCGAAAAGATTCTCACTGATTTCACATTTCTGTGAAGAAACAGGAACTGGAACATTTCTTGCCTGGATTTATACAGTTCTCGTCCAGTGGGCCCCTGATTTGCATGTTTGACACCCCTGCATTAGATGTTTGATCCTGGATAAACAATTTTTCCAACTGTGTTCCATGCAGAAGTGTCAGTTCCGTCGTCCACCGTCCAGCTACAGCAGCAGAAGCCGATGGAGGTTCCTGTGGCGATGAACCCTTTGCCCTTCCCTTCCAGTATAATCGCACCCATAGGCAGGCCGGCCACTGTGCCACATGACACAGATGAAGATGAGGGGCTGAAACACTTTGAGCAGGTCAGTTAGTTGGTTTTAATCTTTAAAAGTCTCATCAGCATGTGAGGCTGCTCTCAGATTGAATTCCACTTGTAGTTCTGTAGTTTTAATAGTTAATCATCTGAATTATTAGTTAATGTAAATGGGACAAATGCATTTTTGGTTTAAAACAACTATACTAGATTTGTCCTTTTCCAGTAACGACTGAAGTATATAAAGGATCCTTGTTTGTCATAATGAGCAGTTAATACAGTAATGATCATTAAGAGGAGCTTCTCCCAGATTCTCTCACACATCCTTCAGTTAATTATTCAAAGAAGTTTCACTACAATCAAATCTAAAGAGCGTTTTTTTCTTGAAAGTGAGAAAATCCAACATGAAGGTAAAAACCAATATATATATATTTTTTAAATTCCTTTTTCTGAAGCGTTATATCAAGGAAATAACTGGAAAACAACCTTGAAGATTTCTGTCCTAAGACAGAAAATCTGCTTAAAGGAGGCAGCTCTGTATTTTAGGTTGTATTGATTTAAACGAAGGCTGCAACTAAAGACTGTTGAGTCGATTAATCTATAGATTGAAACGATTCATCGTCTAGTTGTTTGATTCATCAAATCAAATATCGATCAGTGTTTCCAAAGCTGGAGATTCAACCTAAAATGTCTTCTTTTGTTCCACAACCCAAAGATCATCAGTTTACTATTAGAGAAGACTAAAGAAACCAGAAAATAATCAGAGAAGAGAAGCTGGAACCAGAGAATTTGGATGTTTTCTTCTTAAAAATGACTCAAATCCATTAAAAAAAATAACTAACTATTTGAAGATGATATTAATTGTCGTGTCTCTTATCGTCCTCCAGGAGGCAGAGAAGATGGTGGCCTACCTACAGGACGGCGTGGCGGATGACGACAGACTCGCTGCAAAGACTTCAGAAAAGCCCAAATCTGCAGGACTGCCACTCACCCATGAAGCTGCTCTCAAGTGGAACTACAAAGACCCTCAGGGGGAAATACAGGGTGTGTCTCTCATTATGTGCTAAAGAATGTTTTAGTTTCTGAGATTTTGTTTTAGAGATTGCTCCACTTACTGAATCTAATCTCCTCTCCTTTTTCAGGTCCATTCAGTAACCAGGAGATGGCCGAGTGGTTCCAGGCTGGTTACTTCACCATGTCTCTATTGGTCAAAAGAGGCTGTGATGAGGTTTTTCAAGCCCTGGGGGAGATCATGAAGATCTGGGGGAGGGTACCGTTCACTCCAGGACCTGCTCCTCCACCACTACAGGTGAGTGTTTAATTTCCTAATCATATATTATCATTTGCTAAATCAGCACTAATGATCTGTACAAGCTTTGGCCCCTAGATGGTGTTATAGTCCACTGATTTAATCTGCATTATGTGTCAGAGGAATAAATTAACACTCTTCTCCCTGATTTGGGTTTTGTTTGCAGTTGTTTTTGCAAAAGGGTGGTGACCAGTTTTAATAATTTGTTTGTTGCAAATTAACAACAATAACTTGGAGTAAGAGTGTTTTTTGGCAGCACTTGTGAACTTTTCTTACGGGTTTGTTGTTTTTACAGCCAGAATAGCCTGTGTTAGCATGAAGAATAATGTAGCAGCTAAACCCGCTAACATTTTTTGTTGTAAAAGCCTGAACATTTGAGGAGACTTTGAACATCTAGCAGCAAACAACCAGATTTTGAACCAGTAGTCCCCTGTTTTTCAACGGTCATGTTTCTGTTTGACTGTATATTCAGAGTTTATCTCGTTTTTGTGATGCAGGCTGATGGTGATCAAGAAAGGTTGAAGCGGCAGCAGGAGCTCACTGCTCTCAACCTTTATCAGTTACAGCAGCTCCAATATCAATACCTCCTCAGGTAAGTCACATCTCACACCTTTATAGAAACCTGAGTGTCCTATACTTTTAACATGTGTTGATGGATATATGTGACATTATTGATTCAAACTCACACTTCATCCCTTCTCCCGCCCTCAGGCAGCAGTATGCCCAGGCTTTGGCCCAGCAGAAAGCTGCAGCTCTGAGCTCAGCTCCTCTTCAGCAGCAACAGCAACATCAACAGCAGATCAATCTGCTTCTACAGCAATACCAGACTCTCAAGATGAGGTTCATAATGCTCCTTATAGAGCTGGGCAAAGAGGACAAAAATTTATATTGATATTTTTTAGTTGAATGGCGACATACGATATCTATCTTTTTTTTTCCCTAAAGTATTAGCAAAACAACCAGTCGTAGTTTGAATTATTTATTTTTTAAATAAAAAATATAAAGCAAAATTAGATTAATAACTACTTCTATGAAAATTATTAGTCTATTGTCCCCTCATCAGTGAAATGGGATTTTCTCCCCCTTGATCACACATGAAAATATATTGATATAAATTCTAAACTTAATTTATTGCCCAGCTCTGTTTACCCTACTTTTGCACTTAGCTGATTCACGGCTTCGGTGTCTCACTAATATATTAATGAGTGTGTTTTCTTACTGTTTCCAGAGCATCTGAGAGCCTTCTACCTCCTGTAACACGTTCCCTGTCTGTACCAGACTCTGGTTCTGTGTGGGAAATGCAGAACCCGTCCTCTCAGGCTTCCTGCACACCAAACCTCCAGCAAGCTGCTCCCAGCAGTGAGTCTCATGCTGAGTTTGACTGTTAAGTCACATGAAAAAGAAAGAGGGGAAAAATAGTCATATCACATCAGATGAAGCCTCATTCCACTCTCTCCTCCTCAGCAGCGTGGGACGGCAGCAGTGTTTGGGATTTACCGATCGACTCCATGGCCCAGGCTCCAACTATCGAGCAGATGCAACAGCTGGAGAAGGCGAAGTCTGCAAAGGTGATGATTTACTTTGTCCTAGTCTATACAATTAGAGTGTTATGCTTTTAAAGACGGTCTTAAAACCAGGAATATACTTCACTTCAATTCATATATGTAGATCAGTGGTTGTTAAAGTGGGATCCCCAGAAAAAAATGGAATAATGTATTTTCTCTATTATTCCATTTATTGATTCCAGAAGTAATAAAATCTCAGTATGTTGAACCATTTTTAAGGAGAACTGCCATAATTAAAAATAAATTGCTTTATTTAATTTATAGTATTTCATAGTATTTTCTATTATTTGTGCATTATTTCCATTTGCACATGAATTCATTTGATTTCAAATTGTATTTTCCACATTGATTATATTTCAGATTGAGGTGAAAATGAATGGGGGAACAAATCCATAAATAAATAATAGAAAAATAAATAAAATGGGAAATAATACACAAATACATTTACTTTATGAATTATTAAATGTACTGGTATATTATTGTAATGAGTCATTTATTTATTTTTTATTAGGGCAGTTTCAACTCTTACAAACCTCTCCGCTCCTTTTTTTTTGTAAATAAATACCTTCGTTAGTGCAATTTCAGCAATATGTCAGTCAGTTTACTGTAAATATTGTTCAGTTTAATATTTTCAGCAGCAGGTGAAGTTGTCTCCTGTCCTCCAACTATTTACAAATCAAAACTGTAAATATTTTATCCTTTTTAAGCCCTGAAAGATTGTCACTGACTTCACATTGTGAAGAAACAGGACCTGGTCTGTTTTTTGTGACCCCGGGCCACATGTTTGACCTCACTGTTGTAACTACATTCTCATTGTCTCTTTGCTCAGGCCGAGCTGGAGAGGCGTGAGGCAGAGATGAGAGCTAAGAGGGAGGAGGAGGAGCGGAAACGACTGGAGGAGGCCCGGAGGGCTCGGCAGGAGGAGGAACGCAAACGCCTGCAGGAAGAGGAGCTCGCACGGCAAAAACAGGTTGAGTAAAGTTCAGATTTACTATGAGTTCTTTCGCCTTGAGTCACTTTTCTCTGACACAGCGGTTGTTGTGAACGTGTAGGAGGAGGCACTGAGGCGGCAGAGAGAACAAGAGGAGGCGCAGCGCAGGCAAAAAGAAGAGGAGGAGCGGCTGGCACAGGAGGAGGCGCTGCGTCGGTTAGAGGAGCGGCGGAGAGAGGAGGAGGAGAGGAAGAGACGGGAGGAGTTCCTTCGCAAACAGGTAAAATTAAGTAAATATGTTGTATTTTACCACATCGTCACAGTATTTGACTGAATTTTTTTTCATGCATTAGTAGATGCATCCGTTTTCTAAAACTTTGAGTAATTCCTGCAGTGAATTGGCTTAGAATTGCTTTTCTTGTTGTAGGCAAACACGTCTTTAAGTGACCTCTGACTGGTTTTGTGTTGCCATGCCAACATTGACGTTGCAGATCACAGATCTTAGTTTTCATGCATTCTTCATATTCTAGGACAGGTTTGTGGCAGCGGTAATAAAGCAAATTGCTTGTGTTTCTCCTGCAGCTACCAGGATTTCCATGCATCCTGGAAAACCTGGAACATGATTGATCAATTTCCCAGTCATGGAAAACATGGAAAATGAGTAATAGGTCCTGGAAATTATTAGGTTATCCTGGAAAATGATGGCAGTGAAAACTTAAAGTAGCCTGTTACATGTTCATTTGAACACCAGTCAGTCAATTTGATTTTATTCAAGAGTCTTAATTGTCGTTATCCTGGATAACAAAATAGTTGTTGGACCTGCTGCTTATATAAAATAGTATAATAAATATAATAGAGGTACATAAAGTACTGCATATTAAGGCACACATTAAAGGGGAATGTATTAGTGGATGCCATGATAACTTGTCTCTATAGTGCTGCAAACATCCTGGAATGAGTTCCTCTGTGTCTGTGACATTTTCTCTGTCCATGTTGTTCTCACATGCAGCTGAATGCAGCTTGTTTGCTGCAACTGCAAAACAGTTTCCCTTTAAACAAGGGCGTATAAATATATGCTACACGCTCAAATTTTCCCTAAATTTTCCCACGTGTTCCTTGTCCAGGAAGAGGAGCGCAGGAAGCAGGAGGAGCTAGAAGCATTAAGGAGGCGCGAGGAGGAGAAGCGAGCGGAGGAGGAGGCGGCGGCCGCTGCGGCGGCAGCCGTCCTGGCTCAGCAGCAGCAGGAGGAGCAGAAGAGGAGAGAGCAGGAGGCCCAGAGGCAGCAGGAGCTGCAGAGACAGAGGCAGCAGCAGCAGGAGGCTCTGAGGAGGCTGCAGCAGCAGCAACAGCAGCAGCAGCAGCTGGCACAGATGAAGGTAAGAGCACAGGTCACTGAGGAAAAAACTGACTGATCCAATTTACTCTATGATGACAACAAATAAAACGTGCCGGCCTCTCTGTAGCTTCCGTCGTCGTCGAAGTGGGGTCAGCAGTCCAGCAACGCCCTGAACCAGACTCAGAATGCCCTGTCACTGGCTGAGATCCAGAAACTGGAGGAGGAGCGAGAACGACAGACACGGGAGGAGGTGAGACTGGTTTTAATGGATGAATTGATTGGAGTCATTTTAAAGTAGAAAATGTCCAAATTCTCTGGTTCCAGCTTCTCTTCTGATTATTTCCTGGTTTCTTTAGTCTCTATAATAGTAAACTGATGATCTTTGGGTTGTGGACAAAAAAATACATTTTAGGTTGAATTTTCTGCTTTGGGAAACAATGATCAACAACTAATTGATTCATAATTTTAATAATCAATATATTAATCAACTATCAAAATGGTTGTTACTTGCACCCCTAATTAACCATATTAAAAACTTGAGAAATATCCCTTTAAGGTATATTTACAACAGATAAAACTGTGCTAATAATTTGATATTTACAACTAGCTCAATCTGAAGGCATCAATATTGATCATTGATAGTCTATAGCAGATATTATGCATTGATAGATTGATAGTATATAGCCTCCTGATTTTGCCTAAAATCACACCAGATTGCTTCATTTAAAGGTTTTTTATTTTTTCTAAACCTAACCCCCTTGAAGGGTGTGTTTCTTGCCTGAAACTGAAATGCCGCCACTGCTCTCAGGCCTACTCTGACCCGTCTTTGTGTTTCTCGCCCTGCAGCAGCGGCGCCAGCAGCAGGAGCTGCTGAAGCTGCAGCAGCAGCAGGCGCTGCACCAGGCCCAGCAGCCGCAGGCCAAGCTGTCTGGCTGGGGCAACGTGGCCAAGCAGCCGGCGATGACCAAGTCGCTGCTGGAGATCCAGAGGGAGGAAGCTCAGCAGATGAGGCAGAGGAAGGAGCAGCCGCAGCAGCCTCAACAGCAGCAGCAGACGCAGCCGCAGACACAGCTGCAGTCGCACGCCATTGTTACCCAGCAGAACCGCATGCAGAACAGAACTGTACGTGACCAATAAGGATGCTGGAAGTGTCTCAGTAGAATAAAATATAAACTCTACAGAGCAGGATGTGACCTGCCAGATCAGCAAAATACCTCCGATGCAGTGCTGAAAGTATAAATTAATGAATTCATTAGTTTGACAGAAAGTGCAGAAGTGAAGTGATCTTTTTTTCAATTGCAAGCAAAATATTCCCGAGTTAAAACTTTAGACTTCTACATATTTGCTGCTGTGAACCTAATCTGAATGTCTTAGAGTTTTGAACTATTAGTCGCACAAAAAATATTTTAACCAATTAAACCACAGGTCTGTTTTTCAGTTTTCCTGCTATAAATGATAATAAATCTGTAGTATCTCTACAAACACAAAGGTTATTGGACTTAAAGCTGGAATCTAAATAAATCTACAACATGTGAGGTGACTACAGAAGAATCAATTTATGTTGCTGTTATAGAGCAAGTCTAGTTAGAAAAAAATCTCTAAAGTTGTATTTTACTACAGATAAAGCTACTGCAGATAAAATACTTAATTTAAAACAAAATCAACTTGAAATAAGATAAATTATCTGCAATGCAAAGTTCAATGATTAATAAGATAAGAGTTATTACATCACACAAACAGCTCAAATCTAAATTAAATATCTAAATAGTCTCTACTACTGATATTATATTAAACTATTGTCTTATTGTATTGATGATGTGGATATTGATGCTGTAACAGTAACATTGGGTTTTACTACAGATAAGTTTATAGTTTATTAAATAGTATAATAAATATATTAATATAAATAGTCTATTTAGTGTTGGAGCTGAGGTTTTCTACTGTGATTAATGAATAAAACTCAATGCTGAACCTGTATCAGTAGGTTTTGGGTTTTAACAGGTACTGTAGGAAACTATGATGAGAATTGTTCTCATTGACATTTTCAGTGGTTCTCAAATTGGACAAAATAAGGAAGTAAATAATTTTCACTGTATTACCATCCATAAATATCACAATGACAGAATAAGTGACAGTTGGAAGGTTTAGGGACTTTCTGGCTGCTTGAACCACTGCTGTAGACCAGAGAACTGATTGATAAGCAGATGAAATGACAATGATCATGAACCTCCTCCACAGGTTCAGTAACTTCCATGTCTGTCTCTGTTTCTGCAGACATCTCTGAGCAGCTCCGTGTGGGGTTCTGTTAACCCCACCTCCTGCTCCAACTGGGGCTCGGACCCCAGCAGCATCTGGGGCGACACTCATAACTCTAACATGGGCTTCTGGGACGAGGCGGTGAAGGAGGCCGTCCAGCCTCCTCCTCAGCCAAAGAAAAGCAACGCTCAGAAAAACAACAAGGGCAACGCCAACCTCAGGTAGTTAAAGCTCCAGAAATATACAAAAAATACCTATGATAATTCCCACCTTGAATATCTGAGTAATACATGGATCCTGCTTTTGTTTTTTGTGCATTTGAAGTAATTCTTTGAGTGGGCGAGCCAACAAGAAGGTAGAAGAGGAGGAGAAGCTGCTAAAGTTGTTCCAGGGGGTCAATAAGAGCCAGCAGGACACCTTCATGCAGTGGTGTGAGCAGACCCTGCACACGCTCAACACCGCCAACAACCTGGATGGTACGTCAGTAAAAAAAAAATAAATAAAAACTTAAAATGACTTGAAAAAGTCTTGAATTTTGATATCTTGGCCTTATAATTAGTGCAGGACGTAACTCTCCAGTATCGCATTCTCCTCAAAAGTTTTATTCTGATTAAATAACCTGAATAAAAAGATGGAACCGTCATGACCCTAAAGTTCTGGCTTCTAGAATCTTAGTGTTGTCAGAGGTTAATTTAGATAATTTACCTCAGGAAGGAAACTGGTGATGTTGGCTCATTATTGGATATTTTCTTGATGTTTGGTTTTATCTGAGCTTTTAATCAGAGACTAAGGCAGTGTCCATGTAAATAAAGAGTGTAGTATACAGCATCATACACTGATATACTAGAATATTACTGTCAACTTTACTCAACATTTTTATCAGAAAGCAGCGTCTCCACATTATTAATCTACTGTCATTCTCTGTGGTTGTTAGGGGCCAAAATCACATGTTTCAGTAGGAATTGATTGTTTAATAATTGATAATTAATAAATAAAATGAGAATTCCCTACTGTCTTTACTATATTACATCATATTCAGGTGAGGTTTTAGTGGGAAAAACAACTTTATACGGATGTAGTACATGTTTATATTTGAAAATATTCACTAAAAATCATTATAGATTTTTTATCATTCGGTTTGCTGTAGTAAATCATATAAAAAATAAATAAAACCTCATCAGTAGTAGGTGAGGCATTGTGAATATAATGTACTACAAACAAAATTATAATAATTCTATTATTGATTAGTGAATATTCTCAGGTATCAAATGCCTGAATGCAATTTTTTCACTGAAATCTCACTTTACTCTCACCACCACTTATTTATCAATTATCTTTAATTATGAAATTAATTCTATGTCCATATATATATATATATATATTTTGTTTGTTTCTTCTTTGCCGGTATGCCTGTTTAATAGGTATTACGTTTCATATAAATGGTCTTAAAAAGACAGAATTTTACTTTGAAAAAGGTAGGAAATCGTTTTTAGTATTTTCTGTTTAACTCAAATGTTCTTCCTCTGCTCCTCCTCCTCCTCCAGTTCCCACGTTTGCATCCTTCCTGAAAGAAGTGGACTCTCCGTACGAGGTGCACGACTACGTCAGGGCCTACCTGGGCGACACTCCGGAGGCCAAGGACTTTGCCAAGCAGTTCCTGGAACGCCGTGCCAAACAGAACGCGAACCAACAGAAACCGGCACCGCAGAACCAGCAGCAGGCCCTGAAACAGCAGCAGGTGAGCAGAGGATCAGAGGCTGGTTTGTCTCACAAGGCCACGATCAGGAAAGAAAGGACGTGACGTGAGCCGCCTTCTACCAGAAATAGGTTGTTGCCAGGCACGTTCAGACCAATGAGAACCAGTCTCCTGACGAAGCTGATGCCGTCACACACAGAAGCTGCTGCTGTTTACATTTCTGGTTTATTCAATCTGTCTTTAACACACGGATCAAACATAAAGTGGCAGAATGATTTATTGAGTTTAGGAATTGAGGAAATTAAAGTATTAAGTAAGAAAATCTGTGGTCTGATCAGGTCTGTCAAGTCTCTTTTTAGGTCAAATTCAAGTTTGAAATACGTTTTCCACATAAGACTGTTTACATGCGTTTATAATGATAGATCATTTTTGGTGGAACCAAAAATTTGTTTCCATTTAATAAAAAAATTGATGATCCTCTCGTATCATCCCTTACTATTTTTTCCCTGTTTTCTTTTTTATTTATAAATTGATTTGTGTTTTTTCCTGAAAAGGTTTATTTGGGTTTGAATCGTCGGCATAAATAATATTCAAAGCTTCAGCCCTTTCAGATTTGGTTATTTGTTTTTTGTAAGTGTTGTAACTTCAGAACCTGAATGAAGTAAATACAAATTCATTCATTCATTCATCCTGAACTTGCCAGGTTTCATGAAGGTCAAATATCAGAGTTTTCTGATTTTAAATTCCTTAATTTGTGTCTTTCCAAGGATTCGGTATGGGGTGGAACAGGATCCTCGTCGCTCTACCAGTCCAACCATACGAGCGGCCAGCAGCAGCAACAACGCTTTGAAACCGTCACCTCAGGGAAGAAGAAAAAGAAGCAGAAGATGGTCCGTGCAGACCCGAGCCTTCTAGGTGAGGACCAACATCCACCTTCTGTCAAATCTGAGAAACTCTCACATCTCACCCGTTAAATGCTCTGTGTTGTTTTTCAGGTTTTTCTGTGAACGCGTCGTCTGAGCGGTTGAATATGGGAGAGATTGAGACTTTGGAGGACTTTTAAGGGACTGCAGCCAAGCGACACCCCCACTGACTGTATCCGATTTGAACAGCAGCTGTTTTACCTGAACCCCTGCCGCCCCCTGACTGCTTCCACCGTCTTTCACCTTTTATTTTTTTATTTTTTTTCCCGGTTTTCCACTCATCAGGCATTCCCTGGTAATCTCTCATGAATTCCAAAAAAATTGCGAACCAACCAACCGGCATCTCTGAGGCAGGGCGTGTTTTTTCTGATTCTAAAGGACCTGTGATCCGATGAAAAACCCCCGCAGAGATGAATGGGAACTGCTCATTGAAACACGATGAACTTTGGTTTCTGGAGGAAGTCTGCAGAGGTGTTGGAGTCTGTCTGATTTCAGCTGCTCGTGTCCTGTTGTAGAAACTCACTCAAATTCAAATTTGGCTTTGATTTTTTTTTTTTTTTAAGTGTGAATAAATGGGTGGGGTGGTCGGGTATTATGGGAAAGGTTATATAGATTATATCCATTGTTTTTGTTTTATTTATTGAAAGTTCCCCCTACACTTTAATCCCTCCCTTCCTCTTTCCCCTCCCTGTTTTCTGCTGGGTGTTCATGGATAATGACGGCAAAGTAGAGCCCAAGGATTCGTGCCCACTTATGTCCTGTTTTAAGGACATGTTCAAAAGTTCCAAGTAGTTATCTATTTCTTGTAAAATACTAGGCTGTTTAAAGAATAAACTTTCAATTCTGCATCTGTATTATAATATATGAAATTGATCTGCTGGAGTCATACTTTTTTATTGCGGTATGAAATAAAACAGTCTGATGTGTGGGCTGTTGACACCTGTGTCTGAACCATTCGGGAAGAATTTCTTTAATCCACATGCATCACGAGGTCACACTACATGTAAATCACATTCTATTCCTGCTGTTAATAACATGAGCAGGTATTAAAGCCAGTCTGCAGTTATCAGGATTCATAAAATAATTGAACTAATTATTTGAAATCCCTCAAGTATGAGAATCTGGTTCTGAAAGTAGGAATTACGTGTGTATTTTTTGTTTTTTTTTCTCCCCCTTCAGAACTGAAGTACTTTTAGGAAGTAAAACCTCATCCAAACCGCTGGGTTGTAATGTGTATTCGACAGAAATAAATCAAAATCCGCGAAGAGGAAGTGAAAACCAACATTCTTTTCTCATAAACAATTTCTAGTCACGCATGTAGATGAACATCAAACTGAACCAAAAACATTTCCAAAGGAAAAAAGTACTAGTTTTAATATGCTTGAAAACACTGATCCTTATCAGAAACTAAGTATATTTACTGATGTTTTCTACTTAAATACACTTTGGAGTTAAATTTCCTTGAGTATTTTTATATGTGACAACATTTCAGAGAGAAACTGCATCTTTTACTCCCATGTGTGTTATTTTCCTTTCTTTCTGTCATTTTGTCTTTGATTTTTATAGTGATAACTGGAGAAATGCAGCTCAGAAGAAAATATTGCAGATAATGATCACATCAATGGATCCAGAAACCCCTCAATCATTAGAAGTGTGGTTCTAAAGTAGTTATTTAAAATATAATTTATATATCTGTTATTTTAACCGCCAGCACATTCAGCCATGGATTTATAAACTCTTAAGTTCATTTCTCTTAAATATTTTTTTATATGTGGCCATATTTTATAGGGAAACTGCACTTTTTACTGTGTTATTTTCTTAATATTTTCGCTGTCATTTTGTCTTCATTTGATTTTTATAGTGATTAGTGGAGGGATGTAGCTCAGAAAGAAGAAAATCTTGCAGATGATGATTGTATTATTGGATCCAGATGTCCCTCAATGATTGGAAGTGTGGTTCTAAAGTAGTGTCTATTTAAAGTATAATTATTGACATTAATTCAATAATATATCAGCATATTCAGTCACAGATTTTGCAATTTTTAGGTCAATGTAGCTGAGTATTTTTTATATGTGACAACAATTCAGAGGGGAACTTCACTTTTTACTCCACTTATTAATATTTTCTGTGTTATTTTGTCTTTATTTGATTTTTATAGTGATTAGTGGAGAGATATAGCTCAGATGATGATCACGTTATTGGATCCTGACGTGGTTCTAAAGTGTGGTTCTAAATTGCTGCAGTGGCCATTTAAAATATATTTATTGATGCATCAATAATAGAACTCAGCCGCCATATTCAGCCACGGATTTTACTTCCAGTGAGTTTAACTTTTTAGTCCTGGTGCTTTGCTGTCGGAATGTTTTCTTCAGGACAACAGGAGTAAAATGTTGAGATGTTTGTGATGTCACAGTGTGGCCAGAGGAGTGTGGAGTGGGCGTGGCCTGCGACGATGACCTCACAAAGTCAGCACTGTCCAGACAGCCCGTTCCCGGCTCACCTCGTCCCGCCCCCTCCCTCGCCCCTCGGCCTCCTACCTTTCTCCCTCCCCGCGCTGCCCTGGGCTCTCCTCCTGCTCCTCCTGCTCCTCCCGTCTGGAATCACTGCTGCCCAAGGAGTTTTGGAGACACTTTGCTGTTTCTCCAAACATTCAACGTCCCCTCGCAGCCACCATGGTTCACAGCAGCAGCGTCTGCAGATTCCTCCTCCTGGTCTTCCTGGGCCTCTTGGTCACCTTTGTACACACAGGTAAAAACACTTCAATGCTACTTTTTTGTGGTTTGTGCAATGAATAATAATAGAAATAGAAAATAGAGCATGCACAGTCTAATTTATATCGTGTGTGAGTTAAATGGTATAGATACCAGACTCAAATCTGGTATATTGTTTAAATACAAATAAAATAAACCATCACTTTAACTTTTTTGTGTGAACAACTTTAGTCTTATGATACTCTAAATGCTCATAGATGCCTGCTTATCTGCTGGATGTTTGGTCCTCTGTGGGTATCAAAGTGGTTCTGACTCAAATCAGGCAGATTTTTGGATAAAAACAAGATAAACCTTCATCACTTTTAACTTTTTGTGGTGTAAAGTTGTGTCTGAACAACTTGAAATAGTGGTATGATACTCTGAATGCTTATAGATGCCTGCTTATCTGCTGTATGTGATTAATAGGCTGATGTTTGGTCCTCTGTGAGTATCAAAGGTGTGTTTATGTGTCATTTTTCCCTTAACCCCCCTCCCTACCTCACACACACACACACACACTCAGCCTGGATGTGTGAGTGTGCAGCCTGATGTAAATGATGCAGTTGTTTAAGCTCTCAGGGCTGTGAAAGCTGCTCTTTGACAAACAGGATGACTCAGTTGCATTTATGCTGTCTGATGTTAGAAGTTTGTCTGAAACTGAATCTGAAGTGATGCCGCTTTGGGTTTGAGTGGCTGTGGAGTTTATTTCATACACATACGTGAGTTTAGAGGTGGAAGTAAGAGGCAGGTGCAGATAAAAATACTTTTTTTTGTGATGTTGTAACATCAGCATGTTATTTTGAAATATTCTCACATCAGCAGTCTCACCGTCTTTCTTTCACTTTCAGCAAGCTTCCCTTCTTCTCTTTCTGTTTCTTCTCAAATCAGCGTGAGAAAAGAATTCTACTACAGGACACAGGATGGTCCAATCTCAGGCCCAGAGGTCAGAGCTGAGGTCAAGAAGGTTGCAGGACGACGGGAACATGACAAGTCAACGGCGTCCTGTTTGTCCTTTGAAAAAAAAGAACAGAGAGAAAGACAGTTTAGTGTCACCTACACTGACTCAAAACCTCCTGTGATAGAATCAAAGCTTCAACAGCTCTGTAACATTTCCACTTATCTTGTGGCCTTTTTTTTTCGTTTGACTGTGTAATTTTGCCTTGGAAACCTGATTTTAGTACATATCACCACTCCAGGAAACGTTTTCTACCCTTGAACTTTCAATTCTAAGTAAAGATTAGAAGTTTTTGAGTTGTGCACATTCCTCCCTCGTTTGTAAAAGTTCACTTCGCAGTCATAGATTAACACTACTCACAATAACTTAGGGATATTGTTATTTACATGAGTGTTTTTCCTATTTGGTCTGAATTTTAATGAAATAAGTAAGAGTTCCCTTTGATATTACTAATAATGAATGAGGAAAAAACACCATTTTCATTAGTTTAATATTTATTACCCCCAAAAAGTCTCTCACAATATCCCTGACCTACTGTATTTGTGTGCCTTAGGTTCCACTCTTACCACATACAGTGAGACAATAGCAACATGCTGCGTGTGGTGTTGTTGGGTTTTGCCGCCTGTCTTTGACCACAGCGTCTAAACCAGTTTGCCATGTGATTTCCTTGACTCAGCATGAGAAACAATCACATTGTGAACATCCTGTGACAATTAATCACACGGTCTTTCACTGATCATCCTCAAAATTACTAATATGCAAGTTTTGTCCCTGTTGCTGCTAAACATCCACATAAATACAGGTGTTAATGATACCAATTGGGTACATTAAGCCTTTTCCATTGAGCTGAGATGCAGCATAGCAGCATTCTGATTTAATAACTTTAGTTTACTTCCCTATTGTGTCGATGTGGAAAATGGTCGTATTTTGCATGGAAAACCTGTCCTTCACCTTTGAAAGTGAAAGAAGGTGAAACAAGGACACTGCCGATGTCATGTTTGAGCTGCGACGCTCGCGGTTTCGGTTCTAGGCCGGGTTGTTTTTCACACACAGCTGTTTGGATGCTTTGTCATCTCTCTGGCTGGTGTGAAATCCCGAAGCGCCGACAAATGGCCTTCTGTATTTTTAGCGTCTGAAATCAGTCTCCTTACAGTCTGCCAGGCTTTTATGAGTCTGGATTTTTTTTTCTGTGGAATTAAAAGGAAGGTTCGTCATTGACAGTGTGACCTCATGCTGTAATTCCAACAAGGTGTAGTCTACTTTCAACTCTGCCCACAGGGTTTATTAAAAATTCTGCACAAACAGCAAAATAAGTAAATGTTAAATGGTAGAAATAACATAGCGAAAAGTAATGAATAAATAGACTCTATCTAAAAGTACTAATGAATAAACAGTAGACATAACTCAGCTAAAGGTAATGAATAAATTAAAGTACTCAGCTAAAAGTATTGAATAAACAGAAGTACTAAGGTATAAGTACATATAGATAAACATTAGAAATACTTCTAAAAGTAATAAATAAATAGAAGTACCTAACTAAAAATACTAATAATAAACAGCAGAACTATTTCTAAAAATAATGAATAAATATAAGTACTTATCTAAAAGTCCTAATTGTTAAACAGTGTACATAACATAGCTAATATTATTGAATAAACATGTACTTAGCTAAAAGTACTAATGGATAAACAGTAGAAATACCTCTGAAAGTAATGAATTAATATATGTTCTTATCTAAAAGTACTAATAGTTAAACAGTAGAACTACTTCTAAAAGTAATGAATAAACAGAAATACTTATCTAAACATACTGATAAATAATCAATAAAATCAACTAACCAGAGCAACCAACCACTAACAAATCAATTAAATGAAAAAATGCTGAACAAGCACTTCTTAAGTTATTGGTGCTAATTAACATCTGTTGATAATATATTTATCAGAACATAAAACGGCTGAATCCTGTTTTTTATTTATGTTAATCCCATCAAACTAAATTAAAAGTGCGACTGAAGCTTCTCCTCATGGAAACAAAAACCAACAGAAAACACAGTTATTATTATTATTTTTTCACCTTCTCATTAAATCAGGCCGCAGCCACACACACACACACACACTTTTTTATCTGACACTGTGGGGTCCTCTGTCAAATACACACACACACACACACCTTACTCTTTTATCTGACACGGTGGGGTCCTCTGTCAAATACACACACAAACATATACGGACACACACGAACACACACACACACACGTCCAATGTCCCCACCAAGACAGATAAACAAGCATACATAAACACACACACAAGTCATTTGCAGCATAATATTTGTGAGGACCAGCCAAAATGTCCTCACAGAAAAGATTTTTTCCTAATACTTGGCCCTCACAAGTATAGCAAAACCAACACACACACACACAGGCGCTATTTAATAAACAGGTTTGTTTGACCTGCAGTGGCCGGCCGCCGGCTGCTTTTTGGGCCTGGCCGGTTGTTACCGGTTTTTCAGCCCGTTGCTCCGTGCCAAGGCACAAGCCGGCTTTTGTGCGGCGGGCTGAAGGCCTCATTGATGGCGGAGCTGGCCGTCGGCCCAGGCCCCGCGAACCTCCAGCCAGCTACGGGGCAGGAAGCTGCACACGACCCCAGAGTCAACACCGAAACACCCCGCATCAGAATCACATATCAGAGCCCGGTGTTCCACAGATAACGGGCGCTGCTTTAAACGGTTTCCTAGTAACCGTTAAAACCCCTGAAACGGGGGGATGAGAAAAGATGGCGGGATGAGGTGAGGGAGTTTACCGAGGGCGTCAAAGTAAATAGGTGGAATAAGCCGAGTGAAAACATATTTGGCGGATGGTTTTGTCGGTTATGCGTCGGGCTGAGGGCGGAATAAGTGAATCAGTGAGTGTGTGAATGGGTGGGCTTGTGCGTGAAGAAGTTTGTTTTTTCAGGTGAAGATGAAGATCAGGTTTTCCCTCCCATTTTCTCCCGTGTTTCAAAGAAGAGAAAGAAGCTGAAGAAGATTGCGGCGACCGCAATCGGCAGAATCGTTTCACAGCGGTTTGTGCACTTCAGTTGGCCGTTTGTTTTTTTTTTCCAGGTAGGAAACGGAAACTCAAAATTATGATGCTGAGAAAGAGATTCTTTCTCCGGCTGCTTGCGAAGGTATGAAAAGTCCATAGGCAGAAATCCCAGGGGGGTCACAGGGATCCACCCTTCCATGAAAGGAAAAAAAAATCTTTGTAAACACAAATAAATATTTATGAATATTAAAGAACACACAACACAACCGCTGAACCACTGCTAAATATAAAACGATGTGTTTCCTAATTGTTGAAAACATATAATCCCCCAATTCCTCAAAATGGTTTAGTCCAGATGCTGTTTTCCAGTGGGCGGGGCCAGTGGCTAACGGCTAATTTTGACAGTTATAGCTACTTGGAACAAACCAATCGTACTAATATGGAGAAGCCAGGTCTGCTGGTTAAGAGAAAGAAGAAGATAGGACCTGATTATTAGGGTAGTATAGGTAGTGTAGTATTTCATCCGCTCAAGAAATTATTCTTTGAAAATTTACTGTTTATTGTCCTCCCCCCAATAATGAAAAGGGATTTTCGCTCCTGGGAAACTTCATGCTCAGATGAGGGAACATCCAAGGAGGATTTAGGATGAACAAAGGATCCAATCCAGTCGTCTGGGCAACAATTTGCTGCTTCCCGCTCATTGTATGTCCACTAAAACACGAAATATCAGTGAAATAGTTCCCTCAATGCTGATTTGAAGGAGCTTTTCAGACAGTGGACGAGATGCTTACAGAAAACGTATATCGAGGGAGCTCAAACGGACAAAATGTCCATCGTCTACAAAGACGCCTTTATGCCGGTAGCTGAGCCGTTAACCCAGAGACAGAGAGGGGCTGTTGGAGTCATTACAGATGGAGCCATGTTTGCTGCTCTGAATCCTCCAAGGCCTTAGTGTCCAAAAGACAAACAGAGCCATTAGCACAACCCTCAGCGAAAAGTTGTAGAAAAACACACAGTGAGTCAATGACCAAACGGTGAGTCGTGTTGTTCTCCTGCTCCACAGAGACAGTAGCTGACCCTGCCTCCACGACCAGGGAGAACCAGGACACCACGTCCGGGGAGCCGCCCAGCGACCTCACCACCAAAGACCCCTTCCAGGACCTGACGGAGCAGTCCTTCACATACGACTACGAGGACACCACACACTCCCAGACCATGGACGAGGAGGACGGTAAAGAGCAACATATTCCACTGCAATTAGTTGATTAATCGATTGGTTGCCAACTATTACATCCAACCCTAACTATTTTAATAACCAATGAGTCATTTTTAAGAAGAAAATGTCCAATTTCTCTGGTTCCAGCTTCTCAAATCTGATTATTTTCTGGTTTCACAAACTCTTTCATGTTTCAGAAAATAATCAGAATGCAGGATCTATGATCAGTTGAACTAATCAATTAATCGTTGGTTTCTTTATTCTTCTATAATAGTAAACTGATGATCTTTGGGTTGTGGACTGTTTATCTGGACATTTTGGGTCAAATCTTTAGCTTTGGGAAAGGTATCGACATTTTACACCATTTTATGAACCAAACCACTAATTATTTTGAAATATACTGTATAAATATTAGTTATATTGAAAAAAGAGTCTCAATATTATTATGCAAGATCTAGAGCTACAATGATTAGACGATTAGTTGCCAACATTTACATTAATCACTGACAATTTTGATAATCAATTAATGGATTTGAGTCATTTTTAAGAAGAAAATGTCCAAATTCTCTGGTTCCAGCTTCTCTTCGCTGATTATTTCCTGGTTTCTTTAGTCTCTATAATAGTAAACTGATGATCTTTGGGTTGTGGACAAAAAAAAGACATTTTAGGTTGAATCTTCAACTTCGGGAAACAGTGATTGACATTTTTTCACCATTTTATGAACCAAACAACTAATCGATTCATCGTTTCAATAATCAATAGATTAATCAACTATCAAAATTGTCATTAGTTGCAGCCCTATACTATAGAATCACTGGACTCTTAACACAGTGAAGTGTGTTCTGTTCCTCTAACAATGGACAGTAGATCTGCAACTATTGACTATTCTGACAGTTGATTTATCTATTGATTATTGAAAGGATTAATTTGTTTTTTGTTTTATAAAATGGTGTAAATGTCAATCACTGTATCCCAAAGATGAATATGTAATCAATAGTCTTCTATAATAAACTGATGATCTTTGGGTTGTGGACTGTTGGTCTGGACAAAAAAAGACATTTTAGGTTGAATCTTTAACTTTGGGAGACATTCTACAAACGACGAATTGATTAATCATTTCAATGATCAATAGATTGACTGTTAGAATAGCCCTAACACAGCCACCCTTTTCATGTATTCCCAGTTAAATTGATATCTGTGTGTGTGTGTGTGTGTGTGTGTTTAGGTGTTCTGGGGCCGGGCGCCATCACAGCCATCGTTATCGCCGTCTTCCTGGGAGCGTCCGTCCTCCTCGCCCTCATCGTCATCACACTCAGGAAGTTCACCGCCTCCTAGAGGGAAAACCTCCCGTCTTGTGTGTGTTCCTGAATGTGTTTGTGTGGCGTGAGCGTGTGTGTCTGCATGTATGTGTGTGTGTGTGTGTGTTAGTATGTTGTCTTTTTGCTTTTCTCTCAAGTCTTTCAGTTTTTCTTTTGCTTTTGCCATAGATGCTGGAAAATGTGGCAGGTCCCTTGACTGAGAAACGATAAACTGCTCTTACACCATATTTACAAGATTCTCCTTCACACGTCCACTTATTCCTGAAGGTGTAATGTTAGAAACTGGCTGGCTCTTCCAGTGTCATATTAAGTTTGTTCAGCTTCTTATTTTGTCCTTTCAAGGTCTCACACACCATCAGAAGTGTTTTGTTTTTTCTTGTTTGTGGGCTGTTTGTTTCCTTGTGGTTAGATTTCTTTGTTGAGAGCTTGTTGTGAACTTTGCTTTTATTTCTTAATGGAGTGTGTGTATGAGAGAGTGTTTCCTCTAGGTGAAGGTGCTGCCCTTCGTATCCGTTTTCTTCATTCGTTTCTCACGTTATTACATTCAACAAGCGTTATTTTAGTTTCATCTGCCTACGCATGAATTTCTAGTGTCACACCTTACATTGTTCCAAAATATTCCTCCTGGTGTTAACCGTGTACCAGTCTAAAAGTTTGTGCAAACATTTGTAGAGTCAAAATAAGAAGAAAACAGTTTTAAAAAGCTGCAGTTGTTGTAAACAGGGTCTTTGGTTTATTTGTTTTAGCTGCAGAGTAAACATGAATGTGGATGAATGTGTGTTTGTGGTGTTTGTAGTTTTTTTTTGTTTAATTTGCAGCACGACGGCGGTGGAGCAGGGACGTGCTGCCATCATTTTTTGTCTTTTTTCTACACGGACTCGGAGTCCGCAGTAATCAGTCAAACAGCTGGAAGTTGCCATGGTGACGTCACTGCCAATTATTTTTATCTGAGATTTACAGTTAAAAATAAATAATTTGCCAAACGTCTCTGACTCGTTTGTGTTTTTTACAGTGAACAACACAATGTAAAACAAATATTTGCAGCTTTTCTCATTTTCTTTTTGGCATTGATAAATTAATCAATTCTTTATCAATACAATCATCCCAACCCATTTAAGCCCATGTCATTTTCTACTCAAAACTAAAAAAATCTATTTTCAGTTTCCAACTGCTTCTTGTCACATGACATCATCAACTTCCTGTTTCTTCCTCCTGAGAACATGGAGAAGACAAACTCTCCCAGAGTCATTTTATTTCAATAATTATGTTCATGTGCATATTTGTGCAAGCAACATCTATATTTGTCAGTCATTAAATTGCTATTTTCTTCAAAGCAGTGGAGTACAAAAAATATAAATACATAACATGATTGATAATGACATGCATGAAAACTCTGAAAATTATTTGGGCTTAAATGGGTTAATATAGAATATATTAGTAATATTCCATGTATTTTTGTTCATTTATTTTTATTATAATCTACACTTAAATTAGTTCATGTGTATAATTCTGCTAAATATTTTAACTGTTAACAAAACAGCATTTTTTTTTCTGGTCAAAATACACAGATAAGAGATTTTAATTGTTCCTTAAAGATCACAAGACAAACCTGTCCTGATGATTGTTAAACAGAAGGTGGCAGTGTGGCTGGTTTCTTCCCAAATGAAAGCAACAAGTCACTTTAATATGTTCAAATTCTTTGTCGTTTACTCTAAATAATTAAATATCATTGCTGACTGTTGGAGGTAAGTTCACATTCTATTCTTCTATTCTTCTTGTTGAAACCTGCATTACCAAGTTGCAGATTTTATTACATTGAGGCAAAAGCATGTTGAGTTTTTCCACTTCCAGAAAGTTGACTCATCTCTGTAGCTGAAAGATAAAACACACTATAAAGCTGCTTCTGTAGATTCTCACAGACTTTAAACAGTGAAGCTTTGAATCTGGCTTTTAATCTCTTTGATTAACTGATTTCCTCTGACAGATATAAAATGCCAAAATTACAATATTCTGTTGAATTCTTGGAATTGATTTGCTTGAAAAAAAAAGAGATGGAAACAAACAACAAGCAAACTGGGACTTATTTAAAGTACATGATTCAAGTTTTCTCACATTTTAACATTTCAATATGATACTTGAATGATCACACATGACAAAACACTTGATTGATCACAAGACATAAATATTTTTATCTGTCCTATATATGGTGATGGAAACTTTACTTTCACAAGTTGCAGTGACTGTGATGACAACGATGAACTGTGTGATTTAATGTTTGTCAATTATATGTAAATTCCAGGAAACCACAATGTTAAAACAGTACTTTAATATTAACTAGTGTGAGAGACCTGTGGTATTAAGCAAAACTATTGTTTCCTCAATTTTTATTTGAGAAATTTGAAATAAAAACCAAATTGGAATCAGCAGGTTCTGCACTTTCCAAAGTAATGAATTCATTGTCAAGTTAGCAAGCATAGTTGTGAGTTATAAAGTAAATTGTTGTTTTTATCAATCGATCAATCAGGTAATCATTAAATAATAATTTTAGCTCAAATTATTATGATTTGACATGTTTCTCAACATTTAAAAAAAAGCACAACACAAATTCATTTCTTCAGATAATTACAAATTTAAACCATATCTATTTTTTGCAGAGATTGTGCATGCAAGTGTATTTAAAAAGAGTCAAAAACCTGCAGGATATGTTCTATTTACTTTGATTTTAATGCACACCTGAAAATACATGCACCAGATGTGGCATAAAGCAGGAAGTGGTTGATGAAACAACCATGTAGAGAAAGCAGAAGTGTGTCTGGACCAGCTCAGACTGTCAGACAGGGAAACTGAACTTTGAGCTGAGAGGCTGCCATCCGAGAGGTAAGAGCTCAACCAGATTTAACTGTTTTTACCTCTAAAACACTGCAGCTTTTACACTTTTAGAGCGTTGCATTGAAATGTTAGTAGTGTGAACAATGCACTCATTTTAAATATCTACGGAACAGTCAGACAATCACAAAGTATCTCAGATTTTAATTGGACTATTGAAAATGACATTGATGTAATTAGGTTCTATTTTGATCACTCTAGAAAGTATATTTGTTATTGTATTATTTTTTCTTGCAGATATCATCTGTTGTTGAAAACTGCAGATTTCAGACATTTCTTTTTAGAGCCAACTTGGCGCTCCATGTTCCACCAAGACCGTTGAATTTAGTTGCACATAAACCAGCATCACTCAGATTCTAGTGGATTGTTTTATTGGTGTTTCATGAAAACAGGTGCACTAAAAAAACAAAACATATTTCTTCAAATCTTGCAGACGGTGAAAACACATTTCTTAGTTTTCCACTGTATGTGTCTGATTCATCATGAATTTTCCTTTTTAATCTCATTCATTTTCATTTTAAATATATCGTCCTGTTACTTCTATTCAGCTGAGACTAAACATAGTGTGAGAATTGAAATTAAACTAAATATGTTCTCAGTGTCGAAAAAAACTTTTTCACAGCTGCTGAACCCACACAACTGAGGTTTCAAAGTGAGATGATGAACTCATGTGTTGTTTGTGTTGAAGCAAAGTCTAATGACAGGAAGGAGATTAATTTCAACTCGAGAGCTGCTGTAAAAATCTAATTAAATATCATGTTTTTTAAAGGCAGCAGTTCCATCACCATGACAAACAACTGTTCATTTGAAGCCGTGGACGAGGTCATGAAATATGTCGAGATGATCATCTACATCCCCATATTTCCATTCGGCCTGGGCCTCAACATCATAGCGCTGCTGGTTTTCTGCTTCTTCATGAGGAAATGGACCGAATGCACCATCTACATGACCAACCTGGCTCTGATGGACCTGATCATCCTGGTCCCGCTTCCTTTTAAAATGCACGCCTCCAACCACCGGTGGCCCGGCCACTTCCAGCCGCTCTGCTCGGTCCTGGAGAGCCTGTATTTCGTGGGGATTTACGGCAGCGTCTACATCATCATGTGCATCGCTGTGGATCGGTGGGTGGCCATCTGTCACCCGTTCAGGGCCAAGCAGCTGCGCTCCACCAAAGCGGCGTTTTGGACCTGCATCGGGGTCTGGGTTCTGGCGATAACGGCTATCTTCTCCACCATCTACCAGTCACGGGAGGCCATGCAGACGGACTTCCATTGCTTCCACAGGTTTTCCAAGAAAGGCTGGAGGCCTGAGGTAATCATCTGCGTGCAGGTGTTTGGTTTCCTGCTGCCCGCCGTGGTGGTGGTCTACTGCTCCGTCAGGACCATCTGGGTCCTGAAGAGGTCGGGTCAGCAGAGCCCCCAGAGCCTCGCCTGTGTGAAGGTCATCTACAGCAGCCTGGGGGCTTTTCTGGTGCCGTTCACACCCAGCCACCTGGGAATCCTGCTGCAGTTCCTGGTGAGATATTACATACTACATTACTCAAGTAGAAGTATAGATACTCGGCTTTAAAAATACTGATGTAGGAAATGAAGTATCAAGTAGAGTAAAGTGTAAAAGTTCTGGTTTCGAAAGAAGGATTCCCACTCCCTGAAATTATTTTGCAGGACTTTTCCAGGACATTTTCAGCCGTTATGTCATCACTAATACATTCCCCTTTAATGTATGCCTTAATATACAATACTTTTTATTTATTAACATGTACCTCTATTCTATTCTATTTATTATTCTATTGTATGTAACCTGCAGGTCCAATAAATATTTAGTTATCCAGGATAATGACAATAAAAACTCTTGAATGATTGATAGCTTTAATGCTAATTTAGCCATGTTAAATCATATTAATTTATGCTAACAACAGTGGAAATAAAAAATACCAAACATGTAACAGGCTACATTAAGTTTTTATTTCCATAACTTTCCAGAATAACCTGGAAAATTGGTTAATCATTTCCCAGGTTTTGCAGGACATTCCGGAACACTGAAAACATGCATTTAATGCATCATAATGTTCTTTTAATAATGCTAATTACAGTCTTGTTTAAAAATATATGTCTAATGAAGGATATTATTCTGAGGTACATAAATAACAGCCTAATTATGCTGAATTGCAAACAATTTGTCAACCATAATTGTGATTATTCAGTTAAAAGAAAGTTTCACAAAGACAAATCTTTACTGTCATCGCGAATTTGCAAGTTATGACTGTTTGATGCAGATTAAAGCAGCTGGAGATGTTGATCTGGACGATTACAGATTTACAGGCATTTCTGACAGAAAGTCACTTCCTAGCTTGACAGTTGTCATGATATTAACACTATTTTCAAAATAGAAAGTGCAAAGTACAGATAATTGTGTTAAAATGTAATAAGTAGAAGTAAAAATTCAGCTGAAAAGTAATTACTCAATTAAAGTATAAAGAGACAAAATTCCTACTTAAGTAAGATAATGAAGTTGCATATTTATACGTTATATATGTTATTTGGCATCTCTTATTTTAAAGGTCCCATATTCTAGAAACTGTGCCTTAAAATGAGCCATCAGGACTTCCTGTGAAGTTGTGATGTCATCTCCTACCAGTGGGGGATTTGCAGTTATTCAGCCAATCAGAGGAGAGGCTCATTAATAAATTTAGACAGACTAAAACTCCAGAGAGAAGCTTGAGAGAGAACAGTGAGTTTGGGTTTCTAGAACCATAATATGTCATGTTAAAAAAAATCAAAACTGAAAAAAAGGTTTACAAAATGGGACCTTTAAGTAAAATTACGTCTTGAGCAGAAACAGTTCAAATCATATTAAATCCAACAAAGGGGTAAGTAATCAAAGTATCTCACCTTAATGTTTATTTAGTAGCTGATGTGGATCTTTTGATTATATCACATGATCTTCATCAGCAGGTAGTTTGCCCATTTCTCATGGAAATGTAGGTGTTTAAAGTTCCATTTTCTAATGACGACTTTGAGGGTTTTCGTTTCAAAATGCAATATATCCGCTAAAGCCCATAATTCAGCAACACCGCGATGGAATGAAAATCAAAGCTGCTGCTTTACTAAAAACCAAAATAAATAAGAATATGACAATTGTTGCTCTAAAAACAAGTATGGAAACCTCTTGAGTCAAGTTTATAAATTCAGAAGACTGGGAATCATGGTCTTACTTTTTAAATGAAATATTATCAGTTGAAAATATCTTGTTTTTGGTACAATTAGTCTGACATTTAGTAGAATTATCTTATTCCATTGTCAGATAATTAAGCTTATTTCAAGTTTTTTTCTCAATTTAATCTTTTTTTTAAAGAAAATGTTAGTGTTTTTTCTTAAATTGACCCAAATCAGGAAAAAAAACAAACTTGAAATGAGCAATGGAACTGGCAATGGAATGAGCCTAAAAGCAAAACGTTCTCATTTAATATCAATATTACTATATTGACTAATTGGTACTAATTGTACCAAAACAAGAACCTGCTATGATTTCGGTTTTTGCAGTGCATGGGACAAAGGTTATATTATTATTCAAAGAAGGCATGTGTAATAACTGTCTTTCAACTAGAAAACAAGCCTCCATGAGGCCGTACATGTCACATACTAGCACAAAACACTCAATTTAAAAAAGTCAGTGGTATTCTGACTCACACCGCTGTGTCACTGCTATTGTTATTGTCAGATTTTAAATAAATGACTCTCAAACGTGTAGGAATGTTAGACTAACTCCTCTGATCCTCTACGATATGTCAGGTGCATCAAGGTGTGATCCAGGACTGCGGCGCCAAGGCCACGCTCAGCCTGTTCCTGCAGATCACGCTGTGTTTGTCCAACGTCACCTGCTGCCTGGACGCTCTGTGCTACTACTTCATCACCCACGAGGTGAGGAGCACCAAACACTCCTTCAGCCTGCCACTGCTGCTCCAGAGGAGATTCAACTTCAGCACGTCGGAGGTCTGACGACCGGACAATAGAAATATCACATGTCCTCTGAAAACATCTGAGAGCAAAAACTAGGTCTGATTTGTTGAGTTTCAGCTGTGATACTGAAGGAGAGCGGCTGATTAGTTTCAGAAGCTGATGTAGCTGATGTGTGAGTAATAACAGCAGCAGGAATGAGATCTCAGTTAATCTCTGAGCTGAGACAAGGTCAGAATGCGCTGTAGGAAAAGAGCTGACATGCACTGATGTGGTCAGTTTGCAGGATGCGAGTAGGCGTCTGTATAAACTCAATAGGTCAAACCTCCACTGACACCTACAGTATAATAGAGCTGCAAAGTTGATTAAGTGATTAGTTGACAACTATTTTTAATCAAGTCGAGTCATCTTTAACAGAAAAAAATGTCCAAATTCTCTGGTTCCCACTCACATCAGATTATTTTGTGGTTTCTTCAGTCTTCTGATATGTAAACTGATGATCTGAATTAATTGACTTGGTCAGAATTGTCGTTAGTTGCAGATTATTTCACAGACAAAAATATGTTCTGCGCGATGTACCTTTAGTAAAGCAAAGCAACTGATTGATATCAGTGTGGACGACACATATTGAGGGAAATGGCTCAGTGCTTAACTTGAGATTAATGAGATCCTTGTAGATCTGTAACAATTAGTTGATTATTAGTTGCCAACTATTTCAATAATCCACAACCATTTTGATATTTGATTCAAAGATAAAACATAGAACAAGAAAATGTCCAAATTCTCTGGTTCCAGCTTCTCTTCTCTGATTATTTTCTGGTTTCTTTATTCTTCTATAATAGTAAACTGATGATCTTTGGGTTGTGGACAAAAAAAAAGATATTTTGGGTTGAATCTTAACCCTTCATACTTTATACCATTTTGCAGCTTTATAGTATACAGAACAAATGAAAATCATAACTTAAGGTGCCCAGGCACTTAAAATACAGGCTGCAGGAACAAAAAATAAAAAAAGCACGTATGTAAAATGTTTTTAGAATAATTTTTGACGGCTGAGTTTCCCTGATAACTTGAGATAATCTGCAGTCGTCCAGTCATACACTGATAACTCAGAGATTTGTTGATGGCAGACAGTCAGAGTTTCACACTGCTCTGAAGAAGCGTATAATAAAGATAAGATAAAACTTTTTATCGGACATGACAGATAATAAGAGGGGTTTTATTTATATAAGATTTCTCGTGCATTAAATTCAACTAAGTAAGTTATAAAAATAAAATATATATATATCTTAAAATATAGTAATGTAATAAATTCATATAAACATTTTTAATTAAAAGCATTTATAAAAATAATTGATGTTTTATTAATATTAATTTCAGCACTTTTGTGACTTAAAAAAAACTAAATATTTCATCACAAATGTATTTAATCCTGTGGATATTCTGGTGTTTTTGTTAAGTATTAGTTGTTGGGGATAAATTACATTCATGTATCTTGTGGAAATATATATATAAAGCCCAACACTGGGGAAAAAGTGTTTTCATGTTTTACTTTAATTATGTTTACATAATTAAAAAACACTCAATTAGCATTCAATTATTGTATGTCATAGTTATTATGAATTTACAAACACAATTATGATGAAAACTGACTGTTTACACATGTATATACAGTAAATTACATGTTATTGTGGTCACGAAAAATATAAAAATATATATTTTATATTTGTTTTGTATAGTGCAGCTTCAAATATGTGCAATAATAATAATAATAATTGTGAAAGGACCAGCTGTTATTTCAGTTCTATTGAAACAATGACAGTATTATATTGATATTAGTATATTTTACAGGAGGATCTTTGATTATGTATTTATGTCAAAGCTGAACCCAAACTGAAGGCTGTACAGTATGTTATTCCACTTTATATCTAATGTTGCTGATGTTGTACAGTGTTTATTGGTCTAAATGTTCTTCCATTTGGGGAATTACTGTACATTAGTGCTGTTTATATTGTATAGAATAAGCTACCTGCTCTCTAACGCTCATGCTAAAACCATTTTGCACCATAGCCTCCTCTTTATTGAAATATTATTTGTTTGTACCATATTCTATTTTGATTCTGTTCCTTTTATTTTAATACGATTCCCTTTGTCTTTTTTGGGGGGGGGATGTAGAGACTGATCTTTTCAGGTCTTTTTGTATGTGACAATAAAATATGTCAAGACAAAAACCTTTTTGAAATCTTTAAAATATATGAGAACAAAGTCAATAACAGGGGGATGATGTGGATTGTTATTACCACAAATGCTTATGGTAATAATATATAATAAAAAACTTTATAGTTGATGTTTTCTAAAAGTTAAACACCTCCGATATACATAATATTTGGTCATTTCCCAGCTATTTGCATCACCAATTTTGAAACTATATTTACTTTAATCTATTTTAGAGTGAAATATAACTACCCATGTGGGATTAATCTTGTGATCGGTGTAGTTTACCACAATGAAGGGGCAGTTTTCTGTTCTGTTTCTGTGGTTTCCTGTGGCAACAATCACGCACATGTACATAGCAACGCATGTGAAGCAAAAGAAGCTGAGCTGATTAGACCCGAGTTTTGTCCCGGTCTGTAAACGTGAAGAGGAAGTTCACAAAGAAAAACTATAGATTTTGTTTCCCTTTCTAAAGACCGGCTGCTCTTTAAAAAAGCGTTTCGACATCAGCACAGTCTCTAACCCAGAATCTGCAGATAACAAACAATCAGGAGACAAAAAAAGTGTGATTATTTATTCTTAAAGCAGCAAGATATTACAAGAAGAATCGACTGTACAGCTAAATAATGTATTGGAGACAATGAAATATGAAGACATGTCACAGGTCTCTCTCAACAGAGACTAATTTGCTCCAAGTTGAGACAAATCAACATCGTAGAGATAATTATCCCAACAGGCAAATCCATGGGAAGAGCGAGACAAAATTAGTTTTTAGCCTTTGATATCACCTATAGTAAGTGATCTAAACTATAAAGCATTCTTTCTAGATAATTCGTATGTGCCGTACACTAAGCGTAGCATCTCTGACTGCAGACTTTGGTTCCTTCTGTCACTCTAAAGCTCTGCTACTGATTACAGTCTAAAGCCATTATTTATCCAACAAGTAGGAAAGTGTGATACAAAATGAAATAAGAGACAAAACCATAAAGAAAAGGCTCAATCACAAAACAAGTCGATTTTAGATAAAAATCTATGCATGTAACAATATGAAATCAATTTACAGTATATATTGCTTAGGAACAATCAAAGTTATATACACCATTCATTAATGATACAAATCAGCAAAGTAATGTCTAAACTACATGAGGTATGTCTTGCCATTTTCTGACATTTAAAATAAAATAAATTAACAACCAGGAAACAAATATTCACAAGTGGGCAGTGCAAGCAGCCTCCAAGTTTCCTCATGTCACCCACAGTGCACTGATCACTAAATAAAAAACAAAACACAAGGACAAGTCCAAAATAAAAATTGAAATAAAATTTTCTGATGAAAATGTCACAAACCGACACAGGTTAACACGACAAGCTACGGATATATTCAAACACATGTAACATCGTCCAAATATACAGACCATCAGAATGAAAAGAAAGACATTAACAATAAAAGAGCTTTTACAACTTGAGACAAAAAAGTAAACTCAAACTATTAGACAAGTAGTTGCTCTTAAAGTGCAGGTAAAAGCCTAAAGAATTCAAGAGGTATGGTTTTGAAATTGGCTTCAGTGTTGGACGGCTGAGATTTCCGCCTCAGATTTCAGACTCTGTTGCAGATCACAGTCTCCACCACAAAAGTGTTCTCGAAATGACGGATGCTGTGGCACTTCTTTGTCTCACGCCTCTCGATACCTGGAAGAGGATAGATGACACATACAGAAAATCTGTTCAGTACTGAAACTGGAGGTTTTTCAGATTCATATTACTGCTGCTGCCGGGTATGAGCAGCAGTGGGTAACCCCGAAAAAAAAAAAAAATCACATCCGTGCACACTCTGTGGGGGAAGTTTGTCTTATTTTCTAAAAGTCTCATGCTTATTGAAGGCTGCAGTGAGTTGAGATATCTCACATATGCGCATCACTGCCTCCTCCACAGTGTGTGTGGATGTGTCCACTGCACTATGAGTGACTCACATAGCAGGAAGTTCCCTGGCAGCGCCCACACGTACACAAACTTGCACATATTCAGATGATTAGATGATAATCAGGCTGTTGGATGAGTTTTTTTTTTTTACGCTGCTGACACACTATCTCAAATGTTCCTAAGGAAGTCCCTATTTGGTTCTGGATGTATCTGTCCATTGCCCCCCTTTTTTTTTTAATAAGCCGAATCAAACACCGGATTCCGTGTGACTAACCGGTGGAATACTTCCCTTTTTTGGTTACAGTGAGATCACGTCACCGCGGAACGTGTCCCGTGACTCAGCATCTTGCAAGTGTCGGTGTGACAGTGGATGATGATGAACTGGAAGTTATCCAGCTCTGATTATTTGGCATCTCATGCTGGCAGGAAGAAGCCTACGGCGGTGGAGGTGTAGTATGGGGAAGGGGAAGTGCTTACGTCGGCGCTGGTTGCGGCGTCTGAGGCGGTAGGTTTCTTTGCCGTAGCAGAGCCGGTGGATGAACGGGCCCAACTGCCTCATGTTCCTCACCCGCCCCGTCACCACCATCTCCTCCTGGATGATGTAGGTCTGCGGGAGGTACGTCCCTCTCTGTGGCACGAAGAGACATATCATGAGTCATACATCGCTGACGATGGGAATGCCGTCCTTCCCTCTTACAAATCCATTTATCTATTCACTGGTTAGAGATTTCTCACCTTGACATTGACGAGCAGCTCCCACAGGTTCCGCGGAGGCATCACCAAGGTCGTGTTCAGCTCCGTGATGTAGCATTTGTCCAACGCGATGTCGTGATAAGCTGTGAGACCCTGGAATATAAAAGACCATGTGTTCACAACATGTGCAGATTATGAAACACGTAACAGGTAAAGTCAATGCACTCCTAACCTGAAATTGTTTTCTACGACATTTTCAGCAACCACAGACACAAGTTATCAGGTCATACAATAATCCATTGTCCTTTAATGTGTGCAACAAATATTTCCAACTTGATAATTTCCAGGACATTTCACCTTTTTCCTAATTTTTCATATGATTTCCATTATGGAAAAATTTGTCAATCATTTCCCGAGTTTTCCAGGACACGTGGGAACCCTGTCATTGACAGGAAACCATAGAACATTACTGACATTAATGCATTTAAGGACGTCTCACCCTCTGAAAATCGTGGATGATGTCAGCAGGGTCGCTGCCGCCAAAGTGTGGCACAGGAACACTGATCTGTTCGTAGTTGTCTTCAAGGTAGATACCGACATTCTCCTCCAGTTCCTGTCGGCCCCTCATAGGAGCGTAGATCGAGTCCTCATAGACGACCCGACAGTGGAACAGGCTGTCCTCTGGGATCTGCTGATGTGGTTCAACAGAGCTGAATTAGCATGTGGTATATTGTCAGCTTTTTTTCCTCCATGCTGCACCATTAGAACCAGGATGCAATGCAAGAAAAAGGAGTAAAGGACTGACCTGAGGTATGAAGTAGTAGCGATAGACGTAGATGGAGGCCAGCACCAGGCCTGACATGAAGATGACCAGGCCAAAGGTGAGGCAGCAGAGGCCTGTTGGAAAAGGCTTCTTGGACTTGACAGGAAGAACCAGCTGCTCCTGTAGAGAGATGGAGATGAGGATTTAGAGTGATGATCTGCAGAAAATTAGGCCAATATAGTGTTATATAGTGCCAATAAAGTGATGGGATGTACCTTTAATAAAGCAATGCAACTATTTGATATCAGTGTGGACTACACATATTGGTTGCTTAACTTAAGATTAATGATATCCTGTAGAGCTGCAATGATTAGTCAATTAATCAATTAGTTGCCAATTAATCAGCAACTATTTTGATAATCATTTTTAGTCATTTTAAAGTAGAAAATGTCCAAATTCTCTGGTTCCAGTTTCTCAAATCTGATTATTTTCTGGTATTTGTCTTCTATAATGG
Organism: Lepturacanthus savala; assembly: GCA_030544235.1. Classification (NCBI taxonomy): domain Eukaryota; kingdom Metazoa; phylum Chordata; class Actinopteri; order Scombriformes; family Trichiuridae; genus Lepturacanthus; species Lepturacanthus savala. Next base: position 26,811,955 of record CM060461.1, read on the forward strand.
TAAACTAATGATCTTTGAGTTGTTTAAATCTTTAGTTGGAAGTGACCTGCCTTCAGTGAAGGGGAAATGTAATTATTTACTTGTTGAATATGATTGGATAGAAGACAGAATAAGTCAATGTAAGACATAAGACATTTTTGGTTGAATCTTCAGCTGTGGGAAACAGTGATCGACATTTTATGAACCGAACAACTAATTGATTAAATGTTTCAACAACCTACGAATGAACCGACTATCAGGTTAGTCGGTTATTCACAGCTCTAATATCCGGTACCATGTTGGAACGCCAGTGGACATGATGTCCTCTCTCTCTACTCTCACGCTTCCTCATACGACGTCTGAATTGTAACAGAGTTAATTCTGACAGGCGACGTTTGCCAAGCCGTTAGTCAGGCGAGGAGATCTGGTAGACGTAGGACGGGCTGGGATGAGACATGCCAGATGCCCACCCACGGTCTCTCATGCAATCTGCTGCCTCTCCCTACTACTGTTGCTATGGAGAGCAGAAGCAGGGAGAACAGATTGTGCCAGGCTCTGACGAAGATGCTGGCACGTGGCCGTCTGGGTCTATTCTTGGAGGCCTACTTCCATTCTCCATATTTGTAGTTAGTTCCCCCCCCCCAGCTCCCTAAGTGGGAGTCAAAACGAGAACGTTTGCGTGGAGCCGGAGTCCCTCAGCAGAGGACGTATTAATAGATCTACACACATTGGCTCTGACGCCTCGCGTACCGTGTTAGCCAATCGGAAACCGACCAGCCTTTGAGATCATGTGTTATAACAATCAGGTGAAGAAAAAAAAAGTGTTTGCAGAAGTGACGGATGCGTCATTAAGTGGGATTTGTTGCGTTTGGAGGAGAAAGGATGAAAACGGCTTAGACAGGCGTACGTCCATGGTGTCAGATGCCTAATTATAAAATATTCCTGGGATGTACTCCAGAAAGGAGGCTAAATAAAGCTAGACTCGCTGTGATGAGCCTGACCTCAGAATCTACATAATTGGTCTAAATGAGCAGTTCTTAACCTTTGAAACCTATCAAGGACCCCGGGGGGTTCCAGTGGGGTCCCCAGAAAAATGGGGAATATTTTTATTTTACTATTTTTTCACTGACTAGATGCAAGTCAAATGAGAGTATGAATATGAATCACAAAATGACTATTTTGTTCATAGGTTTCACAATCATCATTGTTAATCTGCCAAGTTACAGTACACGGTGTTATAGAATAATTAAATTGTACCAGTTGAAGAGACTACTTCTTGTTATATACAGGTCTGATAAGTATTACCTTGGGGGTCGTTGACAGCAAAAATGGTTGAGACCCACTGGTCTAATTCAAAGATAATTTAAATTATCAGATAAGGCTGCAATGATTAGTCGATTATTTGATTAGTTGACAACTATTTAATTAATCACCAACTATTTTGATAATCGATTAATCAATTTGAGTCATTTTTAAGAAGAGAATGTCAGAATTCTTTAATTCCAGCTTCTCAAATTTGGTTATTTTATGATTTCTTTAGTCTTCCATAATTAGAGCTGCAACAATTATTCAATTAACCATTGCATTAATCATCAACTAGTTTCATAATGGATTTGAGTCATTTTTAAGAAGAAAGATGCAAAATTCTCTGGTTCAATATTTTAAAATCTGGTAATGTTTTGGTTTCTTTAGTTTCCTATAATTGTAAAATTGAAGATCTTTTGGTTGTGGACTGTTGGTTTGGACATTTTAGGTTGAATCTTCAGTTTTTGGAAACACTGATCAGCATTTTACACCATTTTATGAACTAAACTGCAATCAATTGTTTCAATAATCAATAGATTAATGGACTAGTCATTATTGCACCTCTATATCCAAGATAATCATGCCACAATAAAGTACCACAGATTTTAACACTAACTGAGTCCTATGTGAGAGTTGGAGCCTGACATCTTGCAGCAAACAGGTTTCAATTCCTTTCTGAAACCCTACCCATCTTTAAATACGTAAAACTAGAGTAATTATATATTTATTTTTTTCGTTTCCACTTCTGCCCCTTTCATTTTCATTCAATCTGCCACTTCAGATGCCCAGTGTGTTAAACACACACAGACTCATGAGTTCTCAGGCGCAACCTGCAGGAATCACCAGGTATAACACCTAGTGACGTCACTGCTGGTGCAGTGAGGCGTCTTACTCATGGCTCTTGTTTTCTCAATTTCGACAGAGGCTGTATAAAAAAACAGAAGCTATTTGCAAACCTATAATGTCTAGTGATACCATTTTAGATCTTGTAGAGAAGATATTAACATCACAGAGTAATGTAATTGATTGTTAATGTGATGGGACATCTGCAGTGTGTCCTCCAGCTGGTCAAACAAGGTGACGTAATGTCAACATCCCCAGGCTGGGATGGCCTGGTCCTCTCTTATTATAACAGCACTGCATAGACTTATAATACATATATTAGCTTATTATAAACGCAACAATATCGACAATAAAATGCACAATATAGTGTCATTTTAAACCATTCAGTTACACTAAAGTTATAGATAATTACATTAAATTAAATACATTTTATGCTTACAAATACAATGGATTATCTGCATAAAAAGTCGCATTAAGTCATATGAAAATGCACGAATTGAAAAATAACACACATATATAAATAATCTATGCAAACATTAGCATATGCTACTCTATACTGACACATATTTACATGAGAGAACATGCCACAACACGAAACAAAGGAGGACAGAAAGTATGCAAACTCACGTCAGCCTGAGGTATAATGATCTTGTCTTCATCGCTCTCTTTTTCAGGCTTCTGCGCCGAAACTGTCTGGAAAGTGATCTTCACCATTTTGTTTTGTTCAGTGTATAATTTGCTTTGTCTCGCAGCTGATCAGTGAGCTGGTTTCCTCCGCCGAGCCGGGATGATTTTATAGCGGCGCCCGCGTCTCGCCCCCGAGGCTCAGTGACCTCACAAGAGCGTCTTCTCTGACGAACAAGCACTGTGTGGGTATGAGGGAAAAGCCGCCTCGGCGCTGTCAAAATAAAACACCGAGCCGGGGTAACACGTTTAAAAAATACACGATATGACACGCGAAACCTTATATGACGTGATATCTGTATTTAAATGATAATGCATGAACGTTTAAAGCCGTTTAGGGTTAAAGAAACGCATTTTACATCATGGTTTTTATATATTAAAACGCGGCGTGCTTTTATTTTGAAGGCAAGTGCCAGATATGGTAGTGCTTTCCGTATTTTATTTCAAGATGCTCCTGTTCTGGTCCCAACACTATCATCCGGAAATGAAGGGACGTTTCAAACTCCCAGCCAATAAAAATGAGCACTACTACTACTGGTAACGATAATAATTTATTTATTATATCCCTTTTTACATCATATGTACAGAACACTGTGTACTATGTGAATCTTATGTCATGTAATGTGGTCTGAACATTTAACATACATCAAACTGCATTACATGACATGAGATGCAGTTTGATTATTTATGATTTATTAGATTTAAAGTCAGGTTTATTTGTATGACCCCAAATCAGAGATTTGCCTCTGTACAGTAATACATCACCTGTCTTTACATCCTTGACTCAAGTAAGGAAAAATAGACTTTTCAGGAAAAAAAAATGGAAAAGCGACAAAGAAGAGATTTGTCTTCCATGGACAGATATTTGCAATTAAAGTTATATATACAAAATAGAACATGAATCAGAAAACACAGTACAAGACTCCATGGGGAAAAAGGTGATAGGTGTGACATATAATTACTGGGATGTGAGAGTATATAGATAGAGAGGGAGAAAGAAAGAAAGAAGCTCAGGGTATTTCATAGAATCTAAATGTACAACAGAACAACTAGGCCAGCACTAACTATGAGCTTTATCAAAAAGTAAAGTTTTTAGCCTATTCTTACATGTAGAGTCCCCATGGATAGAAAATATGATTCTACAGGAGAGGAGCCTGGTAGTTCTACTTTTAGAGACTCTGGGAACCTCTAATAAGCCTCATTCTAGTGTTCTAGTTGAGTGATAGAGAACTAACTATGAGATATGATGGTGCCCGATAATTAGGAGTTTTGTAGACGAGGAGGAGGATTTTTAATTCTATTCCTGATCCGGGAGCCAGTGGAGAGACGCTAATACTGGTGAAATATGATCTCTTTTCCCAGTGCCTGTTAATTAATGTGCAGCAGCATTATGGATCAGCTGGAAATCTTTGGAGACTTGTTGGCGCAACCTGACAAGAAGTAAAAAATGCGTGGACTAGTGTTTCTACATCTTTCAGAGACAGGAAGTGCCTGACTTTTGCAATGTTATGTTGGTGAAACGAAGTAAACATGTTATTAGGTTTTAAATTAAAAGGGTCACTGGAGTTTTAAGGCTATAGATATGTTACAGATAATATTTTTGTAAAAAAAAAAATCTAATAACATGCAGCAAACGTGAAAATGTCACTGGTAAACTGTCACTTTTTCCCAAAACTCCTCTGACAAATTTGAGTAGAAAAGGGCATAAAAACATTTTTTTGTCATCAAACCCATAGAGCAATGATGTCTTTTTTCTGTTTTCATGCTGCTTGCTCGTCTCTAGAGACTACAGGCTTTTTACACTCTTTACACATGAGAGTGCTCTACTTGACAAATGGCTCATCGCTCCCAATTCACATTCGTTTTTTTTTTTTTTACAGAATGAGAGGGGCACTAAACTAGTCCTCATGGGTGCCCTGATGGCTCACAATCAAGCATGAAATAGGCCAAAGTGACTAATGATGCAACGTGAGAATTGGTAGATATAGGCTATGGGTTTTATTGGTGAATACTCTGAGGAGCAATGTCAGGATCAGAATCAAGTGTGTTTACGCACACAGGGAATTCAACTGTGGTTTTCATTGCACTTACACAAAATAACAGCAATCCTCAGAAATATATTAAGTAAATATATATTTCTGTTGACTGTAAACAGGATAAGAATAGTGCAAAGATGTGATATACTAACAAACTATGATGACTTTAACAACAGTAAACATACAAATGCCCTTTAATTAAGTAAATATAGAAATACTGTTGTCAAAAATACTCAAAAACAAGTACTTACTTAAATATTATCAGCCAAAGTAAAATTAGTCATTATGTAGAGTGTGTTATATTATTCTATGACTGGTTTTGCACCACTAAATACATGTGAAAGCATTTTTAATGTTTTAGTTCATTAACATTTTGGTAGATTAACAGAATTGGTATATTATAACTACTATAACTAAAACGTCTCTACTGCTGTTGCTAATGCAATTTCCCCACAGTGGGACAAATAAAGGATTATCTTATCGTATTACTATTGATACAGCATTCATGTGGACAGCAAGTATTTCATTGTACAGAGAAACTTCTTTCACCACTGTGCACATGACAATAAACACTTGGAATCTTGAATCTAGTGGTCGCGGGTACGAGCCCCGCACGCCCCCGTTTGCGTGTTGCTCCCCGCAGCCCCTTCACCCATTCATATGTAAATGAACCGTCATATATAAGGAGTCCAGGCCCTCCGGAAGCGGCAGTAAGGAGCCCAGTCCCCGGCCATCTGTCCCTTTGAGGAGCCGTTAACGGCTCTCTGGATCCGGTGGGGTTAAACCTCCCCAACATGGCCCCCATCCGCAACAACAGAGGTGATCCTCACAGCAATGGAGTCAAATCTGATAGAAAAGTAAGTAAAGGGGCCTGTGTGGGTACTTACTGGTGCTGGGACTTACTGGTGGTGTATGTTGTTGTTTTGTTTTAACTAAATTAACTCCCGTTGTGTCCTCCTCGTTGCGGCAGATGAGGAAACCTCTGGTGGAGAAGAAAAGGAGAGCTCGCATCAATGAAAGTTTACAAGAACTCAGAGTTATCATCGCGGACACGGACGTAAGATGTTGAACTGTGCACTGTTGGGCCACTGTTGTTTGTAGTGTTATGAATTACACGAAAAAAATGTTAATGAAATACGCTAACACTGACATTTTTTGTCACCCAATGCAGTTACAATCTAAGATGGAGAACGCCGAAGTGCTAGAGATGACAGTGAAACGGGTGGAGAGTATCCTGCAAAACCGGGCTCAAGGTAAACACATTATAAACAACCTATTTAAAGCTTAAAGTATAAGTCAATAAGCACAACTTCAATAAACGTTTTTTGCATTTTCACGCCATATTAACCTTTATCTAGCGTGTTTTCCTTTGTTACTTACAATGCCACGCTTCCGCCAAACAAGATAGTACTTTAAACCTAGCATACGGTTGATTTTTAACGGTTATTAGCGCAATAATATTCTAATAATCAACTGTGCTGCGGCTGCAGGTGCGCGCGGCGTGCGTCTCCGACCGCGGCTCAGCCAATCAGAAACGAGAACTGGACTTTTAACCGACTGGCCCGTTGTGAACCGTTGATTTAAATGTCTGTAACGGCTTTTTAACGGTTGCCGTACGTTTTACGACTTTTAACGGTCGCTGTACGTTTTTAAGTGTATATAACGACTGTTAACGGTTGTTGAACGTTATACATGTATATAACGGCTTTTTAACGGTTGTTGTAGTTTCAAAACAGAAAATAAAATTAAAATAATGTTTTAGTTTCAGGTTTTTATCTAAAAGGTATAAATGTATCTTTGGCATTAATTAGAAATAGCTTTAACCCTTTAAATTATTACATACTGTATGTATTTTGCAGTTCTGTGATGTCATATGGTAAAACACTTAATTTTGAAATAAATATACAAAATACTCAATTGAATGAGTTTGTAAATAAACTTATAAAAGTTAAATAAAATATAAAAGTTTACCTAATTTTAAAGCACTTTTGCCTTTCTACTTGGGAAAAATATCATAAATATTGACAAATGACATGAAGTCACCTTTAAAGGCCAAAATATCCAATATGTCTAATTCTAATGTTGACATGCAACTGGGTATAGCATATTTGTGGATCAATAATGATATTTTTAGTGTTTAACAGTTTTAATATAATATTGAAAATTAGTTTGTTTTACTGAATGACATTTTTAAGGCGTCTATACAGACAAATGCATTAAAATGTCATATTGTTAACTTTTACAAGGGGTACTAACAATAAATGTAAAATTCACATGTGGATTCACAGATAAAAACCTGAAACTATAACTTTAATTTAATTTTTTTTTGCTGTTTTGAAATTCTAAAATGTCACTGACCCATATAACGTTTTTTTAACAGTCCTTGTACGTTTTTAAGTGTATATAACAGCTTATTAAAGGTTGTTGTATGTTTTAAGTGCACATAATGGTTTTTAACAGTCGCTGTAGGTTTTTAAGTGTATATAACGGCTGTTAATGATTGTTGTACCTTATAAATGTACATTTAAAGTGTGTATATAATAGCTTTTAACAGTTGCTGTATGTTTTTAAGTGTATATAACAGCTTTTTAAGGGTTGCCATAGGTTTTAAGTGTATGTAACAGTTGTTGTACATTTTTAAGTGAACATAATGGCTTTTAAAGGTACTTGTAAGCTATATAAGTGTATATAGCAGCTTTTGTCATGGTTGCCGTATGTTTTAAGTGTATATAATGACAGTTGTTGTATGTTTTTAAGTGTATATAACAGCTTATATAACAGCTTTTTAATGGTTGTTGTATGTTCTAAATGTCTATAATGGCTGTTGGTTTCTCTCCATAGAGGCGGACGCTGTGAACCGGGAGGCCTGTGAGCGGTTTGCGGCGGGCTACATCCAGTGTATGCACGACGTGCACACGTACGTGTCCGGCTGCCCGGGGATGGACCCCACCCTGGCCGCGGAGCTCCTGAACCACCTCCTGGAGAGCATGCCCCTGAACCACGAGGACCGGCTCCGGTTGATGCTGCCGGACGGCCCGGTGTCACCGGACCCGTCCTCCGCCGACGACCTCTGCTCCGACCTCTGCTCCGACCTGGAGGACACGGACTCGGAGCAAAGCCACGTTTCCTCCTCGGAGGAGTCGGATCTCCATGATCCTTCTTTAATATCCTCCAAATCAATGTGGAGACCATGGTAGATCAAAAAAAAGAAGGGAATATCATATCAACTAGATCAGGGGCGTCAAACTCAATAGTAATAATATATATTGTTATGATTTTAGCGTCTAATTATTAAAACATACTGCAGCAAAACCTGGCAAATAATCACAGACATCTACTGGCATCTACTATTAACAGTTCTATTTATTTTATGGATATTTGTCATGACCAGCGTGTCTCCATTAACATTTATTCACTTTTCCATCTCTCAATAAATCACACAAGCCTGTGCAAGGGCCACAGAAACTGAGCTGCTGGGCCAGATTTGGCCCGCGGGCCTTGAGTTTGACACCTATGAAGTAGATGATTCAATGTTTTTATGGTAGGATGCATCATAGGCCTCAAGTAAAACACTGCTGGAACTTGTTGAAAGACATATGAGAAGCTCTTTGTGTAATTATTGGGGAACTGCATTTAAACTAAAATGTATTTAATAAATAATAATAATAATTTAGAGCTGCATCGATTAATCGATTAGTTTCCGTCTATTATTATAATTGATTTGAGTCACTTTCAAGAGGAAAATGTCCAAATTCTCTGTTTCCAGCTTCTCTTCTCTGATTATTTCCTGGTTTCTTTATTCTTCTATAATAGTAAACTGATGATCTTTGGGTTGTGGACAAAAAAAACATTTTATTTTTAATCTTCAGCTTTGGACATTTTTCACCATCTGAACTAATCGATTAATCGTTTCAATAATCAATAGGTTAATCGACTATCAGAATAGTCGTTAGTTGCAGCCCTAATGTAATTAAATCTTCATTTGGAAGCGACCTGCCTTCAGTGAAGGGGGGAATGTAAATATTTACTTGTTGAATATGACTGAATAGAATAAGTAGAAATGTGTTGTTAGCTGTGTGTAAGTTATTATTATTTAGGATGTCTTTAACGTTGTATTTATACATGTCAAATGACATTTAGTAGACTACCTCATGTGCTTTGCCAAGGCTTAAACTCTCCAATAAAACTTTTTTTCTTTTTTTGTGACAAAAAACTTGTCCAAAAAGTCTATTTTGTGCAGCAGCTCTTTCAAAATAAGATAAATTTCACACACAAGGATCCCACTATCCGCCCACCCACGGCTGTTTCGAGATATTAGTTATTACTCTGCAATAGTGGGCCATTTGTGTGCTCTCGCTGTCTTTCTCTCCAAGATCCCTTAGCACATCGTAGGCATTTGTGAGGTGTGAAATGAGTAATCCACAGTCCTTATATAGGCCTGACTGAGGACTTGGCAAATGGGTTTTTATAACTTCACTTGAGTAAAAGAATTTTTGATGTCACAGTTTCAAAATAACGTGGGAACAAGTAACTTGCTCGGTCATGAAAGTTAACTAACAATGCACCATGTGGGTTTATTCTATGTAAGACAAGAACAAATCTTTGATCTTCTACCAGTTAATTAAATCCAAATGACTTTTAAAATGATAAATTGTCTATATCTGTTTAATCTATACGAACCATCCTATACAAGCAGGAGAAAGGCTCATGCTAATTCACCTGAGACGCCTTTTAAACTAGTCTGCATTCCTCAGACATGACCTGTGTGGTCCTGGTGGGAACCACAGACACTGATCTGCTGACATCTTCCGCTCCGGCTGCTAAAAAAAAAAAACGCATAAGAAAAGACGGCCATGACAGGGATTAGTGACATCACAGGATCACAGAATCCCTGTGATGTCCACTCTCAAAGTGTCAGTTCTTACACTCACAAAACAGCCGACAGAGGGATTAGCGGCGAAGTGACAGGAAAAAAAGATTAATACAGCAAGTCTTGATGTTATTTAGGCACATTTTAGTACATTTTCCTGTCTGTAGCCTAATGAAATACAGTTTTTAAAGGTACTTTACTTGAATATCATTAATTATCTCCCAGTTACCATTAATCAATGCATCAATACACACAATATGATAAAAAAAGCCTCAGATTCGAATATATGAAACCTTTAAAAAGGGCGATTCTGCTATAATATAATGACAGATTTTATGTTTAATACTAGGTCATTCTAGCCCAAATGCAACCTTAATGCCTCATACTTTTTATTGGCTCTTATATCCTCTTGAATTATATAATGGAGTGAAATATATATTTCACTCCATTATATGGAGTTTAAAGATTAAACTCCAAACTTGTGCCCAACACTATAAATAAAAGGAGTAGAATTAGGGTGTACCCTAATTTGTACATGTTATAAAACACAACATCTACAAATTAGACAATTAGAAATTACTGCCTGGAGTCATTAGATATATTGAAATTATATGAAGAACTACTTTCTAATCAAAGAATAAAACTATGATAAATTACTGTTGTAATATTTTAGGCTAGTTTATACTGATAATTATCTTGTTCTTCAGTCATATTGAAGTTATAATAGACTACAACCATCTGATGACTGGTTCAACCACTGCAGAAAATGACATGAATTATCACATTTTAACCCTTTGAGTCCCAGTAGAACAGCTAATGATGAACTTGCAGTGTGTGTGTTTGGTGAGGGACCGGCTAGACCGGATTTGCGGATCCTCAGAGGTGCAAACGGCCACGGCAGGAGGGAAAGTTGTAAGAGTTCACACCTCGATGACGACTGAAGGTGTGAACGGAGGAGGAGGAGGCTCCTTTGATCAATACTGCAGGATCCTGTCTGGATCTCTGCTATTGTTTCAATGGGACATGCAACTACTTGCATCAGGGAATGTCATGACTTTAGGATTAAAAAGCTCAAATATATTGTATATTTTTTCTTTATCATTTACAATTATATCAGCTGACATCCTGGTTTATTTAAAATAAACTGTCTCCTTTAAAATACAGATTATATCATGTCTAAATCTCTATCAATTCTAAGTGAATCTGCTGCAAACCAGCCTGAAGATTAAGTGATTTACACTCATTAATTGGTCATCAGGCGTTTAAAAGCTGCAAGTATCTGACTGATTTAACATAATATGTGAAACAGTGCAAATAAGGAGAAAGTTGCACGGAAACATTACGGAAAACTTGGCTCTGAATCAGGCAACATTTTTATTTTGAAAAAAACAACAAAAAAACAGAGCCTAACAAAGATAAAGCAGAATAATCTCGATTAAAAATAAGAAATATCAATAATTTAAAAAAAAAAAAAGGTGCATCGCTGTCAGTGTCTGTTCATTTAACAGAAAGACAAATAACATTCAGATAAATGTTCAAGTCACCGAGAGACAAGACTTAAAGGACGAGCTTCAAAGTGCAGGAAGAGTCACAGCATCTGTCTGAGATGTTTATATCTGTGCAATAACCCTAAAATACCGTCTGAAGTGACCACATTAATGAGCTTCACCATATTTATGACGGGCAACATCACACAATTTAAAGTGTCATGTGACACACGTTGAAACTGGGGGAAAACATCAATATTCTCCAATATTCTTTTCTAAACCACAGCAACATAACAAAATAGTATTTACAGTTAATAATAGTCTTGGTCTTACTCACTTTTTTTTTTTTTTAAGATGGATTTTTTGTCATAATTTAAAAAAACATATTTCAGTTTACAGTTATTGTATGAAAAACATATTTTATATCAGTGACCAACATTCAGGTATCTGAAAAAAAGTTGAATAATTGCAGCTTATGTTTAGCACCTGATTGTTTCTCAGTGCAGATGTTTTCACTGCCTCCATTTTAGCATCAGAGGTGGAAAGTAACTCAGATTAGTTGTGTACTTGAGTACAATTTTAATGTACTTCAGATATATATATTATATTATATATAGTATTAGTGTAAGGAGCCTTTATGCAGACTTTTAATTTGATACATGCTGATATCTAAAAAATAATTCAAAGCAGGTGTTTTACTTGTATATTTACTCAAATATCCGAGTACTTTCACTGCTGGTGTGGATGGAGGTAGTGAAAATCTTTAGCCCTTGTTCAGCATTTTTTCAAGTCGTTTTTTTTTTTTTCTTTTGTTTTCGAAGAACATTTTGCAACACCGGCAATAAATTAGGGCAAATAGAGCAGATGAGGGGTGCATGAACCTCATTTTTGTCATTTTTCCTTTTCCTCCTAGTGCTGCCCATAAAAGGCAGGTATGACTAGAGTGGTTGAAACTTAAAAAAACAAAGGTAACAAGTAGCACGATGTGGTTGTAACTGAGGAAATCACGTCACAATTCAAGCAGTTACTGCAACAGTTAGAAGACTGAGCCACTTCCTGTGAATGAACACAGAATGTCAGCACTCTCCAGTTTGCAACGACGCATTTCTAAAGATTTAAAATAAACCGCACTTGGATGTTCACGACATATATTCACATTCTATAGGCAAAAAAAATCAGAAAACAGCGAGACAGACACGGTTCTAGTTTAGTTAACGAATGTCTGATGCTGAGATTAGATCCCTCTTCAGAAGCTGCTCTTCATCATCCTGGTCGATCAGAACTTGATGCTGGTGGCAGTGAATGTTGCTGTGAAAGTCTAGAGCACTTTACTGTCTCGTTAGTCTAAAAGAGGCGGAACCAGGAGAAGGACTGTGGCCGGGGATGAGGACGGGGTCGTAGGTTTCCTCTCTGCTTCTCCTGCTGATGCCTTCTGTCTCTGTGATGTCTGGCTGCTCCTCTGCTGCTGCTGCTGCTGCCTCTGCTGTGCTGTCACAGCAGGAACACACCTGCAAACCACAAAAACCGCATTAACTTTATATTATAATTACACTAATTATAATACAACAAACATTTCTTTGCACTTCTGACTTATGTTACACATCATTATTTTTGTTACTAAGTTGTTATTTTATCGCTCATCTCATTTTCTATACCTGCTTATTCCTCATTAGGGTCACATGGTCTGCTGGAGCCAATCACAGCGCATTATGGCGAGAGGCAGGGATACACCCCAGATGGTCGCCAGCCAATCGTGGGGCACACACACCATTCACTCACACACTCACACCTACGGGCAATTTAGAGTCTCCAATTAACCTCAGCATGTTTTTGGACTGTGGGAGGAAGCTGGAGTACCCGGTGAAAACCCACGCAGACACGGGGAGAACATGCAAACTCCACACAGAAAGGTCCCAGACCCAGGACCAAGGAGGTCTTGAACCTGTGACCTTCTTGCTGTGAGGCAACAGCGCTAACCCCTGTTCCACCGTGTCGCCCCATATACTTTATATTTTTACATATTAAGTGAGGATAGTGTGAAGGAAACAAAGACATTTTTTGATGCTATTTTAAGAAAATCTCAAGACAAAACTAAACCTTAATATATTAAACATAACAAACCTGACTCAAACCATTTATAAAGAAAAGTCTAATATTTTCTTAGGATGTGTTATTGTTTCCATAACAGACAAGTTTGATATAACCCAATATAATATGGATGGAGCTAGTGAAAATCTCTTTTTTTTCTTTTAATGAACATTTTTCAACATGAACATGCATGAACTTTATTGTCATTATCCAACTGTACAACTCCTCACTCTGAGTCAGTGGGCTACATATTTAATACCATATTTATGTGCAATAAATCACATTCAATGCCATATTTGTTAGTACAGTGTAATACTACTTGCTCAATCAATTATTCTGATTCTGATAGTAAAATTGACAATCATATCAAAAAACAGGAAGCTTTTTACATCAATTTCAAGTGAGATAAAACTACTTATCTACTACTTTGCATTAAATAAGATCAGATGACATCACGAGTCTGGATTCATTTTTCCCTGTTGATCATTCCACATTCTGAAGCTGAGCTGCTGGTTTTGCTTCCTACCTTGATGTCGATGGCCTTGGGCAGACCTCCCTTCTTGATCCAGGGGTGAACTTCTATCAGCTCCTTCGTTTGCTCCTCGGTGAATCGCGGCTGGTTCTTCTGCAGCAGCTGCAGCTTCTCTCTGTCCTCTCTGAGGACTCTCTGGATGTCCCTGCAGCTGCAAAACACACACACACATTCAATAAACCACTGCAACTAAACAACCGTCAGCAGCATTTCAGGGGGGGTTTAAAAAACAGTTATTTGCAAGATTAGGATCAGTACCAGCTGTTTCTGTAGTTATTTTTTATTTTTATATCTGTTTTTGTCCCTTTTTGTCTCTCAGCTGTTGATGTATCGCTGCCATCTAGTGGTTAAAACCGTTGTTGTTACATCAAGCTTAACATTCCTGTGTGAATGCACAGTGCAAAACACTGAGAATAGAATTAACACTGAAGTAGGAGAAGTTTTCTGTGAAGTAGATAAATCTTTGAAAAGAAATCCATAGACTGGTAGTTTTAATGAGGGAGAATAAATAGCATTGTTTTAATACATGTTCTGAGGGGATCTTTAAGAAGTTATGAGTAAAACAATATGAACTAAAAGTGTTAATACATAATTTGTAGTATCATTGCAGCCAGGAGCAAATAAAACATTACAGTGCTGAGGTTGAGTGGAGGTGAGTTGTCGTGCAGCTGCATGAACGAGTGGAAAATGTCTAGTTCACCAAGAGGGGGACATCTTTAGACCTCTTTAATATAAAATATTTCTAATTTACTTTTTGACATCAAAATGATATATGATGGCATTATCTCCCTGCATATTCCTCATTAATTCAAAATAATCCAGTGACATTTAATCACTGTGGCCACTAGATGGAGCTGAACGGAAAATATCTCCGACATTAACTTTTCTTCAACTCTGGGTGTAAAAAGTACGACAGTAAAAGTTAAATCAGTGTTCTTCACATTCACCTATAAACTAGAAAATGTATGATTGAATAAAATGTTCCTATTTATAAATGCACCTAATTATTAAAGTTCACTTTTTTCATGATTTCAAAATTTTATATATTTAAAATCTTTTTGAATTGCCTCACATCAAAAATAACTTTTAATGGAGATTCAATCTCTTTTGCCTTCATCGCGGCATTAATTAATTTTAATTAATTAACATTAACCACCTGCATCTTCTGATAGCAATTTAAATTTATTGCATTTTCACTAATAATAACTTACCACTTACCATCTGTTGTAAATTTCACATTCTACATAAAACCTAGAGTCTACATTTACAATCACACAACCAGTGTCAAGTGCTGCGTTATGTTTTCAGTAAGATAACATGACACTGACTTTATTATAAATGTATGATTGCACACAGAAAAACATCATACTTTTTTCATTATCCATACATTTTTCACATCAGTTCTGATAAAAAAATGACTCACCTGAAAGGTTTCACAATATCTCTAAAAAGTTTATTACATTCTTGGTCATGTTATTACATTTTACATGAAGTTAAGTTAAAGTTTTATTACATTTTCAGGCTGGGGTACATCACTTCCAGCACAAACTGCAGAATTACATGTGCTAACGCATTTAAAAAGCATGAAAATCTAAATGTTTGGGTCAATACTTTCAGCTCCGACTGCACAAAAACAGAAACTAACTGTTGGGACTCCTGTCCTTGAATCGATAATTAACGAGGCTGTGTAACATTTCAGTGTCAAACTGTTTGGTGTAGTTTTACTCTTAGACTTCCAAAACAATCAGAAGGCTGATAAAATATTAATCTCTTTCACAGCAGAATCTACAGGGCTAATATCTCATTCCTCCACAAAACTGATCCTCTGTATTTGACCCACAGTGACAGGAGTATTAACCCTGACATGTATATGTTTGTTGCTGGGCAAAAAACAGAACACACACAGGGAGAACATGCAAATTTCACCCAGAATCGACCTGTTTGAACCCAGAACTAATCACTGAACCTCCTCCTCTCCTCTGCGGCTACACCTGTGTCCTGACAGGTCGTCCTGAGCAGCCATATTGGTTCCTGCAGCTCATTCATCAGTACGTACGTGATGAAGTGATCGCTCTGCTCCATCGTCACAGGCCTCATGTCGCTGCTGCTGCGCGAGTGACCTTCGACCTTCTGGCTGTTCTGGGAGGAATCCACGCTGCCGAAGTATTTACTGCTGTTGTTGCTTCCTGTAGGAGACGCGAAAGAAATCCAGGTTTTAACTGTTGAACTTGAACACACAGCAAACATATTACAGTATAGTAAATTACCAAATAATAGCAGGGGTGCAGATCAAGTGTTTTACATTTTTCTAAAGTCAGATTACAGTAGTGTAGTTAAATGTCTGGCTTTATTATGTCTGGCTTTATGTCTAGTCTTTATTTAAAGATAAAGTGCTTTAAAACACCCACATCTGAAACAAAGTGCTGTACAGACATGTTATACATACACGTTTGTTAAAAAGTTAAAAAGGTTCTAAAAACAGGCCTGTCAGATATGTAGAGGTAAAATGTTCCAGGTTTTAGGGGCAGCAACATTAATTCCTTCTCGACATAAATCTTGCTCAGCAAAACTGGAAAAAAATCTGTTAATTTACACCAATTCTTTTATAAAACTACAGTTCTGTAGGTAAACGTCTACTTCTCCAGAGTTTTACTCTGCATATTTTACCACAGAAAGTTGTGATTTTAATTTTTTCGCTGTAACGGAGCCGTGGTGATCGACAATCAATAATCAAGATGAACAGAGAGGCTGTTCTTTAATGTCATTGGAACATGAAAAAAATTGAAAAGCCTCAGTAGTCACATCTTCTTCCTTGATTTAGATTTGTCTTCCCTTTTTTAATAAATTAGAGTGTTTATTTGTAACCGGTGCTTATTAATTAAAATACACAGCTGCACCCGCTGTTAATTAAAACTGGTCTATTATTTGGTCATTTACAGAAATCTCCTGCTATGGATAAAGTGTTGAGACTCCGGTCCGGACCTGTTCCGCTCCCAGACGTCCCGCTGGCTGACGTCCGGCTCTTGGACGTCCCGCTGTTGGACATCCCGCTGGCCGAGGTGCCGCAGCCGTTGGACCTGGAGCCCATGGACCCGGAGGTGGCCGAGCCGCTGCCGGAGCAGGAGTCTTCGTGCAGGATGATGTCCAACATGTCGCTGGACGAGGAGTTGGCGTCGCTGTTGTTCCCGTCGCCACAAGAGCTTTCCTGCAGGAGAGAAGAGGAAGGAAGGAGCCTGACGTCAGAAGTCTGGTCAACACGCTGCTGCTGATGCAGCTGATGCAGCTTTGTAACAGAGGTCATGGAAATTCAGCATCATCCGCCCTGTTGACTCTGCATTTTTAGGCTGAACTGGAAATATTTCACTCACCAGTTATTTGTTCCATTACCAGAGCTGCACAGGCTGAGAGAGCTAAGAGTTTTTTTTCTTTTTCATACACTAATTTGTTTTAAATATCCCATATCACACACTTTATGTATTTAAAGTTTTGTCTCAAGCGTCTTTCTAAAACTCTTTTTAATCTTCTCATTCTCGTGCTTATAAAATCAATGTTGTGGACAAGAACAGTCACGAGAAGGTCACGGTTGCAGCTGTAGGTGACTTATGGAATTAGGGAAGAAATGTAGAAGTTTTCTGATGATTGATTTTCCCTCTTTGCTGCAAACATTAAGTCTAGAACTCACTTTACCCCAAGAAAAACACTCATAGATGGACCAGGGAGGCTGAGAGATGGTTGAAGGGTATAAAGTATAAGAACATCACGTGTTTTATCCTTAAGGAGCCATGACTGAGCCGTATTTATACATGACACAATATTAAAATAGTAAGAAAGTGTTGCACTTTAATGCTGTGAATAATCTGGAGGAACCACTGTGACATTAAATCTAAAAGGCTGAGTGACGTGTGAATCAGAGAATTTACTGCAGCCTGCATATAGTAGATTAAACACCCCGCTGTGATTACGTTTAGTAAGTTTATTTTTTTCTATATTATGTTGGTAGCTGTTAAAAAACAAAGTGAGTCAGTGACATTAAATCCTGAGAATTTAAGGAGGTTTTAGTCATAGTGAGACTTGGAATTTAAAAAGGAAAAGGACAGAAAAGAGGAGTTTGTGTCCAGTGGCGTCATTTCATTTCCTTCTTAGAAAACTGTACATTTAAATGCAGCAATCTGGTTCAATCTGAGAGTAAAATCAAGACGCTAGAGACTAAATCGGCTTTTAAATTGAGCTACTCACAAATCACAAATTAATCTCATCTAGTGTCAATGACGTCAAACCTGAGTTTTGCCTTTAAAATGCTCAAATAATATGTTGAACACAAACCAAACCAGCTTTAATCACATTGACCTGTTGAATTTAACATTTGGGTCAGTGACAAATGATGTTTGACAAGATGAGAAAGTCTGAAAAGACAGTTTTAAGAAGCATTCATCAGAATGTACATTTTGTCTTCATGTTGGTTTCTTGTCATTTTAGAAGTCCATTTATATTTATAGTGATATGAGTCTCATCCAACATACTAGTCCTACTAGTAAATGCAGTGATACACAACCAGGACTCCTCATGTTTCCTTATGTTAGTAGCATTAAAATAACATTAACAGCCCTAATTCTAATGATTTATGAGTTAACTTGAGTTATGTTGAGTCCTGTCCTTATTTACCTGCTTCATCTCCCTCTCTGCTGCCTGGTTTCCGTTTGCTCCTTTCTCCCTCTCCGTGCTGTTGTTTCCTTGTCGTTCAGACGTCGGTGCGGTTCCGTCCAGCCGGTCCACACACAGCTCCAGCTCCAGCAGGTTTAGTGGTGAGCTGCAGCTGGAGTGGAACAGCGGCGGCGACGCCTGGCCTCCGTCTGCTCCGGACTGAGGTGTAGGGGAGCGGGACTGGCCCTCGACGCCGGGTTTTCTGGCGTCTGGCGGGACGTAGAAGGACTGGGTCGGGGGTCCTGTAGGGGGAGCGGACGGGCTCTGGGCGACGAACGGGTTCTGAACGCCGAAGGCGGGCGGAGCCGGACACTGACCCGGAAACGCGGCCTGGCAATAAGGCTGCGTCTGGGTGGGGAAGGCGCCAGCGTCGGTGTGGAACAAAGGCTGCAGCGGTAGAGGCCCGGCGGCCAGCGGCGGGTAGATGTAGTTGGGCAGCACCAGAGTCAGAATGGGGGCGACCACGGGGACCGGGTAGGGTTCTGGATGGATGGGGGGAGGGCAGGGCGGGGCCTGGGGGGCCTGCAGGGCCACGTCTATGTGCGGCGCTATAGAAGCAGATCTGGGGTAAACCTGCAGGGGGAAACCGGGCATCACGGCCGGGAACGCCACGGGGAAGGTGGACTGGGAGTTGTCGGAGGAGGACCAGGAGGCCGGGTTCAGGCTGTGGTTCTGGAGAGGAGGACGAAGCTGCTGCTGCCGCTGACGAGACGCCGCGCTGTCAGACGAGTCCAGCTGCTTCGCTCGCTTCGACTTGGTCCGCTTGTTGCGTCCCCCGCGGCGTGGAGTCGGCTCCGCTCGCTGGCCGCCAGGTTTACAGGACAGAGCAGCTGCTGCTGCAGGAAGGAGAGGAAGAAACAGAACTCAGTGAGTGATTCATGAACTGGAGAAAAGTGATTGTTAGAGTGAGAGGAAAACCAAAAATGTCCACACACAAATAAACTGCTTTAAAATCATCATACATCAATAGTTGTTCTGCTTTTTCCTTTCTTCTTAAATCTCTTACACAAGTTCTTTTCTTGCTCAAAACTACATGACATGTAAGAGTCAATGGTTTTCAAACATTAAGCTAAAAGGAAAAGGCCAAAAGCTGTAACACAGCCAAAAAAAGTTGACAAAAATGTATAAAAATGCCTGAGGACATACAGATTAATCATCTTTAAAGAATATTTAAAAGCTTGGGCCAATATTTATCAGTTCAAGAAAATCTATAAAGGAAAAAAACAAATCAGACACTATGAAATTCCCAGGTAAAAGGTCTGATATTAGTAGTGATTGTTAAATGACTCTTATTTTATTGCGTATGTTTCTTAATAAAGGGGCTGGTAATATAATATTTCCTTCTTCCTGCCCCTTTTCAATCGTAGAAAGTATTGTTATAATTCTGATTGGTTACTGAAGTACTGTTTCCTTGATGCAGAATAAATAAAAATGTATTTACAACCAATTCCAATGGGTCAGAACCACAAGCTGCCAGACAGTGTTTAGAAGTGACATGAATCCTTTTAATGATCTGACGTCTTCTGTCTCTTCTCCAATCAAACTCAATATTTACAGTACAACAACAGTACAGTTACAGATGATGGTTAAAACCACACCCGATTTGTAATAAACCAGACTTGTCCTTAACAAATAGCCTCTTATATGATGTGTCAGTGTGTTTTGCAGTGGTACCATCGCTGGTGATCTGTTCTCTCTGCTGCTCCAGGTACTGAGAACAGTTCTCTTTGAAGGCCGTGAGTCCGCGGAGCTGTTTGAAGCGGCACAGAAACGCCTGCTCCTCCTTCTGTGTATGAGCTGCTAAAACCTGCTTGGTGAGGCCCAGCTTCTTATAGAACTCCCTCTCCTGACTGGGAGGAGTCACGGCCGGAGGAGGCTGGCCGGGGGTCTGGCTGGAACATGCACCCGAGATGTCCTCTATGATCTCTGCAAGTAGCACAGCGGTAAAAAACTGTTTAAACATACAACCATGACATAAAACAAGGAGGTTTATGCACAGCTGCTTAAAAAACATCTCAGAGTTAAATTACTTACTACTTTTATACTTTGAGGCCAAATATTTCACACTTTTCTATGGTTTTATTTGAAATTGAATACCTCTAACAAGGTAAATTTGTGGTTTTAAGAACCAAAAAATCCTCTTAATATATTTTTACGCCTCCTCTCAAGCTTCTTTCTGGAGTTCTAGAAAGAACAGGTCTTATTATATAAAATGAATGGGGGTGGGTGTGACTTTAAGGTTGTGACATCACAACTTCACTTAAGTCCTGACGGATCATTTTTAAGGCAAATTTCCTGGGGATGGGCTGTGGATCGAGTTTTTCTAGAACAGATAGACCTTCCTTATAAAATTATTAAAAAAGCAAATAAAATCTCACTTTCTACAATATGGAACATTTAATATGAGCAAATAAAATAAGATATATTTATAGAACATATATACATCTTCCTTATGATTTTTTATAAAGAGCAAATAAAATCTCACTTTCTACAATATGGAACCTTAATTTATCCATCTGATAAAAATGTCACTGTTTATTAATATGATCATTATCACTATTTTAATGGGTTGAATGTTGTGGATTACAACTGAATTCGATCAATTCTATAAATTGATGAAAGAGCTGCCACTGGTGGATATTTAGATAAAAATATCTTATCACCACTGTTGTAATTTATTTTAATAGTGAAAAAGTCGACTTTTTCTGTGTTTCACACACAAACATAAGATGATGATTTATCTGAAGATCTGAAACAGCAGTTGTGCAACAATAGAGGACAATGGGGCTGGAGGGAAACAGTTGTTCACACCTGATACTGGTTGAGGTTTCTTGTCTCCGACGTGGACTATGGTGCTGCTGTAGCTGCACTGGCTGGTGATGGACACCACGCTCTCCGGTTTGTTGGGTACAGGCGGCAGCAAAGTGCCGACCGCTGCTGTGGCCGCGTCGCTGGACTTTTTGTCTTGATCATCCAAACCGGACTGATCCTTCAATAAGGCCGGATCTGCCAGAGAGAAAAGGGAACATATACTGATATGGAGCTGGCATTTATGAATCTGAGGGAGAAGTTTAAGAACAGCAGCATAGTTACGTGTTGTGTTTTAATTTAATTTAACCATAGTTTTTACTCATATTTCACACTTAATATAAAATAACAAGCTGAGTGATATTTGCAGCATTTTTGTTTTGTGGGTTTAAGTCTTTGCTCCTGCTTCTGTTTCTGTGGTTATGTGTTTGTGTTTCCTGATAATAAACGAAGGACTGAAACGCACCTTCAGACACCTGCATGCTGTCCGATCCTTTCCGTTTGTCCTCGTCTGAATAAGAGGACGTCGTTTTAGATGAAGATTGGCACTTTCTCTTCATGGTGATGGGAACGTTGCAGTTCTCCAAGTACCTAGAGGAACACACCATAACACGCTGATGAGGTTCTGTTTCTGTTTTAATTATCTAAACAAACAAATATGTTAAAATCACGCCGTTTGTACCTGATAACACTGTCCAGACAGCTGATTTGCTGGTAGGAGTAGACGGTTTGGTCGTTGAATGTCATCTCATCCTGGAAAGAAGCTCTGCTCCCCTCCACGGTCGCCCCGGCCTCCCGGAGGTTCAGAGGCGTCGCTGAGTCTTTGGGCCGAACCACCGCCGGACTCTTCTGTACAGATTCTACTGAGGAGAGGCCGGGAGTTAGTGGACAAGTACAGGATGAGGTGGATTTAACAGAAAGTATGACGTTTCTTGGGTGGAAGGAGTTAAAACGCCAACCTCAGTGACAGCAGGTGTGAATGTGTGTAACTGTGTGAATCTGATCTGCTGCCTCTCACAGAAACTTCTACGAATCAATAGAAGTTTGAGTTTAAAAATCCAGGCAGTCATTTTCTATACCTGCTTATTCCTCATTAGGGTCACATGGTCTGCTGGAGCCAATCCCAGCGCGTTACGGCGAGAGGCAGGGATACACCCCAGATGGTCACCAGCCAATCGTGGGGCACACACACCATTCACTCACACGGCAATTTAGAGTCTCCAATTAACCTCAGCATGTTTTTGGACTGTGTGAGGAAGCCGGAGTACCTGGTGAAAACCCACGCAGACACGGGGAGAACATGCAAACTCCACACAGAAAGGTCCCAGACCCAGGACCAAGGAGGTCTTGAACCTGTGACCTTCTTGCTGTGAGGCAACAGCGCTAACCCCTGCACCACCGTGTCACCCCCAACAAGTCTCAGAAAGGCAGACTTCTTTTTCACCACTTCAGCTGCTGAACTTACTGCCGTTAGTTTTCTTGTTGTCTGGTTTGACCGGCGGCTGCTCCTGACTCTTCTGG
Organism: Lepturacanthus savala; assembly: GCA_030544235.1. Classification (NCBI taxonomy): domain Eukaryota; kingdom Metazoa; phylum Chordata; class Actinopteri; order Scombriformes; family Trichiuridae; genus Lepturacanthus; species Lepturacanthus savala. The sequence goes on from CM060461.1 coordinate 26,834,809, forward strand.
AAGTGGATTCCTTTACAGATTTCCTGAAAAGTTCGCTGCAAAAACAGAAACCAAAGAGTTAATATACAGTAACTTCTACTAAAGAAATGGACATTCCACTGTTTCCAAATACATTCATAGGAGAATTTATGAAGATTTATTCTTAAAAAATACAGAACTATGTAGAAGATGGATCACATTCAACATGGCTCACTCAATCCTGATTGTCAGGAATCAGTCAGGAATACAGTTATTGTGTATAAAATAAAGCAGCTGTTTCCAGCTGTGCAGGAAGAAACAACCAATCAACAGCCTGTGATTTCCAGGGTTTACTGACCTGTCTGGTCTTGCAGCTCACGTCCTGCTCCTCCTGCATCTTGGTCCCGCTGCCGTTGTTCAGACTCTCGCTGGAGGAGGTGAGACTCAGCAGGTGGTCGTTGCTGTTCAGACTCTCGTAGCCGCTCGACCTGCTGTTATGAACCGGCTGCTCGAAGATAAAGAAAAGGAAGGAATGAAGAGAGGATACAGCAGTGGCTAAACTAGGGCTGCAAATAACCACTATTCTCACTGTTGATTAATCGATTTGTTATTGAAGTGATTAATCAATTTGTTGTTTGGTTTATAAAATGGTGTAAAATGTTGATTACTGTATTTTTTTGCCCAGACCAACAGTCCACAACCCAAAGATCATCAGTTTACTATTATAAAAGTGAATCCTGGCATTTGCACATAATCTTTCCTAAATCTCACCTGTTCGTTTCATTATCTTTTAATTTAAATAAACAAACATCCTCATCATTCCTTCATCGCTTTTTCCTCACGTACCTGTAGAAGGAGTTTATGGATCTGCTCGGTAATCTCCAGGATATCAGAGTCCATGGTTTTCATCTCAGCCACAGCAGAGGCCTGAGCCACGAACACATCTTCATTCACTGGTCCCCTGGAAAACAAGAAGAAGCAACACACGGGCAGGACATGATATGACCATTAATACCAAGGTCCTGGAGGTATTGATCTGTGACAGTCAATGACGAGGCAGCAACACTCACATTCGCACTTTGTGTCTCCCGATGACAAAGGAGACCTTGTGGCTCCAGGGGTTGACGAAACTGGACCAGCTGGTGTCCAGGATGATGTATTCTCCGTTTCCTGCACAGAACCGGATGGACGAGTGGTCGAACGGCTGCCCTGCGTACTGGAGGACTGCAAAGAGCAGAAATACAGTCAGGGTTTTCTATGCAGACACAGGACAATCCTCCTTTATCTGCCTGCAGAGAGACTAAAGAAAATATATTAGTCAGTGATATTTTTATTTTTTATTTTTGACAAAAAACAGACAAATTCAATGTCCTTAACCAATAACTGTGATGAAATTATCATTCATTTCTTGCTGATGAAAAAAAACAAGATGAAATCTATTAAATACAAATATAAAAAAGTGTGTGTGTGTGTGTGTGTGTGTGTGTGTGTGTGTGTGTGTGTAAGTGCTTCTCTGGTAAAACGTGCTGCCAATCAATAGCCAGTTTATGTATTAACCTGTGTTTCACTGTATTCCTGCCTGAAACATACAGAAAAATAGAGGATACAAACTTATTATTCCTCATTTTAGATGTTGTAGCTGTATGTTTATACGTATATTTATACACCTGCTTAAAAACATTAGCAAGTTACTGATCTTATTTCAGACATCAGTAGTTGATTAGTGTGATGAATGTGGTTTGACTAGATTCATTTTAATTAACATCACTATCAAACTGGACTAAAATACTTTGAATTTTCTTTGACTAAAATTAGACTAAACTAAGACTAAGACTAAAACTAAATGGAGAAAAAAAGCAGACAAAATTAACACTGTTTTATACTTAAATACTGTTTTATACTTAGATTTTCTTTGAATAAAAATAGGCTAAAATACCAAGACTTTTTGTTGATTAAAATGTGACTAAACAAAAGAAAACCCCCCTAAAAAGTAGACTACATATGCCTAAACCTAACAGGGCATCCAAGACTAAACCTAAGTTAAACTAAACAGCCGACAGAATTAACAGGGTCTGCTTGAATCCATGAACTCACTCTTCCTGTGGACGGCCAGCATGATGGGCCGGTCATTGGGATGCAGGTGGAGGAGGACCGAGGTGCCGATCAGGTCCTGGGGGAGATACCCGAGGAGAGGAACCGCCCTAACGCACACAACACATTAACACCCCGTTAGCTAGTGAGTTATAGCGCTTTAATTATGTTCTGGTCAGCATTAAAACAACATGTGGCTGTGGCTCACCGCTCGTCGATGTCCTGGAACACACAGTTTGGAGTGTGTGTGGTGGTGAAGATGCGCTTGTCTGCTGGGATTCTGGGAGCTTTGAGGAAAAAGAAAAAAAATGTAATTTAACTGGGAACATCTTTTAGCTTTAAATCTTTTATTTTGATTACTCTACGGACAATTTTGATGACGCCAGTAGTTGACAATTTCAGTAAAACTTTATTTAACGAGTTAGATCATAACACTTTATTCACAGCAGCTGTCATAAACCGTTGATGACTGTTTTATTTGACTTAACATTCGTACCAAAACTTTTATGAATGTGACGACAGCTCGTAAAAATAAAAGTTATGACAGCTGCTGTGAATGTGTCATGAACTCATTTTACCACAGTTTCTAACCACGATTTTACCACGATGTGACAGTAGTAGGGAGATAATGTTGAACTTACATTCTTAGTTACATTCTCCCCTAAATTCCTCTAAAATTGGCTTCACCCTTACCATCATATCCAGAATGAACCCTCTCAGCCAGGAGGAGGCAGCAGAACTGGTCCTCGGCGTGAACTGTGTCCTGGACCTTCATCAGATAGGGCGTCATACGGAAAGGATAGTACTGCAGCACGCCCTCACACTCCTTTCCACCGCTGAGAAAGAGTTAAAAGAAGCGTCAAATACGCCAAATCAAACCAAGAGTCCGGCTAAAGTCTATTCCATTCAAATATTCTCAGATTTTCTCACTCCCTCATTCATACTTTGCACTCATGCAGTTCAACATTCAGGACACAAGGGGGCAGCGTTTAGCCTTTTTACAAAAAAAAACAACTTGCAGCAGAAAATTCATTTCTGCATCAGGTGGCGACTAACATCCTCATTAAATATAAAGTTTAAAGTGTTTTATCAAGATTTTTAATGAAAAAAATAAAATAAAAGCAATAAAAATGTCCACCTAGTTCAGTAAGGCGTGTGTGTGTGTTTTGTATGTATAACTCCACGGTGGAAAAAGCATCCGATTACAGTTGCACGTGTGACGTCACAAACGTATTGAAAAGCAATTAAATGGAAGCATGAATTTAAATTACAAACAGGCATTAGCAGCAGATGGCCTGACTGTGGATTAAGCAGACACCCACACACCTGATACGGCAGAAGAAGGACTTCTCCTGCATGCATTCAGGCTGCGACGACTCTGAAACGGAGAAAAAAAATTCATGTTTTCGATGCAAAAGCAAATGCTCGTCTGGGTCTCGGTTCCTGCAAGCACTCGAGCTTTGAATAATTCCATCGAAAAGCAGCATCTGAGGCTCTGCAGCTCCCCACCTAGATGCAATGAATTTAAACAGCAAGTTCTCAAATTGGTAGGGTGGCCAGAATAATTCCAGGCGGAGGGGGAATAAATCAGGAAAAGGGGGCTGCTGTTATACTGGGGGCTGCTGTTATACTGTAGAAAGGGTAAAAGGTAACGGAATAAAATCCATAAGTAAACCAGGACGTTATCAGGTCAACTGGAGAGAAAATAATGAGTCTCTGAGCTGAAACATTATTGATTTTTACATTTTAATAAATAAAATGGTGTAAAATGTTGATCACTTTCCCAAAGGTAAAGAAGATTTAACCTAAAATGTCTTTTTGATAGTCATTGTAATAAGGATAGATCAATATATCCATTATTAATTAGTTGTTTGGTTCATGAAATGGTGAAAAATGTGGATCAGTGTTCATTTATTTTTTTGTCCACAACCCAAAAATCATCAGTTTACTATTATAAAAGACTAAAGAAACCAGAAAATAATCAGATTTAAGAAGCTAGAACTAGAATTTGGACATTTTCTTCTTACAAACGACTAAAATCCATGATCAAAATATCTGATTAGTTGATGACTAATTGATTAATTGACTAATTGTTGCAGCTCTAAAATTTCCACCATGTATCTCTGCAATTTTAGTTTTTACTTATCCATGCTAAACACATTTAAATTTCTGCAGTTTCTGAATAAACCCTCTGCTTTCCTGCTTTTCCTGAGACAGAACTTATTTTTCACCAGGATGTCTGGAGATGCTACAACTGGATGAACTGAGCCTGTTCACAAAGGGCCTGAGACATTCTGTTCCATTGACTCTAGTTACTTTTCACATTCTAGAGCGTGTTATGTGAAAGTAATTTTCTCTGACTGGCCGTACATCTCTGATCTCCACTGTGCTGCCAGACCCTGCTGAGGAACTCAGCTCCAACTATGCAGCGCTGATCAAATATGGATCAGGATCCTGTTTCTGCATCTTTCTTTCCTTGATGTTTGCAGAAAAGTATTTTTTCTTTGGATTAATGATAAAAGAGACATCAAACAAAACCAGATTAACTACTGTGTTACAAGTTAACAGGGATGTAATTTACTGCTCTATTTAAGATAAATTACCAAATAACAGCCAGTTATTATATAACAGAAAGTTATATAGTACATTTTCATGTACTTTTTATTTATTTGCTGCATGTCATGGTGATCGACAATTAATTTAATACTAATTATAATCTTAATATTACCAGACAGGGTGTTCTTTAACATCATTGGAGCACGGAAAAAGGTGAAGAAGACAAACATGTAGTGTCAGTGATCACGTCTTCTTCCTTTACATTTATTTTTTAAATAAATTAGATTAAACATTTATTTTGAACAAGTTATTTATAATACTCTATTTATGATATTATACTGGATTATTTGGTAACTGACATTATTTAATTTTTTTTTTTCAGAATTTGGGTGAATTTGGTCCAGTGTTTTTTCTTTTTTTCAACAATTTGGTTCAATTTTACATTAAATTGCATCAAATCAAGTAAAAAAAAAATGTAAATAAGCAAAATAATCTGCCAATGGAATAAGATAAGTCTAATCAATACCCTGCAATTAATTGAAAATCAACTATTATTTGGTAATTAATGGTATTTATTTTATTTTCCTGATTTGGATCAACTTGGTTGAGTTTTTTTAACAAAATTAAGCAAAATTATCTGCTTATCTGCAAAATTCTACTCAATACCTGGTTATTTAAAACTTATTTGATCATTTCCGACATGTGACACACAGTCAGAGATTCCTTTTCTTTTCTAAAAGAGCCCTGTAGCTGTGATATATGTATATTTTATGTATATTCGTACCTGCTCCTGTACAAATGCTCCAGGAAGGCAGGCGGTACGGCGTGGTGAAGCTGTAGAAAACACGAACATCCTGCGGCACCAGGAACTCCACAAACTTGCTGTTCTTGAACACTTCTCTCTTGCAGTTGAGGATGGAGGCGGCCTGATCAGAGATGTAGACGATCCGTCCTGTGCTGAGAGACACGGCCACCGCGAAAATGTCCTGTTGGAGAGGAAGATATCAAATGAAAAATCTGGACAAACAGTCAGTCATTTTCTATACCTGCTTATTCCTCATTAGGGTCACATGGTCTGCTGGAGCCAATCCCAGCGCATTACAGCGAGAGGCAGGGATACACCCCAGATGGTCACCAGCCAATCATGGGGCACACACACCATTCACACCTACGGGCAATTTAGAGTCTCCAATTAACCTCAGCATGTTTTTGGACTGTGGGAGGAAGCTGGAGTACCTGGTGAAAACCCACACAGACACAGGGAGAACATGCAAACTCCACACAGAAAGGTCCCAGACCCAGGACCAAGGAGGTCTTGAACCTGTGACCTTCTTGCTGTGAGCAGCGCTAACCCCTGCACCACCGTGTCTGGACAAACAAACTTTTGTTATATGTTGGCAAGACGAGAAAGTCAAAATACAATATTCAGCATAAATCAGGTCTCTATAAATGTACATTGTGTGTTCATGTTGGTTCCTTGTTATTTAAAGTGCATTTGTATATTTTTTTTATACAAAAAACATGGTTTAACTGAAAAAGAATGATCAAATCTTAAATATAAAATGTGTTTTTCATTTTTTAAACCTTTTTAAGAGAGGTAAATTGCCTCTCAGGTAAACATCACTGACCCATATATGTTTGAAACCTTGAAGTACATTGAAATATGTCTATTATTTTAACCAGGATTCTTACATTGTTCTTGAGGGTGTATTCAGAAGTGATGCTGTCCATCTCCTCTATTGTATAAGACGACACATCCTGACCTGAAGGCTGACTGTTATTGATCATCATCAGCTGGTTATTCTCCTCATTGGCTGCAAGAAAAAAAAACACACAAAAAAAAAGACAATTTCACACAATTATTAGAAATTTTCTCCACATGAGTGATAGTTTAAATGAGGGGTCCAGTAGCCAGATGACCTAATCCGCTGGAGACATGTTTTTATGATGACTAACGTCTCAGGACTGAACTCGGTGACTATAACGTAGACGGACTGCTGCCTGTTTCCATCTGTAAATGTTTAGACAGAGAATTAAGCGTTTACAGAGCATGACGTCCACAAGAATGTTCCGTCCTGCACGTAGGTTTAATTTTCTTCTGGGCAGCAGCTTCTCTTTCATGCTTGAGAATGAATGAGGTCACTCTTGTGGTACAGATAAAATAAATACCCCGATAAAATAATCGGAAACATACAATAAACCTGACTTCAAGCATGTAGGAATAGAGGAGGTAGAATGTAATAAAGTATATTTTTATTTCATTACTGTACTTAAGTGGTTATTTTTCTGTTTGTACTTTACAAAATCAAAATCTTGCAGAGAAAATTGGCTCCTGATTGAGTCGCAGCCAACTTCCAGCCAATCAGGCAGCTCGCTGCGGTTCAGGACACGCCCACTAGAAGCAGACGGAAAATGATGCATGATATTCAGTGTAATATTTAATAATGGACCAGAGACAGAGCCTGAGTCTGGGTCCTCCTCCTTCAGCAATCCATGGACATATTTGGTTAAATTATTTGACTTCAAACACGCCAAGAACTATTGAGAGAGCAACACGATATCCACACCAGTCTTTTCAATACACAAATATTGCTTGTGAGCACTGAGCAGCGACATTGGCACACGCATAAATAAATAAATTAAATAAATATGTCTACATTCTTCATCATAATGGCACAGCCCAGACAATGGAAACCCATTGCCTAAGTACTTGGACTTTTATACCAGTGTTCTATTTTGTCAGACCAGACTCAACAAAATATATTTGTCAATGATAATGTTTTTCCTGACAAAAACAAGACGAAATCAACGTCCTTCATCAGTGACTGAGACTAAATTAACGGCATTTTCTGCTGAAGCAAATAGACGAGACAAAATCTACTTTATTAAATAAAAACTTAACAAACTTGTTAAACTTTTTGTCTTTTTAAATTGTAATTGAAAAAGTGCTTTTACTGGATGTGCCTCTGCCAAGGGTGTGTGTGTGTGTGTGTGTGTATCATCCATCAGTGCTGTCGGCACTAAATGCGGCGACGTCTGTTCCTTAATCACCAGAATCTACTCTCTGCTTCTGATTTAACCTGCTGGGTAAAACATTTTATTCTACTTTTAGTGTGTAGGGAACATTCAGCTCTGGTGGTGTCACTTCCAAACATGTCCCCGTGTCACACTGAACTAAACAAAGGTTCCTAACAATAATTCCTATTTTTACAGATACCTGCCTAGATTCATTTTGATTAACGTTACTATCAACCTGTTGTCAAAGACTAAAGAAAAACTATGTTTCATCAACTAAAATGTAACTAAACAACAAAGAAAACTAAATACAATGGGCTTTAGATTAAAACTAACTCTAAATTCAAAAACAGTCATTAAAATTAACACTGTTTTATACTTGACTATACTATACTTTACTAAACTTCAGTACTTCCTGACAGTACTTTCTCTATGAATGCATAGAGAAGTGGTATTGATAGGTTACTGAGGTCTGAAGTGAGTTTACCTGCCACCTGTTTGACGCAGCGCAGCGCGTACTTCAGCGTGTTTAATGTCGACGACTTGTTGTTGTGTCGTTTCTCCGCCGGCAGGTGAAGCTTCAGCTCCTTCAGGGTCTTTATCAACTCCTTCTGGGTCTTGGCTTTGGCTGATTCCTGACTACTGCAATTCACAATGAACACAATAAAATAATATATAACACTTTTCCAGGATATCATTTTATATGTAGAATTGGGTAATAAAATAAAAGTGTGTGTGTCTCTCCTGTCTCCCATTGTTTTGACGTTTTTATTTTCTATTTTATTGATTCATTTATTATTCTGGAAGCCTCGGTGCACTAACCTGCAGCCGCTGGTTGAAGGGTTATCCTGCTCCGAGCTCAGCAGACTAAAGGCCTTTGAGCTGCTGGGAGGAGATGGACTGTGGGAGTTGGAGCTGTGAAGAGAGTCAGACGGAGAAATGACGAATTTGCAACCAAGTAATTTGCACGAATTTGCAACCAAGTAAGGAAATTATGAGTTAAATTAACACAAAGAGAGAGACAAAGAGTAAATTTCCTTTGACTTTACCAATTAAAGATTAACAAATACACATAAGACACATTATCTAATCTAAGAGTAGCCGGTACTAACTGGGCACAAAATGTTGCTGGAATGTTCTGATATTTCGCAGTTGGTAAAGATGTTGAAATTATTCTAATTATAATAAAACAGGTTTACTCAGTAGGGCTGCAGCTAGCAACTGTTCTGATAGTTGATTAATCTATAGATTATTAAAATTAGTTGTTTAAAATGGTGCAAAACTGAAGATTCAACCTATTTTTGTCCACAACCCAAAGATCATCAGTTTATTATTATAGGAGAATAAAGAAACAAGGAAATTATCAGAGAAGAGAAGCTGAGAATTTGGACATTAATCAATTATCAAGGAGATTAATATTAATATAAAGAACAGTTGGCATCTAATCAATTAATCGACAAATTGCTGCCGCTCTAGAGAAGACTAGAGAGATTAAACTTAGCTAAATTCTAATTATAAATGATATAAATATTAACTTAGAGCTGCCACTAACATTTATGTTGATGGTCAATTAATTTATCCATCATTGAAACAATTATATTTATAATTATTATTGTTTCCCAAAGTTGAAGATTCAACATTTTTTGTCCACAACCCAAAAATCATCAGTTTACTATTATAGAAGAATAAAGAAACCAGGAAATAATCAGAGAAGAGAAGCTGGAACCAGAGAATTTGGACAATTTCTACAAAAAAATGACTCAAATTGATTATCAATTGAATGTAATAGTTGTTAATGTTGTTGAAGTGGGCCTTATAAAGATGAGTGTTTTGCTTTTGTGGGAGAGAATAAGGAACAATGTGCATATTGATCTATAACAGAAACCAAACTCAACCTCCTCTGTGGCTCAAAGGAGTTTAATTAAATCTGAGAGCAGGACCCTGAAACTTTAAATATGTGGCTGCTTTATATAAAACAGTAGATGGTATAAAAATGTTCATAAGCAGTGGTTTAACACAGATAAAAGCCTTTTTATAACATGATTTCAGTGGGTGGACTTTCTTCCGTTGGGATCATTGCTACCTGACAACCACCATGACAACAGCCTGAAGTGTCACACTCATCCGCCTGATTATAACTCAGCAAATGATCATTTTCTGTGATAAGACCTGGGAAATGAATGTGAAAGTTCATGGAAAAAAAACAGAAAACCAGATGTCATGTTTCTGTGAGCCTGCAACAAAACATCCTACATTTATCATTTAAAAAGGGAATTGTGTCTGAAATGCAAGCAGTGTGTGTTTCACTGTATTAACCAACCAGCTTAACTCACTAATACACTACAATCAACAGCTCATAGACTGATTCATCACACCATAGGTTACTGTGTACACTATAATAGGCTTACCGCTACTCAGAATAGAAAACACTGTTACAAATAGCATCACAGAGGACAAGCAGGGACCTAATTAGGTTAAATATAGCCCTCAATACCAAAGTATGCGACAGCTTTAAAGTGGACATGCATTAGTGTGAGAATTAGAAAACAGTTTATAGGCTAATTGGCCCCATGACTTTGAGTTAATTAAGTAGTTTACTCTAAACCTGTTGGTATTTGAGTAAGATGGTGATTTAATAACAATAAAAAAAAATGAGAATTAATAGCAAGTCAACAGGGGTAGGTAGCATGAGAATAGGAGAATAACAATCTACAGAAAGCCATCTATATTTTAGCTAATTAACCCAAAGGCAGAAAGTAATAGGACAAATCCACTTAGGCACTCCAATGAATTGTGTGTATTTAGTCCACTTCAGTCGGCTATAATCTTACCCTAGGTGATGATTAACAGCTGCCCTAGTTACCAACTCACCTGAGCTAAAACTCAGGTTACTATGAATAGTCTATGAATAGCTTATCTGGCTAAAAATAGAAAAACGCCTTTAGAAATCGCCTTTTGAAGCAAAATACAGTATTTATTTCCTTTAAATATAGCAGCAGCAGCTGGTTTCAGGCGAGACAAGCTGCATAAACGTAAGAGGGGTAAGTGGAGCAGTGGGTAGCGTCGCCTCATGTAGAGAGGACACATGGAAAATCCCAAATCTGGTGGCACTTTTCCTGCATGTCACGTCATTCCCCTTCTCTTAATGTCTGTCTCCACTAATACGATAAATAAAGGCATAAAAAAATAAAAAAACGAACATGTAGAGTATCTGAAACAGGTTAATTCACACGGTGATAAAGTCATGGAAACATGTTACGAAGGATCTGTTTTAGTTTCTAATCTGTGCAGGACGGTTTTATTCTGTCCTTGTTTAATGCAGTGGTTCTCAAAGTGTGGTCCGAGGACCCACAGGGGTCCCTGAGAAGGTGCCAGGGGGTCCCCCAGAAAAAAGGTGAATAATTTATTTTTCACTAAAATTCCACAATGACAGAACGTAGAACCATTTGTATAGAGGACTGCGATAATTTAAAATAAATATATTTATTTTATTTAAAATAATACAATATAAATAAATGGAAAAACAATACACACATATATATAATTTATGTATTATTTAAATGGCAAAGTTAATAAATAAGGACATTTACTGGTTTTATATTCATTAATGTGGGTCATTTATTTTTTTTTACTCTTATTAAGGCAGTTTTAGTCCTCCATAATTTGACCTTGGATTCCCTACACTTTCTATTATAACACGTCTTAAAGCAAATATGTTATCAGATCAGGGCTGTGGTCTAGTTTTTGTGACTTTTAAGGGTCCTTGTTGTGTGTGTGTGTGTGTGTGTGTGTGTGTGTGTGTGTGTGTGTGTGTGTGTGTGTGTGTGTGTGTGTGTGTGTGTGTGTGTAGGGGATAATGAATATGAAGGGTGTTGCTCTACCTGCAGCTCACTACATTGAAGCTACATGAATAAAACGAGGTATCAGTTGCATGTGAGAAAAGGCAACGAGCTCCATTGGGGTTAAAACCAGTTCTCTATAATGACTATGAGTTAACCGCTCAACTCTTAACCCATTTAAGATGAATTTCTTTTCAAAGTTTTCACTGCAGCACTTTGCTTTGAAGAAAATAGCATTTCAACTATAGCTGCTTACAAAACATGTCCATCAACAAAAGAAACTTTTCATCTCAGGTACTTTTATTGGATTATTCTACTGTAGAGACATGAATAATTAAATGGATATATACATGTTGAAAATCTGAATAATTCCAATAAAATGACTCTTTCTGAGAGGGTTTGTTCTCTGAATGACGTCATGTGACAGGAAGCAGTTGAAAACCTAATTTCTATGCTTCAAACCTTATTCTAAGTTGTCTACTATCATTTAATCGAAAGACAAATGTACGAAGAACTACAGTTGCTGGCAGGTTTAAACAGGTTAATTGAACATGAAACTACAATTATGTGAATGACTCTTTTGTGTTTTGTTTCCCCAATAAGGAAATATTCAGTTAAAGCTTTCTGATCATGCGTGGGCTCGTTTTTTTAACTGAAAAAGCTCTTGAACACGACATTTGTCATTTGACTATAAAAGAACAGCCCCCACAAAGCCTGATAATGAATTCATGACAGAAAATGATGCAGTCCCACTTTGCTTTGAGTCCCACTATATTAGCCGACAAGCATTAGAAGCAATCGAAGACATTAAAGCAGCTCTCAGGAGACACTGACTCATCTTCCGGATACAATATGCCACTATAAATAACTAGTATTACTTAGACATTATAAGAGTCACTAATAGCCTCTCCAAGCTCTCAACCAGGGATCTCATTTGTCTGCATTTTGTTCTCCGCCTGCAGAGAAGATTTCCCACAGCATGAAGCTGCCACAGCCTCGGTTCTACATGTTCATTGGGTTACAGAGCGAATTGTTTTAAATGAATCTTGTTAAATTACTGTGAGTACAGTGTTTTACACACTTAATTAGTTGTTTGGTTCATAAAATAATGTAATATTTCAATCAGTGTTTCCCAAAGATGAGGATTTAACCTAAAATGTATTTTTTGTCCAAAGATCATCAGTTTACTATTATAGAGACTAAAGAAACCAGGAAATAATCAGAGAACAGAAGCTGGAACCAGAGGATTTGGACGTTTTCTTTGTAAAAATGACTCAAATCCATTAATCAATTATTAAAATAGTAGGTGATTCATATAATAGTTCTCTATTATTCCACTAATTGACTGCAGCTTTACTTTTGGAACAGTTATTTATGAGTGTAAGCAGACAAAAACAAAACTGAGATGTTCCACCATGATACTAAATGTTATAATTGGTCTAAATAAGTAAAACAGAGCGTTTCCATCCCTTTGAACCGAGGCTGTGGCAGCTTCATGCTGTGGGAAATCTTCTCTGCAGGCGGAGAACAAAATGCAGACAAATGAGATCCCTGGTTGAGAGCTTGGAGAGGCTATTAGTGACTCTTATAATGTCTAAGTAATACTAGTTATTTATAGTGGAATATTGTATCCGGAAGATGAGTCAGTGTCTCCTGTGTCAAGCTAATACTGATCAACTACCTGAAGGACAATTAATCGTTTTAATATTTGATAGATTAATAATTAACAGAATAGTCGGTAGTTGCAGCCCTCCTACACTGCAAAGAATGAAATCTTAACAATGAACATATCTTGTATTTGGTACAATTAGCATCAATATTAAGTAGAATTATCTCATTCCACTGGCAGATCATGTTGCTGACAGATCAGGTGTTTATTCGGGATCAGGAGATTAATTCCTTCCTGATAAAAATCCTGCTCAGCAAAACTGGAAAAATATGGAAATTTACTTCAAATCCTTTTATTAAACCAGTACAACGACTGTATATCTGACCTATTTAAGGTCAGATTACAGTACTATAGTTAAATGTCTCGCAGCTGCTTCTGCAGAGTTTTACTCTGCATATTTTACCACAGAAAGTTTTACTTTTTATTTATTCGCTGCACTGGAGACATGGCGATCAAAAATTAATCAATATTACCTGAGAGGGTGTTTTTTAACGTTACTGAAGCACGAAAGACAAATGTGCAGCGTCAGTGGTCACGTCTTCTTCATTTTTATGACTTAATTAAAATAATTTTGAACATTCTTTTTATTGAACAATTTGGTCGAGTTTAAAAAAAACAAGATCCTTTCTCTTTTTTTCCTGTTCAAGGCTTGTTTTTAGAGTTTTTCTTTGTTCAATGTGAGGGTCTAGGGATGGAAAAGGAAAGGAAAAAAGCAAAATCATTTGCCAATGGAATAAGATAATTCTACTCAATATTGAACAAAACAAATGATTGATAAAGCACTGAATGGTTTAAAGCCTAAGTAATGGTATATCTCTGACCTGCTGATCCCTTATGAACCATCCAGACCTCTTAGATGGTCTAGAACAGGTCAGAATAAACCTGGAGAAGCAGCGTTCAGTTTCTATGTCCCAGATCTGGAACAAACTCCCAGAGATCTGTTTGCTGATGTCATTCATTTAAATTTTTTAATTGCTTATTTATTTAAATTGTCCCCTTTCAATCAATTAAATTGTATCTTGATGCTTTTTTTGATGTAAAGCCCTTTGAATTGCCTTGAAATGTGCAAACACAAGCTCTTTTCACCTGATAAGGAGACATTTTTTGGCAGCGTCCTCCACTGACCTCTTGTTGCTTTCTGAAGACTCCAGCAGAGCCGAGTCTTTGCTGTTTCCGTTGGAGCTTCCGGTTGACTCGTGGCCGTGGCTCTCGTTGCCGTGGCTCTCGTTGCTGTGGCTCTCGTTGCCGTGGGACTCGCTGCCGCTGCCGCTCGACCCGCTGCTCTTCATCTCCTCGTCCTCCTCGGGCAGCGAGCAGGTGCAGGCGTTTCCCGGCGGGTCGTGGCTGCCGCTGTCGCTGCTCTCCGACGGCAGGTCCAGGTCGGGCCCGGCGGCGCCGTAGCCGCTCATCCGCTGCAGCTGGGCCATGGAGCTGCAGGCGGTGGACACCCGGCATCCCGACGCTCCGTCCTGGTCCTCCAGCACCGGGAAGCGATAGGGCTTGGAGTCCGAGTCCTCTGACATCAGAAGTTTCGAGTTGAGTTGACTGAACGCCGACGGAACGCAATCACCCCATTTTCACAAGGGTGACGCCGGAGGGAACGGGACAAGGAGAGGTGTGATCTGTGGAGGGAAGGAGATTCATGATGACGTCTTATTTGTGCTTTAAACAAATATAAAAACCTGTTTAGTTCCAAAAAAAATAGTCCCTTTGTTGTAGCCAATTTGGATTTCTGCCATGTGTGTGGGTGGTGTATTTGGTTGCTAGGTTACCGGTTCACCTGAGGGTGCAGGCGGTAATCTGTGTCAGGTAAAGTTTTATAGGTGAGGCACAGTGTGTGAGACAGAGAACGTCTGCATGGATTTATTTATTTCTTATTTCAATTCTTCAGCTTGCAAAGTGTTTTACATGCACAGAAGAAACAAAACAAATAGAAGAGCAACAAAAGATTAAAAACATTTAAATTAAGACAGAACACATAAGGGAGACATTAAATATTTACAACGATATTATCACAAGCAGGGCTAAAACACAAATAGGCGATATCAGTTTTAAACATGTTCAGTGTCATACTGACATGAACGGATAACAGACAGACTGGAAGAGAGGAGCTGAATCTTAAGATAATATTCTTTTGGATGATTTGTATTAAAACATGCAAACATATGATTCTTTAAAAGCAAAGTTTTACAGTGTGTAGTTAAAATCTCTGTGCTCTGTTGTCTTTTGTCTGGTGCAATATCAAAGAGTTTAACTCCTGACCTCTGAAAACCCCAGCAGGGCATCTCTGATATAAAGTGAAAATAGTCCTCAGTAGACAGTGTGGCCTTTTAGATCAGTGGATCTGTCCCATCAGAGGCCTCCATCCCTTCCAAAGACTAATCCAACTCCAGGCATTTTAAAACACCAGACAGCCTTCATCTGAAGGCCAGTAGCAACATGCAGAGTTTTAAAAACACTCCCTGTACTGTAGAAAATCCCATATCAAATATTGCTGCTCAGTATAAGTATATGTGAACCACTGTTTAACCACACAGATATTTCCAAGGAAATTCCCCCTGGTTACGGGAAGTAACGGGTTTTAAGTTATTTTGTGTGTTTGCATCAACAATGGTTTGTTTGGGATAAACAGAAGGAAAACTTGGCGGTCACCATGATCAGAGACGGAAACATTTTCACCAGATCATCTACAGGAAAATATTTTACAACATCCGTATAACAAACGATCTACTAAGAACCAAGAAAAGACTGAAGATTTACAAGAGATTTAAAAAAGGAAACTTTACATGGCAACCGTATAGAATAGTGGATGTTCTTAAAAGTACAAGATGAACGTTGATGAAAATGTACCAGGCCTGTAATGATATAGAATTATGATAATTACACCATGGGGATGAATGGAATCTATTGCTTTTTCAGGAATAAACTGTTGAGGCATTGCCCTCCTCTCTGCAATGTTGAATGCTTATTTTATACTCTTTAATTCACCTGATCTCCTTGGGTAAGAGAATGTGTTTATTTAGTGCAAATGAGTCAGTCTTCAAGCATCAAGCCCATTCAAGCTCAGGCATTTTACGTAAGGTTTGTGACGCACATGTTGTCTGATGATCTGCTGATCAAGCTGTGATTCAGACTCTGTTTATAAATAATGATGGAAAGGCAACCAAATGTTCACTAAAACTTTCTGTTGGTGCAAAAATCCCCCCCAAAAAAATCAAAATATACAATGTGTTTGTAAATTAGTCCAAATCCAAAATATGCATGACCAAACAAACCTTTCACAATATACTGGTTAAGACAAATACCCATCCAGTTAACCCTGGCAGTGTTGTCTACTCCTGTTTTATAAGATGTGATGTGAGATGTAGATCTTAAGATGTGATGTTATGTGGAATGTGGGTCTGTGTTGGCTTTTGGGCAAATATTAAACCCAGGTCAGAGGTTAAAAGCCATATTCTGTACTTATCTAGAAAGCCTCAAGGTAACTGTCCAGCTGGAGAACAGGACGTCCTATGGGGTTGACCTTTGGGTTTGACCTCTGGGTTTGGTTTGGCTGGAGAGAGAAAGATCTGGCAGGTTTTTGACACTGTTCTTTTTTGTAATTGAAAGTCAAGAGAAGACGCATCAGGTGGCTCATCAAGAGACAACACCCTACAACGAGACAGGACCAATCTCAAACCAAACCTCTATCATATTTCTAGTTTAATACAAATTCTACAGATATAAGCAAAGCTGTGCTGTGGGATCATCAGTGTCCCCCATTGTGGTCCATTTAAACATGGAAATGGTGGAGCCTAAGCCCCTAAACTCATACAAAGGAATGCGTCCAAGCCATTGGACGACACATGAGTGAAGAGCCAAGATGTACAAGCTTTTATTGAACACATGGAGATGCCAAAGACAATAATTTACCAGTTCACCTTGACCAGTTCATACTTTTTAACTCACAGCATCCACTGGAGCACAAACTGGGAGTTATCAGAACCTTGCAACACAGAGCTGATATCGTAGCAACTTCTACTCAAGCCCAAGCAGAGGAACATCTAATAAACAGGAATAATAAACAATAATAATAGACATCTAAACAGAGCTATGAAAACTTGTGGTTATCAGAGTTGGATGTTAGAAAAACAACAACACGCTCCAGAAATAAAACCAACAAGAAGGATACTGAGAAAATGAAAGATAATGCGCACAAATATTGTAATTCCACACGTCTGAGGTCACAGAGAAACTCTCCGGCAAAAACTGGTACACCCAAAGGACAAGGTACCACACAACCAGAACAGCAGCCTGGTATATGCTGTCCAATGCAGCGAGGAATGGAAGGACTGGAGGGAACTTAACAACCTTTAAACATGGCCCAACACAGAAGGACAAACTTGGAAACTTGGAAAAGGCCTTAACACTTGTTTCAAGACAACAATGTCAATATTCTGGATGGACAGGTGGTTCAAAAGCGGAGTAAAAAGAAGCCATCTATGTAAAACTTAACAAGGGTGGAGGTCTACAACACTGCCTATCTGCCATCTATAATCCCTTTCATCTGACTCTCATTGTTCTCCAGGGCTCAACCTGACCCTAAAGACCGTTGATCTCCAGGGCACCAAGACCCTAACGACTGTCACGTGAGATATCATCATACCTGGTCCAGCAAGACCAGTATTTTTACAGGTAAATGAACCAACAGAGATTAAATACCTAGGTCTCACTCCACTGATCTTGGTCAGACTAGTACAGACTAGTCAAACCAAAGCCTAAGAACTGAAGAAGCCTCTTGGATAAGAAGAGAAACGTCTTCTTAGACAAATACAAGTCCATTTGCCTAGAATTCAATTTAGAGAGAGACCAGAATGACCTGGATGAATGAGAATATTCACAAACAACACTATACATTGTTCAATGAGGTCAAAGCTTCAGTTTCTAAAAGGTACATCTACCTTCCTACTATTAATAAATAATAAAGTACATCTAACTCCTACCCTCTGTATCTCTAAAGCACAAAAACAGGCCAATAGTCTACACATGCAATGAAAACGCCTAGACAGACTTGAGATTTCACAATTTGCTGTTTTGAAAATATGAAAATTACTCAATTTTTCCAGAAATACCATGTAAGTTATTGCGACTGGTGAATTACGTAACATAACACAACGGTTCTGATTTTGCCAAACTAGTTTAGCAAAAGTGAAAATGGTGGCCCTCGTGGTCATTTTCAGAGTAACGAGTCGACACCAATCTGCTGATAACTGACCTTCCACAAATAGAAAAGTGCTATTTTATGAACTGGGTCAGCATACAGTAAAAAATGACCAAAACAATCAAGAAGAAATGAGTGAGAGACCAGCAAGAGGAAAGTGCAGGACAGAATTAGATAAACATGTTCCTTCATAGAAAAAACTCATTATTATTATTATATATTGAATATGAACGTTTGCTGCACAGAGAAGGTTTTGTCCAATGATTTGACCATTAATTTGCTAAATATATAAGTCCAAAAGTTCACACTCTTACCAACTAACTGCAAAGAATCACCTCACCTGCCACCTGACAGGACAAGGAAACTATTTTAACATTGATTTTACAGTTAGAGAGTAAGAGTTAGAGATTCACTTCCTCTTCTACTCTCCCTTTGAAAGCGTTTATCCTTTAACAAAATCTAATAGCTGGATTTCTGCACCCCTACAAATCTAAGAATATCCCCAACTGTTGCATGTAGCTTCTGATTTAAAGACAGTGAAGCAAAGACATAATGGAGATTGTTGGACACAATGAGATCATTTTGTTGCAGCTGCAGACTAACTACAGCATGTTTAACCATAGATAAAAAAGGTTCCCAGCACTCAGCAGGAACATTCAAATATTTACTTGAGCAGTGAAACCTTTATACAGACCCACTTCATTTCCATATGTAGAGAACAGAGAAAAAAGAGCCCTCATTCAGACTTGATCATTAAATAAAGAGCAAACGAAAATTGGTTTCATACTGAGCATCGTTTAACTTTGATCTGTTCCATCCAGAGCTGTTACAGGGGAAGGAAGCACAGGGAGGAGTGTTTTGGACTTCCTGTCTCTACCAAAAAGCTTTTTTTCTCTTTTCAGTCTGCAACAACCACTTGTTTAACATGTTCTATGGACACGGAACATGACACGTTTTAATGACAGATATATGTTTTCCTGTCACACGTGCACAATGGCAGCTAGCAGGTCTAAGGAAGCAACTGCAATCTATATCGACACACAGGGGAACAGGTGGCTAATGATGCAAAATGAGAAACATAACAGAATTACAGCTTACTCATCTGAGCCTTTTTCGGGCATTTAAATGCAATCAAAAGGTCGCTCTGGGCTGTGAAACAGCTTCTAGGACACTTGGGAACATGTTGCTCACTTGAATCCACCTTTTATTTGAACAAAGGAACAGTCCCTTCAGACAGAGCTCATTATCATTAAAGCTGAGGCTGTAATGAAGATGATAAATTAAGATTTGATCATGTTTTTAAGGTTTAGCCCCCAGAATAGCAGTTAAAGAACAGAATTTGGGAGAAGGATTTCCCAACAACCTTCTTCTGGCTTGTACTTATTTATTCATTGTGTTGCTGTTTCCCAATAAGCTGTTGACTAACAGTCAGTTTCTGACTATTTTCTAGTTTCTTTACTCTTCTATAAGAGTAAACTGATGATTTTTGGGTTGATCTGGACAAAAAAACACAAATTAAAATATAACTACATGACAATTTAAGGGATTCATATCATTATCTGATGATATAATGTCATGTAATGTCAAATAAAAACAATAAATAGCAATATCTTATCATTATAGACTACAACAAGTAAGGTTTATTAAATGAATAATTTGAATTGAAAGACAGAACACACAGCTGATCTAGCAACGATTCCATGGTTGAATTTCCTTTTTCTGTAACTATCATTAGAAAATATTTGGGCAGATTTTCTCAGAATGAATTTGTACCGACTTCTGTATCACGACATGAAATCATTGAACTGCTCCCACCGCTTTCTGTCCTTTGGAAAAATATTTACATCACCAGGGAAACCACCACAGGCCACAACAACCCTGCTGCTCATTCGCTGCAACCACACCCCCGGAATCCATTCAAAGCCATGAGAATTCTACATGAGCTGGCTCGCAGCTCTCCTTTAATCCAATTCTTACTGCATTATGTGATGTTTTACTGAGAAGTGAGTGATGGCCTCTATCAGAGGTGTCAAACATGCGGCCCATGGGCCAGAACCGGCCCGCTGGAGGACTGCAATGGACCAGTTCCTGTTTCTGTACAGAAGTGGGTCAAGGAGAATCTTTCAGGGGTGAAGGGATAAAATATTGATTATTTTGATTTGTGAATGGCAGGAGATAAGTTCACCTGCTGCTTAAACAAGTGAGTAAATGATTTGAATTGAAATGCATGAATATGGAAGAACTGAGGCATTATTGAAACTACACTTTTTACCAAAGAGATTATATTTTTGCCAGTTGTTAACAAGATAAATTCAAAAAGTTCTGGACAGATTTTCTTCAAACTTTCAGCTATTGTTGGGAACAGTGCCATGAACACATGATTAAAATTTGGTAATGATCCTAGTTTCTGGATCTGCACCTGCATAGCTTATCTGAGTGTTAATTTTTCCTATGTCATCGCTCCTGTTTTGTGTTTATTTTAGATAAAAAGGAGGAGAATTTTGTAGGTGTTGTTATTTATCCCTAAAATCATTACTGAACTGTCCCACTTGAGTTCAAAACTGAATGTGACCCATGAACTAAATAGAGTTTGACGCAACAGTGGGTGGGGAGGTTTGTACCTGGCCAGATGCCACCATTTTCCAGTGATTACAACAGTCAGATAAAAGTGATCTAATGCAGAGATAACATGCACAGGGAAAGCTGATTATCACAATGGCCATATAAAACATTATATGAGCTAAGAACAGCTAATTAAATGACACCAGACTTAATGAACTATAAAGGTCATAGGTCATACACATTCAGACTTTCACTTTAAGCTCAGGGTGCTTTTTTTATAACTAGGTTAGGGAATTGTGTAAATATGTATAATAAAAATCTTTATTTTACATAAAAAGAAGGAGAAAGGTGTAGGTGTTTATTACTTTTTCATTTTTACTGATCCCACTTGACGCCCATGAACTAAACCGAGTCTGTACTAAAACCATCTTTTACAGTCTCAATGCAATTTTGTTTTTAATAATATCATCTATAAACAACAAAGGATGAACTATAAAATAAGCAGCTGTGGAGGTCTAAAAGGAAATATTCATCTCCTTCTTCACGGGCTGGACCATTAGAGAAATAACGATGGAGAATGTTCTGTCAAGATATTAAATAACTGATGATAAGACACTTACTACAGACTAAGATTATCGGGTTAATTTCCATCACTCATGGACGACATCCAGCCTGCTAAAATGATCCCGATGACATGTGATCTCACGTTCTGCTTTTAGAGTGGAACGGCATGTGCGTTTCCACGTCATCAGGACGGATTCACCACACAGACATCACCATCTTCAAAATTCGGTGACTCGCCGTCACCTTTTCTTCTTCTCACCTTTCATTTTTTTTCTTTCCTTTCTTTAGGAAGGCGAGGCATCATGCTCCGTCTGTGTCGACGTGTGCTCCCCATACTCAGCAGTTTTGCACGTGCCGGTTCGGGTGACGTGAAGAAAAAAAATAGTATAATGCAAATTATAACGCAATGATGAGTTTCTGTCCTAAAGCATAGATCCGGTTCATTATGTTATTTATCGTTTATCCTCAATTCTCCATCACAAACGATTAGATTTCGGCAATAATCATCTTTCTGGTGGTTTTGCTACTGGGTTGAGTTTTTATTTATAAGAAATAGGTTGATAATTTAATGTTAAATATCTTTATATTCTAATATATGTTTTAATGTTCCAGTCAGTCACAGGGTCTCATATGACACCTCCTATGATCATGGTATCTAATGTGTCATCTCAGACCATCTTATACAACCATGCATGAATAGCTGCAGTTTTATAACTGCATATCATGTTGGAGGAACTGTTCTTAATTACAGTAGGTAGTCAAAGTCTTACACAACAGAATGAATTGTGTTACACTCCCTAAAGGCGTTATACTATGATAGAAAGTGCTGCTTCGTCAACCTGCCTAAAGGCACAATTATATCATATATCACATGTTAAATAACTAATAGTTTTCTATAGCTGCTAAAACTGCTGTGAGATCCATTTCTAATGAGTAAGTAGATTTTATTACATTTCAAAAATCTTGTTTTTAGAATTATCCTCCTTGATTATCACTTATTGAGCTCCTGCCAAGTTTAGTAAATGCAAACAATAATGGTTTATACACTACACTGCACAGTACCAGACCACGTAAGACTTTGGCCCAGTTTCATAGTGGCTAAAAACGAAGAACGAAGCCTGTGGTCAGATCAAGAATGAACGGTTCCATTACAGAGTAAAGAGTTCAGTTATTTAAACATAGAACTGCTGACTAACAGGAAAATACTGTATGTTCAGAACACACACACACACACACACATCTGCTGCACAGATGCTGTGGCACTTTTCCAATGTGACGTAGTTGCTGTATAAATGTTTGAGAAACGTGTAGTGTGCTAGACACTCCTGAAACACGACCTGCTTTGGGACCATCAATCCGATCAGTGAATTAAGTTTGTCTTACAGAACGAGTCATGGAAAATACCTCCTCACCTGCTACAATGGTGGGTGGGGAAGTCTGTACCTGGCAGGAAGCCACAACTTTCAGCTGATTACAAGAGTCAGATAAAAGCGAGCTAATGCTGAGATAAATGCACAGGAGAAGCTGATTATGACAATGGACATTTAAAACTTGCTATGAGCTACAGTTAGTTGAATGACGCCAGACTGGAACTGCCTCACTTAACGGATGTAAAGTCATTCAAACTTTCACTGTAAGTTAAAGTATTAAAAGTCTAATTCAGTCAAAAGTAAAAGTTCTCCCATAGCGAGATAAATGAACTGCACACTGCTGCTGTATAATATGCTGGTTAGTTTAAACGTCAGCAGTGATACAATCACTTTCAGGTAAAAACCTGACATTTCCAGTTTTGATAGAATCTTCATGCTGTCAGATGATGCGGCTGCACATGATGACAACTTTATCTACACTCCCACGATTTTTTTCCTGAAAGTTGAAATTTTGCAGCTACAAAGTCAGATTATTGACTAGAATGTATTGCTTTGCTCATCTTTAAGGATTGATCGGCTGAACTACAGATGACAGATGTCAAATAATTAGAATGTCATGAAAAGTTTGGGGTTTTCATTATCTGTAACATAATAATAATCCTCAAAATTACAAGAAATGAAGGCTTGAAATATTATGTGTAATGAATCTATGTAATATATGAGTTATGTTATTGAAACTGATAATTGATTAGTTGTTTGGTTAGGTTGAAGATTCAACCTAAAATGTTCAGTTTACTATTATAGACGATTAAAGAAACCAGAAAATAATCAGATTTGAGAAGCTGGAACCAGAGAATTTGGGCATTTTCTTTTTGAAAATGACTCAAATCAATTATCAGTGATAATCAATTAATCAACTAACCATTGCAACTCTACAAATTAATGGAAACTTAACTTCTGTAGGAATAAAATGAAGTATGAACTGTGCTGTAAGTGAAATTACAGATCCTTAATTACCAGCATATTCACCAATATCTCATTACCAGGGCTACAACTAATAACTTAATCTAATGATCATTGAAATGATTAATTGATTAGTTGTTTTGGTTCATAAAACGATGCAAAAATGTGGATCAGTGTTTCCAAAGCTGAAGATTCAACCTAAAATGTCATTTTTTGTCCACAACCCAAAGGTCATTGGTTTATTATTATAGAAGAATAAAGAAACCAGGAAATAATCAGAGAAGAGAAGCTGGAACCAGAGAATTTGGACATTTTCATGTCAAAATAGTTAGATGATTGATGGAATAGTTGTCAACTCCAGTTTTAGAATGAGTTTCACTTTCTTAAATGACTGACATATATGTATATTGTAATTATATGGGATGCACCTGTAATAAAAGGACACTTACACAACTAAATTGTGCCATAGTACAAATACTCAGTTCACCTCAAAGTTAATCCTCAAAGCTTAATGAATGACTGAATCGCAGCGCATCTTTTTATGTAACAACCAACTGCACCATTCAAGCATCATGACAGCTTCTCCAGAGGAAACCCGCAAATTCCTGTAACCGGCGGTGCATGTGAAACTCCATGTGCGGCTGCTGCGGACTCTTTATGTAATAAAAGTGCGCCTCCAATGCGCCATATGTTGGTGACGTTGTCCACCACGGTGCTGGCAGTCACTACCGGACTCTGTAGTCTACTGACCGAGGCTGACCCTCACACTGACACACTTAGTTAGCACCGCAAAAAACACACCGCAAGTTCCTGCGTTCCTGTTTGTTTGCTGTTTTAACTACGTCTCCACCGCATAGCAACACCGACACTAGCTGAAACAAGTAAAAACTCCACCAACCTCTGAAAGGACAAAACTCCTCTGTTGATGACAGTAGTGGAAAAGAATCTTGTTTTATAAAAACATGTAAAATAAAAAATGTTTACGGTTGAATTCCAGGGAGAAAACGGTCCTGTGTCCGGCTGACACACTGCTCTCTTTCTCCGCCGCTAACCGCGGGACTCCGTCCTGAATATCCAGCGTAGGCTCCGCCCCTAAGCCCCGCCCCCGAGCTGCGCGCTCATTGGTCGAGGCAGCCGTTCGTCTCCGCGTCGCGGCGCTCTCAGCCAATAAGCGCCGCTCGTTCCTGCCCGAGGCGGGCGCTGTGAACGCCGCTCCGCGCTGTGATTGGTCCGTAGGGCTCTCAGTCTTTTTTATATAAGGATGTCAACGCGTTCACGTGGAAATCCACGCCTTCAGCCCCACGCTTCAGCCGGTGTGACCGAGGCGTGAAGCAGGCAGCAAATCACTACTACGCAGCTGCCTGTGGTTGGCTCGGTGCGGCTCAGAGCGGCGGAGTGTTATCTAAACGGTTATACAATGTGGGCGAACCGCGAAGTGCGTAAAAGTTCCTTCACTCCCTTAATCAGTGCGATGTAACACTCAATAAATCAATCAATTAATTTATTAGAACTGAAATCAACCCCAACTGTGGACATTTATTTTTAAATTCAGGTTAAACATACTTATTCAAGCTTTCATTTGCATTGCATGTGCAGTTGAAATAACTGTGTGAAATAACTGTATGCTCATATATAATATATATTATATAATATTTGTATGCTCTATTGTCGTTCTATTTTCTATACTCTGTTTTTATTCTAGTTTTATTTCAGTTTTATTAGTATAGTACAAAATCACAAATCACAGATTCACCCCAATACAGTTTCCATTTTTCCTGAATTCAAAATGTTACTTAGGTAAAAGAAAAGCACAAGTATTATCAGCCAACTTAAAATATCTAAAGTATTAATTATGCAGATGTGAACTTATTATTATATCATCATTAAAGTCTTATTGTCCTATTGTGTGTATGCAATTTTAGATATGTTGTGTGGATTAATATTAATAGTATTGCATCATAATATTATTATATATATGAGTGTATCATATGTTTCTTTAATATTTTATAAAACAACTTTTTGTAAATAAAAGAGTGACAATGAAAACAGAAATAATATTTAAATATATTATTTTTATTATTAAAGTAACTGATGCTGTCAAATAAATGTAGTGGAGTAGAAAGTACAATTATTTATTGTAGTGGAATTGAAGTAGCATCAATGTCCAGAAATGAACAATAAATAATAAATCTAGACATAAAATACTAATATCTCTTCACAACAACTGAAAGATGGGACGTTCTTTCTGCCCTTGAAGGATCTGAAGAGTTTTGTCCCTCTAGTGGCTGGATTTAGACTCTTGACTGCAGGTCAAACCACTTCGGTTTTTGGTCAGTGGTGAATTTATGACTTCCCTATGGCATCGAACATATGGTGAGTGGAACTGACATTTATTACTGCAGTTACACACTTTCAAATAATATGCAGTGGAATTCATGAGTTTGACATCCTTCTATTTGTCATAACGTGTGTTTATTCTCCTTTAGTGATGTAGTAACATTTCCTGTTTTCTACTTATAGGCTAATAAAATGTATGAAATGTGGCCTAAAGGAACCCTTTATTTTTACTACTTTTTTAAATGTTAACACTGAGAGCCCAGATTAGAGCTAATTATATGTTTTATTGCTATTCTGCTGTTGGTTGCTGCTGGTTTTGACACAACACATTGGTCACATGAGTTTGCATGTTAAAAATAATTAGATGTACTCCTGATTCCTCCAGAACAATGCTGTACTGTGTGTCCTTACATGAGGAATTTATGCAATCTTTAAAACAAGCTTGTACTCTGTGACCATACTTGACTTAAATGTATACTGTGTAACTAAAATCTATTACTGACATGCAAAATATCCTATTTCCTGTCTAGTCTGGATCTATTTATCAATGCTCACTTGCAAAAGAAACACAAAGTTTCTGAGAGAGACATAAAATCTCCACATACAGCAGATTTACATCCAGGAGATAATGTTAAACAATTACTCTTTCCTCCCACGCCTCCATATATACTTAGAATGTGTGCACAACATAAAAAGAACTGTACATACAGTGGGATCTGAGTCTAATTAAAAATCTCTTGATATTATCTCATGAATCTGGTAATAATCAGCAAGTTTTAGGATTCAGAAACAGTCGAGATTCTAAGATGAAGTTATGGTTCTGCACTATTTCTAGGTCAGCAAGTACTTTTCTGGCATTGGAAAACTTAAATACTTACAAGAGGTCAGATTTCCTTGAGTTGTGTCTCTCTCGTTGAAGCATTCAGATGATATTTGGGTAGATTTAATCTACAAGTAATTCAACTTGCAGCTGGTGTTTATTATGGCTGTGCCTCAACAGATCAATTGTTACTAAGTAGTACTGTGATAGTGGGAAACAAAGAATCAGAGCAAAGTGTCAGAGGTTAAATTATTATTCTGAATAAGTGTTAAATCATGGCTAGAATAAAGGTTTCTAAAGCAGCATTGCATGGAATTCTAAATGTGTTTTGCAGAAACTGGATCAGACCAATCCATCAGAAAATCAACACATCACACTTAGTTCTCTGGGAGAGAGAAAAGCTACGTCATCACAGATATAGAATTTACTAAATAAAGAGCACAAGACTCCAATCAGCAAAAGCACTGTCAAAAGAAGCTGCAGCTACTGGGCTTAGAGGAGGAGTTGTTGCCCAGCTACAGAGCAGAAAAACACTGATTTGATCTGAATTTTAATATACTCTGGTATCATTTCTCTCTTTTTTTATTCCTTATATACACCCACCTGTTACTGACATACATCTTAAACCTCATTTTATCAATGAATAGGACTTTTTTCTAGTTATCAATGTCCAAGGAGAAGTACTCTTCCATTCTTCACACCTCTGGTTTGCATCATTGTGGAGAAAGATTCATTCTGCAGCAGGATATTGACCTGAAACACCTCAAAGCTTTGCAAGAAATATGTGAAAATCAAAGAAAACCAATGAATCAGTCACCTGGTCTCAACCCCATACAACTGTTATGGAGTACATGAAGCCTGAGGAAGCAAATCATAATAATAAATGTGAATTTAATGAATGCATTCCTTATGTAACTGATATTATTATTTCATTGGAATTATCATTCAAAACACATGCAAAACAGAAGCTTCTACTCCACTGTGTACCTTTGGAGGTATAAAGCATGACCCCAAAATAAAAAATGGATCTTGAATCAGTCATTTTTTCCATTCTGACACATGATACCACATGATACTGACCTCCAATCACACATTCAGATTGCTGTAACACTATCTTAACCATCTGATGCTCCTGCATCCACTGAACACCAAGACAGGTGGTGGTAAATGGAAGAGTCAGCTGTGCATCTTGTGAAATGATCACACAATGTTTGATTTGCATTGAACTGAAATTTTGTGATGATTTTCCATGCCGTTATAACTGGAAAAAAAAAATCCAGCGCCTCAGTTCTACACATGGATAATAAATGAGTCATTTAATGGGTGCTCAAGAATCTCAATCAAGCAATAAAGTGTAAATAAAAAAAATCATAGCCTATTAATTAAAAATACACACATTGCATTCTCAAACAACTTGTTTTCTTGTTCCCTTGTTGTTTTTGTTGCTAAACGATATCTGGGACCACAGATGGAGCCGAGTCTGTGGTGTGATCGATAAAAAATCTCATTTCCACATAAGGGACAGAGCAGCAGATGGCAAAAAGATAGACAGACGCGCTGAGCCAGTGCAAAGAAAAATGGTGAGAAGGCAGGTGAGCATGCCAAGCATGTGTAGCCCCAAAGACAAGTGGTATGCACATATGTCTGGACTCCCATGTCTCAGTCAAACCTTCGTTCTCTCACACATTAATGTGGGATGAATAGATAGATATATAAATAGTGTGTGATTAGACAGACGACAGATGTATCTGATGATACATGGGGAAATGATTTTGTTGCATTATACAGTATAATACAGTATAAACTACTGCCACTAAGGTAAAGGAAGAAAAGCAGGACAGTTTTTCATTTCTTAACAAATTCAGCCAAATGAAAGTGAGGTCATTCCTCGTGTGTGTGTGTGTGTGTGTTTCTATTAATGGGCCATGGATTGTAACTATGGAGCTGACCATGGGAGGAGTGTTTGTGTGTGTGTTCGCACTGACCCATTTCAGTGCAGGTAAACAACATAAGTCTATTTAAAGGCTGATTCTCGTCACACCAACTGTCAGCCAAACTGTTTTCAGCTCTGACTGTGTTGCCTGAAATCCTCAAGATAAAATATCGGGACATATAAAGGGTTTATATGAGAAAATTGAAAATGAGTTTTATCTAATGAAAAGATTATGCTGAATCTCTTCAGCATACACCAAATTGATTCTTGTTTCTGCTTTAATTATAGAAGAAGTTCCACATTTTAATGGATTTCATGAAATCTTATAGCAACAGATGAATGAATTGTACTTTGAAACATGACCTCTGGAGTCAACTACTAGGAAATCACGAATTAAAGCCGTCGCTCAGCATTAGCAAATCAATCCACTTAACATCCTGTAAAATGGGGCAAATTGTCACGATTAAAGTGTTTCCAGTGGAAAGCGTCATCTCTAAAGCGAACCCATTCGCACGCAGTCAGTGACGCAGGCATCCCAACATGTCACCGAAGTAGGATTAGTAACATCCACAGAGGCCTTTGACGGTTAGAAAACATCATGAGCCATGATGATGCAAGTCTTTTCCCCTCGATGAAAGTTTAAGTGTGGGAATGACGCAAATCAGCTCAGCGGTTCTGTCAAATATCCTGAAATATTGAGGTTGTAGGTGCAGCAGGGGGAAGACGAGTACCCTCCCACATGACAGAAAAGTCTGGACTGGTCCTCCCACTCGGCCATGCAGTGCTGCTATTTCCACAATAACAGCAGTTCGTGCTACGTCATACGTGGAGCTTCAGAGAGCAGGGGCAGATGAAGTGGGATAGTTTCACATCAGGCTACAGACATAAGCAGCTTTGTGCAATGGACTGGTTCCAGCTTCCAGCCGTTCTGCTGCAATTCAGTTTGCTCAGCAGCGTTTTCACAAACCGAAGATGTCTTGGAGCAGATGAAGCACATGATGATTAAATTGCCTTTCCAGTGACAGAATTAGGGAAAAGTGGATGATTAAGGACATTTAAGAGTTATAAACATAATTCTGGACATTTAAAATAACACCCAAATCATGTTGGTTGACAGTAGTAATTAATTGATGACACCACCGGATTCAAATATTAATCTAGGTGCGAGCGTCGTGTATTAATCTGTTCAAAGGTCAGTGAGATTAATGTTTGATAAGAGGAGAAAGACAAAAACAGTTTTAAAAGCAGCGTCATTTGAAAGGCCATTTTTTTTTTATTTAAATATTTAATCCACCCTGAATATAAAACTAGTTGGTAGCACGTTTTTAGGGTTACACCACATGACATGTTTCATATTATCTCTTAAAGAAAGTTCAACATAATGGGCCCGTGCTGCCTGTCTTTAACTTATTACTGCAGAATGTGGGTGGATTGCGCACAAACATGAATTACAGTATTGATCCTGCCAAGAAAGGTACTGTCAAGTAAAAGAACGTCAATTTTCTTTAATCAAGTACTGCTCTTCAGAGAAAAAAATATAAAGGCACATGACTATAACATGACTCACAGACACTAAGCATCCTGAAATACTGAAAAACACTCGTATTATTCTTTAACGACTTCATCCGGTACTGCTCGTTTTGCTTTTTTGTCTTTCATTAATTATACAGAACAGGCAACGCACACAACAGTTCAAGACTTCTGGCTGTGAAAGCAGAACAGAAAGAGTCTGAACTTGAAAAATGCTGCAAATGAAGCCAACAGGGAGATGAGCAAACTATGGCAAGCGGGCCAAAAATGGATTTTTAGAGCAGAAACGTCAAAAGATCTCTTCACCCCAGCAGCAACGTGCTAACAGCTTTGAGTATGGTCTAGCACTCAATTCTGTGTCCATCAGGATTAACTTTTTGATGATGGGTATGTACAGAACTGTTTTAATGTGGATTCTACCTGAAAAAACAAGTTCCATAAAAATGTGTCTCCCTTTGTTCTTAAAATCTCCAAGAGATTCTCTCCTGTCTGTGTTTGGGGCCACGTCCTTTAAAAACAGTAAGAAATGACATCAGCAAACAGAAAAGTCTTCAGTTCTGACTTAAAAGAAAGTCTCCATATGAAATATTTGATATTATCAATTTATATAGTCCACTTGAATTAATGTGTACTAATAGAGTTACCTTTGACCAATAATCGTAATATACAAACTGAATATTTTATTAGCGATAAGTAACTTGTATTATCGCCCACACTCTGTCAAGTGGGCACAAATTCATGCAACAAAAAAATGTCTCAGTTCTGCTTCGTATCTCTGGACGGTTTTCATACATCAGCAACAATCCCACCCACGTCCAATCCTTACGGAAGTGATTCAGTTGCTTGTGGGCATGAAGGGAATCACCCCAAAACAGACACCTATTGCTATATGGAGAAAATCTGGGAGGATTTTGTGACTGAAGCAACATTTTGCATTGTGAAGCATTACTGAATGCTGTGTATCACTCATTTACTTAAACAGGAGACTGGGTTTCCTGCATGACTGTACACGTGGTATCCTTTAATATTACTTTGAGACCGTGCTGCATCCGTGTGTGAACACGCGCTCTCACATGCAGTTTTTTTGCGAGGGTAGTGTAGGCGAGTGTCAGAACTAGACGAAAACCAACAGGATTGTGCAGAGGATGACGTATGCCACAGAGTGTTGTCTATATTTGGCAAAAAGTACAGTGTAGCTGCTGCCCACAGCCATAAAAGCCTACTGCCAATGATAAAACTACATTAGCCAGGTTACGCTTAGTGCCAAATTAAACAGAAAATCAACTTTTTTTTCCAAAATATCACATTAAGTGAAAGATCCCAATCAAAATACTGTATTTCTGTAAGGTCCCAGGTGCAGGCAACAGGATGTTCATGTCTCTTAGAGCTCCATTCTTTCCACTGATGAGGATGTGTCATGATGACATGCAGGTCAGAATCACTTCCATTTATGTCTATATGCTGTAAGAATCCCATTCTAAATATAGTAGACAAACAGCTACAAGCACCACTTCACACCTCAAACTGAAGTTGCTTTCAACACAATTGAAAGATAAGAGTCTTTTCCTCCCACTGGCATCATTCATCATTCTGAATTGACATGTGACACTGTTCTTTGTTTCAAAAAACACAAAAAGACACATATCAGCCAGACAGAACGGTGTTTTCATTCTGCTTTTTCTATGTCAACAACTCTCCCTCTCACTATCCATCAATGGACGGACGTGATTCAGCCTCTTTTCACTTCAGCCATTTTTGGACATTCGACACTGTTCTGACAATCCAATTTCAAGTAGTTGGTGCACGGCTGATTCTTTCAGTTAACTGAAATTAAACATTCCTTTAAAATGCCTTGAAAGAATCAGTAATCATAATTTAGATGCCGCTCTTTCTTCACACTGTCAACGTGGTATCCCTTAATAATCATTGGAACCCAATCTGCCTCCATCTGTGAACACATTCCCTCCCACATGCAGTTTGTCAGTCATGTGTAGTCATGTGTCAAGTCTCTCGGTTGCCCAACCCACAAATCCTGCGGAAATGAAAATGAACTGCATCATTCAGATGGTTTTTAATGTGCCATAACTAATACTGAACCTCTAATACCATGAGAAGCCGCTCCATTTGTCAAACAGTAAACCAGTTCATGTCAAGATCTGCATTTATGTTGTACATCAATAGCAATAGATATAGCTACTAATCAGACAAAACTGATCAATTTATATGCAACTAAACTATAGACCATATAGCTTATACATCAGCACCATCATTGCATTAAACCTACAGCCTTTAGCTTCCTTCAGACTTCTATTACCTGCTATCACCACACATGCTACTAATCACAATTGTCTTGTAGTGTATCATCTACTCCTGTTTTGTAAGATTTGATGTCATGTGGGTCTGATTCAGCGTCTGGTCAAATATTAAACACAGATCAGAGGTTAAAAGCCATATTCTGAGATTATCTAGATAGCCTCAAGGTAACTGTCTAGCTGGACACAGGACGTTCTATGTGTTAACCTTTGGGTAATTAAATCTATATAAGAGGATTTAGTTGGAGAGAGACCTTCAATGTGGCCCTCAGAGATGTTCCCAGATCCAAAAGGTTCTTTTTAAGAGAAGACGTGTCAGCTGGTGACGTCTTTCTTCGGCACATCAAGAAACAACAGCCCAATGCAGCCGTTCAACATGTATTCAGCAGCCAACTTTAAATAAACCAAGGTGGATAAAGACTGATATGTACTTTTGTATGATTAAATAAAAAATTCAGTTAATGACAATTTTATTTATGTACAAAAAGAAAAAGTTCAATACCCATTTAATGACTAAATGGGTATGAACAAAGCAACACTGATCTAAAAACATCTTCAACTAACTTTACCAAGAAGGAACTACAAGAATTTTCACTACAACATGTGCAAAAAGATGTTTAACACCCTAAGTGATTAAACAGCATTGAACATTCATAATTTCACCTATTAATATCTCTTATTGTGTGCAGTGTCATTAAATCAGTTTAATTACTCCCGAGTCTTTTAATATTATGTCAATCAGGTGAAGGGAAAAAAAAAAATTAATTAGTGGCAACAGGCACAATGTCGTGGATGAAAAACACACAATCAGGGTTGTTAGAAGAGATTAAGATTCAATTGTAAAAAGTCTAAAGGTCGGTAGTGACCACAGGAGTGACTCCGTGAATGAGCAGCGTCGGGCCCAGGTCTCGACTCAACAGGTCCAGCTGGTGCAGGTAGGCGCAGTAGCGGGTCGTGTCTGCCGGGGGTCGCGGCAGATACAGGAAACGCACGGCAGGCCTCGGGTTTCCGTGCTGGCGAATCAGCTTGTTGACAGCACAGATGTATTCATCCGTCAGCTGAGCGGCGTTGTTGGGGAACTTTTGTGTTTCAGCGCCGCCCGCCTCTCCTCCTTCCCGTGCAGACGGCTCGTCCCTCTCCCGTCCTCGTCTCTGCCAGTGCAGCGCCACCACCTGGTCCCAAGCCACCATCTGCACCTGAGCCGAGATCCTCAGCTCCTTCAGCAGCGCTCGGAGCTTCGTCTGCTCCTCCTCTTGCAGGCTGCAGCCGGCCTCCACGCACAGGAAGAGGCGGAGTTTTGCCTGATACCAAGCACGGGTTTCATGGAGCACACAGGCCAGCTGCAGCAGGAACAACGAGCAGATGTCGACGTAGCCACGGCTGTCTGGTAGGAGCAGATTCAGAGGCCACACGTCGATAAACGGCCCCGTCACGCTGCGGTGGGCCCCAATCTTTCCTCCTGAACCCAGGACCTCTTTCCGTTTGAACTGGCTGAAGTAACGGGCCAGTGCCACGTTCTTTCCCATTTTTACAGCATCAGCGATAATTGACACATACTCCTCTTCCCCAAAGTCTTTGGCTTCCTCGGCGCCACGCACATTACTGAAGAAAGGGGACCGCTGTTCACTTGGGTCTGTGGTTGGACCGACTGCATCCAAACCACGGCCTCTGGACGGGAGAACTTTGCCTTGGAGGTGGTCTTGAGGGGTGCAGTCGTCATAGAAACCCAAGACAAGGGTGTTTGGCCTCATTCCGCCTACACACAAACAAATGTGGCAAGAAAGTATGAGAACAGAGTCACAGTTCAGTGACGGAAAACAGCAGCATGAGGTAAAGTTACCCACCAAAGCCTGTAATGAAAAGCAGGTTCTGTACTCCATGCCGAACAGAGTTGGCCAGGGTGAGGTTGACGAATGCCTTTATGTTTAGATGGTCCACCAAAGAGAGCCAGGAGTCATAGCAGCTCTGCAAAGGATCAGAGGGCAACTCATCTGCAGAATAAAAATGACACAAAATGTCAAATGTTAATTAGTATATGCCCTGATATCTGTCATTAGGTGTCCAGAAATTACTGCTCATCGGTCAGAAATTCTCAAATTTTGTCTTTATTTTAGGTGTAGGAGGAAAACCATACTTTCTTATTTTAGGAAATCCCTCTTTTCTTAGTCAATACTAAAGGAGAGTGCCAGAAGTTTTGTATCTGTTATGTTATGCCAGGAACTGGCACAGAGGTTTTCTATTTTAGAAATGGAAAAAAAAAAAAATGTATCTCGCCAACCTTTGGATATAGAATATCACCAAAATATCAAGTACACAGTTTTTCACTACTGTGAAAATAAAAACTCAATGATCATGATTATGGCAGCTACTCAACTGCAAATGTCCAACTTTAAATACCCATTTAGAGGGAATGAGTTCAGAGTTTCTTACCCAATAAACCCAGCTTCACATGTCCCAGTACATAAAGGCCACTCTTCTTCAGGTCATTAATGAAGGTCATAAGGCCTATACAGCTGCGAGGATTTGCAACCATTAGCAGCACCTGTGGCCTCCAGAACTTCACATGGTCCTTGCGCACATCCAACCTCAAGAGGTACTTGCGTACCTGAGTGAAAAAACATAAGGGACAATGGAGTTATTCACTCACTCATGTCACGTTGATTTATGTGGAAAAAAGTAGTGTGTACCTGGTGGAAGATGAGAGCCTGGCTGATGTAGCCCCAGTTACTGATGGGACGAAGGTAGAGAATAAGCAGCAAGAGTAGCAGCATAAATGCAATGCTGGCAAAGGCGTAAATGGCATTGATCAGGAACATCATCACCAGGCAGCCAATAATACCAACTGTGCAGGTGTGCCATGTAAAACACCGGAATGAGGGTCTAAAGTGCACAAAAACAAACAAAACAATGACAATATGGAATTAATACAGCTGTACAAGCATGATTACACAAATTATTAAAAACCTAATTAACTGCAATATCTTGTACTGTACCGGAAGTTGGGTGCAGAGGCCCATTCCAGAGCCAAGCAAGACACGTTCACAGCAGCATAGACCAACAGAAAGAAGATGGTTACAATGCCAGCAATGGTGTTCAATTTCCCAGCAAACAGCACCACCTAGTGGCAGAAGGAAAGAACATTACAGCTCCATCTACATTAAAAACACTCTGTACATTAACCAACGGTTCACAAGTACTTGTAGTAAATACAGTTCCAATACAGAAATGTAAAGAATACAAGTTTACATTTTAGGCAATTATACAAAAGTTATGTAAAAGTTTAGACACCTTTTTTATACAATTCCTCCTGTTGGACAATATTACAATTAATTAAGTGTGTAATGTATAACTTTGGCATATCTAAGAAATGGCTCCCTGTAGACTGGGATGTCCCATTAAACCACAATATAGTGAACTAAAATTACAGCTATACTGGAAATTAAAGCTGGAATCCAAGTCTTTGTAACGAAATCTAAAAAACCGAAATAAACCTTGCTAGTTGGCAGACACTTATTAGCAGTGTAATGTAATACTAATGTAACAGGGCCCTGCTCTGCCTCCCTGGTAAAGCACTCAGGTTTTTTAATGTCCTTCATTAGGCAAATGTTCAGTCAACACATAGCCAAGCTTGAAGATGCAAAAGATTTGTTTTGCAGTAATGAGAGGCATGTCAGTTGTTGGTTTATCCGTCTCCATTCCGCCTTTAACCTCAACCACAATACTGCATTATCCTCAACACCATCTTTAACATGTTCAAAACAAGCAGTAAACCAATAATAGTCATGCAAGGCTTCCATTTCTGGAAAAGTTAAAGCAGTGTTACTCAGATTATAAATTTGTCCCCTTTGTCTTCATTTCTACTGAATGGACACCTCTCTCCCCTACATATTAGAAGCCAAGAACAGAACTACATATAAAATCCAATAATGAGGATAGATGGTCCAATTTCTTTTTTGCCTTTCTTTGGTTAACATCCAGTTAATTGTTGCATTACTTTTCTTTACCATTTATTTTCTTGCAGCATTTCAGCAGCCGTGTATATATAGGTAGCAGTCTATGTGTGATAGAGGTGAGGGTGGAAAGTCGCCCTAAAGCTACATTTTGACCTCATTGAGGTTACATGCAGAAGTAATATGAAGGATAAAATGCAGGTTTTGGGCAAAAGGAAGGATTGGTATGCAGCTAAAGCATAACCATAATAAAAACTATATGATGTAATGTTGTACCTGCACAAGCAACCAGGAGACCAGCACCGAGGCCCAAGGGTTCCCGCTATGAGACGTCTTCCTGGCCAGAGACAGGACACCACCTGCACAGGATTATCAAAGTCAATCTCATCTCTCATTGCTCATGGTCTTAACATCAGAAACTGAGTCATCCTGCAATGGTGCTTAAGCCAAACAATGAGGAAGAAAGTCAACGCTACAAGCCATCTGTTGGCAAACGATGCATTCCAGATTAAAATTTCCCCAGTAGGAAAATGAGACATGAAGAATTAATAACAAGTGTCAATTTCTCACATTTGAGATGGAGGCCTATTTCAACAGATGGATGATTATTAAATTGTTGACCCAGCTTTATAGAGGACCAGCTGGAGTTAGATATGCTTTCATCTCTGGATCAAACATTAGTAGTTTATCACCAAATTAAATCAGGATCAGTAATTAAATCCATTTCTAAAAGGAATGGATTTAAACAGGCAATACAAACTAAACAGTGAACAGCAGGAAATATGTTTTTCAAGGATCTCACCAAACAGTCTGTCTTTGGACAGGGCATAGAGGATCCTGGAGGCTCCTATGAGGTTACTCATGGCAGCAGACATAGTAGAGGCGTAAATACCAATTGTCACCATGGGCGGCCACATATTGATATCTCCCAGGAAAGTGTAGTCTCTTTGGAGAAGTTGACTAAAGACAGAAAATAAGTCATAAATGTAATAGAATGGCATCATTTCCCTTGCATGAATCAACTGTTGTAATACTGTATAATTTTATCACTTGACTTGTGTACTAAAAACTAAAACAATCCATCTTTGGGAAAAAAAGAAAAGCACATGCAAACAG
This sequence comes from Lepturacanthus savala, assembly GCA_030544235.1. Lineage (NCBI taxonomy): Eukaryota > Metazoa > Chordata > Actinopteri > Scombriformes > Trichiuridae > Lepturacanthus > Lepturacanthus savala. Next base: position 26,872,594 of record CM060461.1, read on the forward strand.
GCTTAAATACAACTTAAAAAAAAAATCCTCAAGTAAACTGTTAAGTGATACGAGTTTCTTTTGACCATGATTCATGCTGGTACAAAAATATGTTTGAGGGTGCATCTCTAACCGGTCACAGGAACATGCAGCCAGCAGACTCAGCAAGTTGTATGTGATGAAAGTTATTAAAACAGCTGATAGGGTTCCTCTTGGGATGGAATAGCTTGGATTTTTCAGGTCACCTGGAGAGCACATGACAGAAATTTTACTTCAACAAAACCAGATATATTGATATCTTACATAACCTCTATCGAAGTTAGGTGTTGTGTGTCTAGATACCAGGAGCTGGATCAGGCAAAGCTAAAATTTCTAGAGTTTAATCTTAATCAGTTGACTGTGTTGGTTGAAAGGTGGAACAATGCAGCTTTAGTTTGATTGATTGACTAACTCAATTGGTGTATCTTTGTATTCAGCAGCTTAGATTCCATTGTGTACTTAATTGATTCAAGGGGCAATCAGCAGAACAATTTCTCTTGATTACCTTCATCTAAGGAAATGTCACATGACCATGTGTTACAAGATTACCAGGCATTTCTTTATCACAATTATATGGTAATTATATCACAAAGTAAAACAAATAATAGAAGGAAGAATAGTAGGTTTGTCTATCTGATATATCATTTAAGTTAAGTTCTGCTACTGAAGACTTTGCATATGAAATATTTTTTAGTTCCCCCATCATGAAGTGACACAGCTGGAAAAATATTTATTCTAACACCATCTTACCTGACATGTTGGACCCTGCCATGATTCCAGTGCAGCCGTTGAACATGACAGCAAACACTGTGGCAAAATTCATCATGGTAGAAGTGGTGTAGTCGACGCTGTAATTGGCTAAGAGGGATGACATGAGGCATCAAAAGGTCAGGGATATCTTATACAATCCACAGGAATGTAGAGCATGTGTGATCTATAACATATTTTTGCTTGCTTCCACTTATCAAGTCAGAGGCAGGATTGTAAAGATTTTTCTACAGGTCCACCACTGTTTAAAATTGATCTTGAACTCATTAAATCGTGCAGTACACACTTACGCAATAAATTGGACACCAAGGTGTGAAGCCGGAGGCCAGTATAATTGGCTGTGATCAGGCCGGTACTATTCAGAACAGAAGCGTCTGACAGAGTCACCGTCGTTGGCCCAACAACGAAGAAACTGAGGAAACTGGAACCCAGGACAGTCGTGACTATGAGGAAGATTATAAAAGTGGCTTTGGCATAGATGTGGGCTCCTACCTGAAAGGGAAAAAAAAATCAATTCGTTGAGAATAGCTCACATATCTCACCGGCAAGAGGATGTGAAAACAGTGTCCAAAATTAGTCCATCCAATTTTTTGTTCTACAGCAATATATTAAACATAGAGGCAAATTTGTATAACTATATGGTGCTCAGGGGGTGATTATTGATCAATGAGTCTTCCACTGTTCTCATGTGTGTCTTTCTTTGCTTAGATGTTTTTTTAACACTGCCAGATTAGTCAGGCCTTGCTCATTTGATCTCAAGCAACATGCCTGGTTAAATAAAAAAATAAATATCTATAGCACCAGTCACATGCAAATTTCTCTTTTTCAATTTGGTCCAAGACATCTTGAAAACCACTGGCTGTAAAATTAGCTTGTGGAACTTAACAGTCTCAAGTGGATGAATTGTAATCATTATGACGACCCCTTTTCCATTAGCACCATTATTAGGCCAAATTTTACACATAATAGTTTAACAACTACATAAACGTTTCCTCTTGTTGCACACTGTTGCATACTCATAATCTCTCTCTTAGAATTACATTTACCAAGCACAATCATGCTCTTAAGAGGGTCAGCTTTTAATCACCCCATGGGCCTTTCCTTTTAGTGAAAAAATGGATTTAAAAAAAAGTGTTGAGCCTCACCAAGCAGACTATGAAACACAGGAAGAGCAGGATGGTTCCATAAAGAAGGGACCACCAGTATCCTGAAGGCAACACCTGATAGAGACCTGCAACTGCTGCTGAACTCTCTGAAGATGGACAAAGAGGGTTAGTTAATCAATCCACACACACAACCCATGAAAGCTTTCAGTATATCACTATTACAACCTACCTTCTGGGATACCAAAGAAAGACACAATAGCTTCAACCAGGCCCAAAACGTAGAGAGCACTACCGCACACATTGGCAAAGAAAAACATGATGCCAATGCTGCCGCCAAACTCTGGACCCAAAGCTCGACTAATCATGTCTGAGGATTTCAGTTGAGAAAAGTCTGACTCCAGATTTGTAAATGTAAACCACGCAAACACTGAGACAGGAAAAGTAATTTCACCAAGATTGATGATTTAAAATCAACCACTACTGAGATTCAGTCCAAGACAGACTTCTAGATGGTGAGACACTGTCGAATAAATGGTAAGAGGTCAAACATGTGCACCGAGGACCAGAAACGGCCCACAGCAGCTTTCAGTGCTCAAGCAACATAACATTAAAAACTATATTTTTTAGAAATTGTACTTTTTTCTGAAGACATGTTTTGTCACATGATTCATAAGTGGATGGTTCATGTAACAGTATTCAGATTTCAGTTTTATCTCTTTACATGTACAGGAAAGTAGAAAGTTGGAGGTGTTATATTTCATACAGGATGTTATTATGGACCAGTTTTTAAATCAAATTGGTCTGTATGTGGTCTATAAACTGAGTTCTGACACCTCTGATCTATGGAGTTTGACTACAGCTTGATTCCGCCTCAAATCTGAAGGATACAGTAGGCACCGCCAGCGTCTAAAGCTCCATTGGTGGAGATTGCACAGACCGAAAGAACGGTCGGGGTGATGATGAGGTAGGCCACCAGGAACATGGCGATGGACTGGTAGAGCCCTGCTTGACCCACAACAAAACCTGCAAGAAATAAAAAAAGTCATTAAATATAATGTAAAAAGTAGTGCTGAAACAATAAATTCTATATTTATCCTACAGAAAAACATCATCAGTCATTTAAAAACAAATCATTAATCTTAAGGTAGCAGCTTCCAGCTTCTTCGATGTGAGGATTTGCTGCATTCCTCAAGTGAGTTGAAGATAAGCCCATCAGGATTAGTGAATCTGACGTAATTATTCACAAGTTTGGGGAATTTCATTGATCATGGGCTTTGTAATCAATTCTGTGATAAGATACTGACTTAGATTTTGGATTTCATCATGATATGGACTAAATACCATCCTTTACCATTACAGTAAAGACAAGTTATTTCTAAACTTATCAAATTGTTTTAGCTGTTCTATTATCTGTCGTACCCATTTAGTCATATCCACACAACTCAAGATTTATATAAAAATAAAATCATTGCATTACTTTTCGTGAAAGCACCGACAGCCATCTCTACAACAGTGATTCTCAAGTTTTTTTTCCACAACAAGGACCCTTAAAGTCACAAAAACTGGACCACAGACCCCATCTGATAAGATTTTTGCCTTTAGAAAGTGAAACTGCCAAATAAAATGACTTAAATATGCCAGTAAATACCTGTATATATTAAATTGGCCATTAATCAAATGTGTATTATTTTTCCTTTCCACTTAAATGCCCTATTGGAATTCCTTTTATTAATTAATTTTAAAAATGTATTTATCTCTACATCTCCTTTTGTATTTCTACCTCAATATATATAATGGAAAATAAAATATAAAATTAAATAATGTGCAAAAAGGGACCCCCTTGCAGCCCCTCAAGGACCAGGAATTTTTTCGTGAAATTATATTATATATATTATTTATATCACCCTGCCCTCATTAAATCGACTAATTAAAAGGTGACATAATTGTTAAATGCGGTCCTTAAATATGGAAAACATTTTGGGTTAATTAATGACAATTAAATTAAAATCCACCAAGATAACGCACTATTTTATCAGGTCTTATGAGCTTATTAAGTGGTAAACCGTCAGCAGCATAAATCCTTCCGCCAATTTGGCGGCAAGTTCAAACGGACGGACTAGTTTCTAGCCTAACGTTGGCGGTGTAAAATCGTGTATTAAATACAACTTTAAATTTAAAGTAAAAATCTTAACTGACTTTATTCTACTCACCGATTCGTAGAAACACCACGACGCTAAACATGGACAGCAAAGTCGGGATAACGACTCCGAAAAACACGCCGAGCTTTCGGGCGGTTTTGTCGGTTTTCTCCGGCCCGGAACACCTCCATCGCGGCTTGGACACATCTTCCAGCTGCGGACTGCCACCGGTGGTGGTTAGGCGGTAATGTAGAAGAGGGGCTTTTTCTGACATGGTGGTAATAAAAAAACGGTTATGGGCAGTTTCTGTGGTTTTCACACCAACCGAAAAAAAAGTTAAAATTTAGCCAGTGACGACGCCAGCGAGCCGTTATTAACGTCCCGCTGCGTTAGCTGCTACGATGTTAGCTAACCGCCATCCGCGAGCCCGTGTCGCGTGCAGCCACCGGCGGTTTGTTAATGAATCGGGTGTGATGACGTAGTTTGCTGTGATTGGCTCGTCCAATCAGGTAGGGCGACCTTTGACATTGATTAGTGCTATGTTCCAGTTTTTACACGATACTGATGGGAATTTCGGCTCTTTTTAGTGAGCCGGATCCTTTGGCTCAACTCACTAAAAGAGCCGACTCTTTCGGCTCCCAATTGGCTCTTTATTTTGCCAGTTATCCCTTTTATAATTCAGCCAAATTTAGTGCTGTTGTGACTTGTGATTTGTATTTGAACACATATATTGTTTAAATTTCAATAATTTGCTGAAGCCAATTGCATTTACAGTTGTAAAATCCCTTGTAATTCTATAACTTTGCTGGACAAGGCAGATAGAATATGCCTATAAAAACAAAAAAGTATAGAAATTAAAAAAGGGCAGCTATTGACATTTAAAATTTTTTAACAAGTACTGAAAAAATTGAAATTATGTAGAGCAATCAAATAAATGTGCTTTGTTAAAATAAAACCAAACTCTTTTGTTATAGAGGAAAAATAATTATTAAATAAACAACACAATAAAAAGAAATATAATAAAATGTGCAAAACAGCAGCACTTTGAACCAGCTTGTTCGCGACTGACACATCACTATTCCGAGTTCGGAATTTCTGAGTTTGTATGTGTGTTGTGTTCAAATGCTTTTGTCATTGTAGTGAAGTTAAACCGGACCCATTAACAAATGTTAATAAAATTATGTATGCTACAGAATTATGTAGGCTGCACACTAACCAACTAAAAGCAGCAGAGACCGTTTAACAGAATGCTTTTAACATTCCACAACACTTTTTCTGCTCTCCGCCATGTTGAAAGGTCAAAATCCAAAGACGGCTGCTCCATGCATGACAGTGTGAAAGTTGTAAAAAAAATACTGTTTATCAGTCTTACTGTCTTATTTACTCTACTCACAATAGGTTAGGGATATTGTTATTTACCTGAGTGCTATTTCCTATTTGGTCTGAATTTTAATGAAATAAGTACAAGTTCCCTTTGATATTACTAATAATAAATGAGAAGAAACAACATTTTCATTAGTTTAATGTTTATTACCCCAAAAGTGTATGAAATCCACAGAGTCTCTATCTCATTAAATCAGTTGAACACACACTTCGATCTTTGGACATGAGCAAAATATTACATTAGTCATTGCTATGAAGTCATATTGCTAATAATGGCTATAATGGCCATTATTAGTTTGTTTTACAACAAACCTTATTGAAACTTGTAAGAGTTTACAACCTGGCTAAGATCGTTTTTATTGGTTTTAAAACTTATCCTGCATTTCAGTTGTTCTTGAAAGTCGGAATTCACAAGCTCCCCTTTGGAGTTTTCATCTGGCATTCACCCTGAACTACATAAACAGTATAAAAGCTGCAGTAATATATTGTTAAACTGTCTCAGTTCTCTCTGTGGATATGTTTCCTCAGTGTTTGTTTGCATAAAATAGAGAATAGTGCATTGCTATATACTCTTATTGCTAATAATGACCATTGTGTTGTTATTGTTTTTTCAGATTTCTTACATTGGAACACCATCAACCTCAGGTGTGACATAATTTTCAGCTCCGACGTCCAAGGTAACTAAAACCCAGAATAGTTATATACTACATATATATATATATATATATATATATATATATATATATATATATATATATATATATATATATATATATATATTTTTACATATTTGTCATCCATAGATGAAGTGTTGTTTACATACACCATTCAACCAACTTCATTTAAACAAAAAAAATAAAAATAAAAATTAAACGAAGTAGTAAATGAAAAAAGATTATTGTAAGAATACAGACCACTTATTCAGTATTATATAAGTATAAATATAAAAGTATTTTGTCTCATACACAACAAACCTATCATAGGTCCCATATTGTAAAAAGTGAGATTTGGATAGCTTAATAATTATAAGGAAGTGCTATATAAATACTGCTCCATGTTTCAAAAACATTCAATCCTCAGAGAAATACACACAGTCCATATTCATAACACATGCCTTTAAATTTAAAATAATATTGAGATCATTTTTGATACTTACACAAAATATATATTTTCTTAGGGATATCAAAACTTCAAATACAACCCAGGGAAAGTGCACACTCTGGGACCTTTAATATAAGGCTATGGTTTAACAAAATCTGGATATTTACATACAGAAATTCACAAAGAAACACTGACAAAAAGGCAACACAGAGGAAAATGCACATATCTACAGCAAATCAATAATATTTCAAATACAAATGTAAACAGAAATTAGAGGTGCAATGAGAATAAAGTCTCTTTAAATAATTAATTCATATCAGAAAGTTTGTGTATTACGGTCTCCATTATTCTTCAGTAAGTGGCCTCTAAATGCATCTATGGTTAATTTAGCACATTTGCCAAGACAGCCTGGTAAATACTGGTCATATCGGAGCAAAGTAAAAGAGCAAAAATAAATCTGCCATGAAAACATGAATCCAGACAACCCAGAGGACCTTTCTATCCTGTGCAACAACCTCTGAGGTTAATAATTCAGGACAAGACAAAAACCTTTATATCCAGTCACACAAGGTACACAGAGAAACTGCCTGTCGGCTATTAAAAAAAAAATAGAAAAGAAAAATACATGCTTTGACCTTTTGGTACATTGCAGACTTGAGTTCTTTCAATAGGATTATAGCTTAGTTCAAAGTGTCCTTTCTATCTCATCTCGATATGAAACTGCATTCCCATTTATCCACATATCCAACATATTGCTGTCCTTCATTTCTCTCTACCTCTTCAGCATCAGCAGTAAAGGTTGTATGGCTACTGTTGAAGAACATAAAATATCACTACATCTTTTTCTTTGATGGAATTTTTTTATTGACCTGTGCAGGAGCCTATTGCTCAACATGTGGTCCGCTGAAGTTGTCCTTTTGAAATTGTCCTTTTTGTCACGCAGGAGTGCATCTTTCTTCCAGATTAATCATGAACCGCTCCAGTTTGCCTGTGATGAGACGGTTGTAGCTCAACAGGACGGCGCTGAGACTCTGGGTGCTTCGAGGAATGCAGGACAATACCGGGACCTCCACTGGCCCCTGCTGGTCCAAAGAGAAAGCACAACAATGAAAATGTTTAAAAAAAAAAATAAAACATCTGAAACTGGAAAATCATCCAGTTCCTGTCACCAAAGACAAAGTTCTTTAACCATGACTTCAACAATTTGAGGATATTATGTAAAAAGCGGGTCAGAAGACACTTCTGACCCAACTGTCTCATTTGGAAACTATGCACTCCTATCTTCTTCTTGTCCTGAGGAAGGAAGGCTTGGGGTCACACAACACAACATCATCGCCAGATATTCCTGAATGCCACGTAAGTACGAGAAACCAGGATATTTCCAGGCAGAGGAAACAAGTGTTGATTTAGTGAGGTGCATGTCAGAAGAATCTGGGTGCGTAGGTTTAAAAAAGAAAAATAAAGGAAATGTGACAAAATGTTATGTTACATTACATATGTAAGAAGAAGTTTCAACATTATTTCAGTGTTTAAATTGAGGTGTAGGGCCTACTTCACAGTGAAATAGCTTTTCAAAATGTATGTTAGACATTTACAGGTCCGTTATATCACAGAATTAGTGCCTACTGGTTGTGCTCACATGTTTTTTTTTTTCATTTTGTGACAGCGGTGGATTCTTACACTGAGCTGAAGCTGTGTGAGAATGAGCAGGTAGTTGTTGATGTTGCGCTCCAGTCTCTGCAGCAGCAAAGCACCACATCCCGCCTGGCCAAGAGCCCTCACGACCTTCACACCTTTAACAAGAAGCCTCAAGGATGCACCTATGTCCCCTCTCTTCTCCTGGTGCTGTAGTAACACACACAGACACACACATGCATTAATAAGCCAAACAAAAATCGCAATTGAATGCATTCATTTATTTCATACATGCGCTAACATACTGATTTTCTTTCCCAAGATGCTACATGGAGCTCGGAGCAGGGCAGCTGAATTGGTGTGGAGAGGGTCATCGAGGCGGTGCAGTTCCTCTGCCGACGTGGAAGACACAGGACAGAGAGGTGGACAACAGAGACACACTGATGGGTGAGTACACAACAGCAAACAGTTGGAAGTGTTAGATGCAGCACCCCAGCGGGAGGAAAGAGCAACACAGAAATGTGGAGAAAATATATCTATCTGTATCCTCACCAGTGCGCTCTGCATCTCTCCCACAACATTCATAGCCCTCCTGGCAGCTGTATCACACACAAAATCTAAGGGCTTGGACTCAGAATCCCACACCTCAGAGGCTACCACACAGAGCAGCAGGAGTCCTGGACAAAGAAATGAGCAAACCAGGCTGTTTAGCTTAGAATTTTCCTCTTCAAATCATCACAATTTTTCAGTTTTCTTGCATGTGAGGTGACTACATGAGTGTCAGAATCAATGTCATGACATTATATTAAAACTGTGAAATATTTGTATTTAACAAACTCTACAGCTAAAAAGCTGAATTAATGTTTATTTCTGTGGCTGCGTTAGGCTCTACACTGCAAAAACTGAAATCTTAACAGGTGAAAATATCTTGTTTTTGTACAACATTTGTCCGACATTAGCTTAATTCAGTTTTTTCTTAATTTTAGTCAATTTCAGCTTTTTTTAAAGACCAAAGTAACCCAAAACAGGAAAAAAAGCTATAATATAAAAATATAAATAATAAATCAGCTAAATTATCTTCAATGCAAAGTTCATTGTTTAATAAAAATAAGCATTCAAAGATCAATTATTTGTCCATAAAAATCATAGAAATCAAACTACGGATCATTACAGAACATGATGAATATATTCTGTAAAATGTTTAAAAAGGAAATTATAAAGGAGCCAATTAAATAATCACACAAACAGCTCAAATCTAAATAAATATCAAAATAGTGGTTAGTTGCAGCCCTACTACTGATATTATATTAAACTATTTTCTTATTGTATTGGCAATATATTGATGCTGTAACAGTAACCTTGTGTTTTACCACAGATAAAAAGGTTTTCTCATGTGATATATGAATAAAACCCAACGCTGCCTGCTCAGTGCTGGTTTTTGAACAGGTTTAAAGGTTTTTAGGCTCACTTCTCACCTCTTAACGCCATGCCCTACTTGGCCACTCCAGATGAGTCCACATTTGTTCCATTAAAGAGATGAGCCAGGTGAAAAGAAATGCCCCGTGTCCAACGCATTTCATGAAGATGAGCTGTGTGTCCTTTTTGTCTTCACGCCGCTTGATTTCCCACCTTCTCATTCCGAAGTGGGATGTGCAACTGTTATCTAGCCTGGGAGCAGGAAACGCTCCAACTTCCCTGCTGAGCAACATAACAAACTGCCAACCGCATTTTATTGATGGGCTATTTTGCTATTTTGCTATTTAGCGCTGCTTTTTTGGCCAGAGCTGGCGTTTGAAGGGACATCATGCTCGTGGTAAAAGGTTAATGATTTATTATTGTGAAAGACTCCATTTACACAGCTGACATCAGATCACTACAGCTGGAGGATATTTACTTTTTGACAAGGTCTCTGGCCATAGAGGAAGCAGCTTGGGTTCACCTAATTCACAAAATGACAGTGTAAGGGCTGCACAGCCCGTAGGCAGCATGTGGGGGTGTGTGCTGTGTGGGTGTGTGGTCTGTTTGTGACTTATCTGTCTGGTATATTGCACGTATACAGCACTGAAAGTACATCGATACGTTGACACAGGAACCTACAGTTCTATGTGAAAAGTTGTTATTGCACCATGTAAAACAAGGCAGATTATTCTTACATTCATAAGATTCATAAAAACTGTCTAATCTAGTTATGTTTAGATTTTTGTTACTTTTAAAATATATTTAAAAAATGTTTTATACAGAGTTTGGCACAAAAGATTTAGAAAATTTTCTAAATCTAATCTATTTTTTGTGACTATATAAATATATTATAATGTTTTTATGCAGATTTTGTCATAAAAGCTTAAGAATACTGTCCAATCTAAGTATATTTATTTGTTTGAGACTATATAAAATGTGTTTATGCTGAGTTTTTTTTTACAAAAACTGTCATAAAATTGGTATATTTAATTTTTTTTTAATTTTCTTTAACTACACTACAAAAACCTACACTTATATGTGGGAAGTTGTTAAGACAGCTTATTCTCAAATTAATCAGGTTCATTAAAGCTTTGGAAAACTGTCCAATCTAGGTCTATTTAATATTTTTGACCTTATAAATATATAAAACATGTTTTTATGCAGAAGCTGTCACAAAAGCTTTAGAAAACCAGTCCAATCTAGGTACATTTAAAGTTTGGTGATTTTATAATTACACGTAAAATGTTTCCATGGTTTTCGGTGAGTATGACAGTAGAAGGCTGTTTTTACATTCATCTGCTGAAAGTCTCTAGCTTCTCTGTGCTCATTTGAAACCTGATTTTAAGGGTCTGGCCTAAGAGCTGGATTTGTGACATCACAAATTTCATTGCTTGTAATCCCATTTTAATCCAATATTCAATTTAAACTAAAACTCAAGTGCACAAACACTAAGAATGAACTATACAGGGAAGGAGACATATTCTGTGCAACAGTTAAACTTTTGAAATGAAAAAATATATTTGCATATTTATAGATTGTAGAATTTTTGATGAAGGAAAAAGGAGTAGGTGTCCTGATGTTAACTATAGATAATTGAAATCTTAAAACATGTCATCTTTGAATTGTAGCTGCGCTGCCTCATGTTTGTGGTGTTTTCTATCAAGGAGAAATCACTGGCAAAGTGATGATGGTTTATGTGTGCTATCGGTGGAGAGGAGTGAATCTGTGATGCCTGGGGGCGCAGCTGGGAGACGCGGCGTCTCCAATTCAATTTGGAGGTGCAGGACGTAAAGTGAAGGCTAATAGATGTCAAAGGCACGGATACGAGGAAACATGGGGGAATGCACCATCCATCCTCATCCTAGACACACGTGTTCACCCCATCATCACCCCTCACCTGCTCACTGACTGATCCGCTGCCCTCTCCTGTACGCGCCCCAACTGTTTTATGTGCCATCATTAAGACGCATGACGCCTAAAATTAGACCCTGAAGTGTGTGCTGGTGTGTGTGTTGTCACATATAGAAGGAGGAGGAGGAGGAGGGGGTGCAGAGAAAGAGAGAGAGAGCAAGAACATGAGACACATGTTCTCCTTCTCTCTCTCTAATCCTGCTCTTATCTCTGCAGACAATCCCGACGACGTTAATTGAGACGAATGTGCGCCGCCGCGCCGCAGATAATGACCGGAGGAGCGCCTGGATTTTCGCACACACGGAAAGAAACTGCGGGCCATGGCACCGTCAGTACCCGCATTGCATCACGGACGCGACACCCGGTACCCCGCCGTCTCCCTCCCACCTCAACCGAAGCCGACGATGAGGAGCCTGTAGTGTCTTGTGTTTAGAGTTTCCTCGCCTCTAGAATCACATGCGGCTGTGCTCACATCTCAAGACGTCTTTTCTGGTCTCCAGTTCAAGCCGCCTGCTCCGCCGTGCACCGGCTCCGGAGGCGCAAAACCGGTAATTACGCGCCGCGTTGACAACTTTGGCGCGGTGCTTGTATGGATTGCGCATCAGCAACAGGCCGGTTCTCTGGGAACCGCTGAGATTTTTGCTCCGGGAGGTGTGAAGTGTGATTCCCCGGGAGTCATCATCGTGCGCTGCAACCTGTAGCTGTGTGCCCTTTTCATTCGAGCCAATATTCCGCCGAGGCGCAATGGAGGGACACAGCTGACGCTTTTGATTCGGTAGCCCGAGGAGGACAGAAGAGAAAAAGCGCAGGAAAGCATCCTCTGGGGGAATCGTAAGTATGCTGCGTAGTGACAAAATGGATCACGGTGTCTTTGCTCTCTTCAAAGTGTTAAATCCATGTGTGTCTTTAACTTTGTCCATCTCTGTCTCAAGGGCAAATGGTAATTGAAGGTCTGGTTGGGTTATGGAGTGATTTCCGGTATTCTGGCTTCATTTTCCACTATTTTCCAGCAGCTTGAGTATATTTTACTCGCTCTAACCAACAAGAATGACTTAGAATTGGGAAACTCGCCTCACAAAACAGAAAGGGGCACAGGTGGTTGTGCATCTTGTGCATCATGTTGCGCATCAAGGACTCAAGGTCCCTGTAGTCCTGTAGGTGTAGTGTAGTCTAATGATTGCCTGGGAAAACGTGCATGTTACTGTGTCAAATTAAATGATTCACTTTCAGGTCCATGATTTAAAAAGAACTATGAAAGAATATCAATAGTCTGAAATGAATCCTAAGATCCACCTTAATTCTGGTTGCTGCTCCAGTTGATTGTTTGAGCATCTCTGTGCAGATTGATGCATGCAGAAAGGCTGTTTTCACATTCATCTGCTGGAAGTGGAAAGTTTCTCTGAGCTCAGTGAAAATCAGATTTTAAGGGGCGGGCCTATGGCCACGGTTTGTGAGGTCACAACTTGTTTTGGACCGATTCATGTTCATTATTCAAATTAAACAAGTCTGATGTGTAAACTTGAAGCCTGCAGTGCACATGAACTGATAACATTACAGTGAAGTAGAAGATATGCTGTAAGAAATACTTCAACTTTTGTGATAAAATATGTGTATATATTCATAGAATCTGGTATATTAAGAATTTTGAACATGATAACATCATTCTATTAAAAAACAATCCAGACATCATGTTAGCACATGTCCTGAGGCGATCTTCAAGAAATGCACAAGCTTGTTCTCGGTTACTGTAGCAGGACAATACACTAAATCAATGCTTCAGCTCCTTCTAATCAGAACCCAGATGAGGTCTGGAGAACTGCAGGAGACCATTTCTCATGCTGTCTCATCACATGGACATTGAGCACACTTAAGATCGGAAAACCATTGATTTTCTTCTTCACTTTCACACACATAAAAGACAGGAGACAATAGAGCTGCAATTAATCATTCATTAGAAAATTAATCTGTAAATATTTATATAATCAACTTAACGTTTAATTGAAACTTGCATTTTAAGCTATTTAAAATGCAACTGTTTATCAGACAAAACAAGACATTCAAAGGCATAATCAATTGAATCAATGGTTGGTTGCAGCCCGAGGAGACGTATTGTTTCTCCTCCTGTATGTACTGAGCTGGCGTCCGTGCAGAGGTGGCTGGTGTGTTTCTAAAGAGTCCTGTGGAGATGGAGGGATGTGGGTCAGTGTGCTGGTGTGCTGGCGCTTGGGGCGGCGGAACACCCAGTTCCTCTGGTGTGGGGCGATACCACCTCTGCCTGTCTGCGGCTGCCAGATAAAACCAAGTCGCTGACACAGTCATCAGACGATTCATGGACAGGTTGAAGTTCATGAATAATTAAATTGAAATTTACATGGCGAGTGGCGTATGTGTGTGTTTTTTGGGGGGGTGAAATCTACCCCATCACTCGGTGGTCTCTGGTTCGTTCTGGGGCCTGAGGTCCGGTGCTTTGAACCGGTTGCCTTGCCAACAGCCAATCAGCTGCAGTCTTGCAGGACTGTTTTATCTGTCAGCAAGTCAGAAGGCTTTGACTCCTGGAGGATTTTTACCTATAAGGGATCAGTTTGATATTCTAATGCTGGCTGGAGTGCATGCGGACGGTTAAATTGTTTAATGTGATGCCATCAGTTTAAATCTTGAATTCATACGTGCCATGCAGCTCTTTTTTTCTGGTGCAGTTTCAAAACAATTCTATTAACAGGTCCTTTAGATCACTAGAGAATGTTCAAAATTCCATCCAACAGCAGGTATATTAGTGAATATGATGGATGTTTGGCTCCTGAAAAGGCAGCAGAAAAAATCCTTGGAAGAGAGGTTATCGTTCTCAACTGGCTCTGCATCTTTCAGTGCAATAGATTTACTGCTGGTAGCGAATACATCCTCTCAGAAACCTTCAGTAAAAGTCCAGCAAGATGAGCTCACAGTATGATAATAGATGTGTCATCTGAGGAAATGATCTGAAAGTGCCACAAGTACTTGTGAGAGCTTTTAGTGTTGGATATAGCTCCCCTGAGGAGTGCTTTTGCAAGAATGCACATACACACACATGAACCTAAAAATCAGTTTTATGGCATTTGAGAGGAGCTAAGAACAAGTAACACACACTCAAGTGATTGTTGTGGTGCCCATGAGCAAGGACTGTGAAATGATCCTCATGGAGCTTTTTGACAGCCGAACATAAAAAGACCGTAAAATACACTAGACTATGAAGCATTTCGTAAATTCTCACTAGAGTTTTTATTGAGATGTTACAATCTGAACATGCAATTGAGCACAAAAATAGTCACTCATTCTATGTTTTAGATAAAAAATGCTGTCTTAACAGATCTGTTGACTGCAAAGACCATATATAACACAAATGTTCATGTTCCTTTGCTCACAGCAAATGTTGTGGACTTGGGGGACACTGGGAATACAGACAAAGTGAATCAGAAACATTATAAATCTTCACATTTTTTGTGTTGTGGTGTTGTTCTTCGTGACGTCCTGCAACACAACAACATCCATCTTTCAGTAATCATTTAAAATCCCCCGTCACGCAGGGTGCTTATTGCTTCCATGCTTCAAAGTGATGAAAGCCTGTCAGAGTTACTGTTTTCTCCGCTCGGATTGCATCAGAGAACATTAAACATCTTAAAGGGGCACTCCACTGGTTTTAGATGGGTGATTCAGTGTAAAGTCATGGAGACAACTAAAAGAGCAGATCTAGTAGACTAGTTTTATGTCTCAACCTCAAGATGTGGAGTTTGAAAATACAGATATTAAGCTGATAGGTAATAGACTTAGGTTGAGTTAGAGAATTACAGGAACCACTTTTTGGAACTTGAGCTATACTAAGGTCTATTTCTGCCTTTGCTGCATAATGTTTGAGCATTCCTTTAAACCTGTCTCTTTATGACGCAAAATTCCTTAAATTTAGAAGGATTATGAAATATAAACACTAAACTAGGGGCTGAGGGTAATGACTGTTGATAGTCAATTGTAACGATTAATGGATTAGTTCATAAAATGGTCTAAAATGTCAATCACTTTTGAAGCTGAAGATTCAACCTAAAATGTCTTTTTTTGTCCAGACCAACAGTCCACAACCCAAAGATCATCAGTTTACTATTACAGACACTAAAGAAAGCAGAAAATAATCATAGAAGAGAAGCTGGAACCAGAGAATTTGGACATTTTTGATTAATTGATTATTAAAATAGTTGGCAATTAATGTAATAGTTGGCGACTAATTGATTATTCAACTAATCATTGCAGTGCTAAACTATTTACATATTGTACAAAATACTGGAGACACTTTTACATTTGTTGTTACATAAAGTACAATCATAATGTGTTAAAACGATCCTTTATTAAAACTATTAAAACTGACTCCGATAAACCATGACTAATGTACCTGTCACCTTTAGGAAAAACGTTTTCTTCCCTACATCGACATTAAACATGTGAGAATGATGTAGCACATGCATGGCCAAAGGCGCCGTCTTTGATTCACTTACTGAAAAGCAATGTTAAAGGAGTTTGTGAAAGCTCTGTTCGCGGCATTGATGGAGCCTCACCCTCGTGAATTACTCATCACACTTGAGCAATCCAGCGATGACTCAAACCGGGAGCAAAGGACAGCTGTGCAGAAATACCACGCAGGAATTAAGTAAAGAGCATCATAATTTGTCCATTTATCCCGCACCTGACCCCTCCTCCCCCCTCCTCTCACCCACGCGCGCGCACACGCATCTAAAAAAAAAAACAAAAAACGACGTCCAACATCAAGTCCGGTAACTCCAGAGAGAGACAGCAGCAGTGAGGGTGCGGGAGGGAGGCAGCGTTCTCCATTCAAACCGCAGCCAGCAACCAGCGCTGCTGCGAGACGACAGCTGCACGCTCATCTGGCGCACGCACGCAAACGCTCACGCACACATACACACACGCAGGCACGCACGCCGCGGCGCTTTGCATCATGCACCGGGCTCATGATAAATCGAAAACCTGTTAACGCGGCGCACATGCGAAGGCAGCCGCGCCGACCCCTCCTCCGCAGATTAATTACTCCCGGATCGGCGTCTTAATGAGGAGATTGCGGCAATGGTGAAGGACAAGGCCGAGAACCGGACGCTCCAGTACCAGCAAACTTTGGTGAGTTCGGATGAGGTCATAGCTGTCGTTTTCAGCGTCTGGAGATTTAAAGGACGCTCAGTTGCTCAAATAGAGACGCCTGGTGTCCTGCTTGATGCTCCACAGCAGTTCTTAATATGCAAATATTTAAAAAATTCTAATATTCATTGGCTGGTCTGTTCAGCATCCCTTTCTGCTCTCCATTCATTCACCTTGATCCACAGGTGTAGCGGCAGCCTCCCGCATTCTTATCAATTCAGATTTCGTCTAACCACATCAGATTAATTTGTTCAGCTCGAAGGGGAATGCTATCTCTGATCACTTTATGTATGGGCTAATGGGCCATTATAAAGATGTTAATATCCTTGAAATATAAGATTAGAGCCCACTGAGCTCCATAATGTATTTTGTTCACGTCACACGTCTTTCCTTATCTCCTCCATTCCGCCTGCAGATCTTTGTCCCTCCTCATGCCCCCTCGTCTATCCCCCTGTCATCACCCCCTCAGCCCCCTTTTCCTGATCACTGGAGCGGCCCCCCCTTCTACTTTTGAACTAAAACCGGAGTGTTTCTGAATATTAATTGCCTCATGCACCAGTTTTCCCCGACTCATGTCAGGAGCAGCCGGGGATGACAGCGATGCCCCGGAGCACTTCACACAGCGTGAGGATGTCTATATCTGCAGAGACGAACAGGATGGACGGGCAGTCATGCAAACTAGTGGATTAAATCATCCTTTTCAGCCCGATTGTGCGGTTTTCTTCATTGTTTGTGTCAATGCACGTGAGATCTGTCGGTCAGCCCGTCCTCGTGCAGCCGTCGCGGTTTCTAAGAGGTGCAGAGGTGCCTTTTCTGCTCATCTTGGTGTGAAGAAGATCAATGGCGTGCCGTGTGTCTGAGTGTAAAGATCAATAGTAATGTAAAATGGCAGTCTGTGGATCGGAACGTGCCGTCTGCACCCTCCCCTCCCTCTCCTTCTCTCCTCTGACCACAACACTCCAATCAATGGCTTTATCATTTACTCCCTGCATCCCAGTCCTTAACCTAAAAATAGATTGCATGTGTGTATCTGCACATGCAAGCAACTGTGCCTTCCAATACCTTCTAAGTACAGATTGGCGTCACTTTTCATCAAATAGACCATTTCAGTTGAACATGTGTGTTCTCTTGGGGAAAAAAAAGCACAGAGATGGATAACCACACATTCTGATCAGATTGATTCTGATCTGTCATGTGCAGCCGCTGAGCTAAAATTAGATTCTAATGTTGACAGAGGATCCTGTGTGTGTGTTATTGTCTGCCGTCAGAAAGATTCAGAATTTCGGGAACACCAGGACAGAGCAGACGACACAGAGCAGATAGAGACAAATAGAGATCTGTCTGATAAGTTCTCCATGTGGAAGCAGCACAGAAATGTCATTTCCCTCGTTCCTCAGCTATTGTGTGGGAAAAAAATGACAGTTCCCTCAAGTATTTACACTTTTTTTTTTTGCAATAATCTTTTCATAGAATCTGCAGCTGTTGGACTGCAGCGTTTCCCAAGCCATTGATACAAAAATAACCCCTTTTTTATTTATAGACAGTGTCTGTGCTTGAGATTTACTATCAGTGAGCATTGCTGTGATATTCTATTAAGCCACAATGTGGCTGTCATAAACATATAATATAGACAACTCCATAACTGAACAGCTTATGTAATTACATTGCAAATGGGCCCTGATTTAATTTCCTCTTTGCGCAGAACCCACCAACTAGTTGATATGTGAGAACTCTTCTTTCATACAGTGTGCACAGTACAATTTATGCTGCAATTCTCAGCCACTGCACCACACCAGATTTCTTGAATATTTATGAGAAAGCAATTCGCAACCATCATTGACCTCTCTGGAGTCATTAACCAAAGAAAATCAACACGCTATTTATAATGATTAAGACTTTGACGAAGCAAGCAGAGTGGGTTTTCATTTTAATAAGCTCAGGTCCTTGTTTGCAGCGTCTGTTATTTTCCTGCAAGTGTAAAAGGGAAAGAGTTCTTTTAGACTGGTGGCCGACAGTTAGAAAGCAACCAGGGTTTGGGGCACATGGATCACTGGCTCCTACGGCTGTCAGGTGCAGTGCATTCTGGGACAAAAAGCAGCGGCCGCCTGCCTTCTCACCGTCTCCCGGGATGCAGGAATGAGGCAGGTAGAACGGAGAAAAGGCTGAAAAAGAAAAAAAGAGACTCACAGCCTCGTAGTGATTTAGTGTCAAAGTGTCGCAAGACCTCCATCTGAAGCTTTTTATTCAGAGGTGTGGGAGGTCTGGATGTGTCATAGAGTTTGCAAGCGTGCACATGTTGTTGTCTCCCAAAACCGTAGGCATGTGAGGTGAATTCAGGCTCTCAAGATGGTCCTGGTGGATGGAAAGAAAGGCTCTGCCACTAGACTTGAATTGTATAAAAAAGGACATTATTAAAACAAAACAAGTGAGTTAAACAGATGCTCTGCAACTAAATGAAGATGTTTTCTCTCCTTCTCTGTGAATTCACCCTATAGAAAAGACTTATACATAATCATAAACCTGTTTGCATAATTAGATCTATAAACTTGACTCTTCTTCTTTTATGGTAAAATATCCTGTGGATGAACTCAACTCTGTTCTAAATGACCTTTAACTTAAAGGAAGTGAATTACATGACAGTTGGTCTCTCTGTGTACAGGCACTTTTTTTCAAGTAAACTGTATCAAATTAGTTCTAAACAGTCAATAATACACAGGTCACAGGTGCAGGATGCTCTCTGAATTCCTGAGATTCTAGGTAACTTTGCAAAACATCTTACACCAGACATATGTACTACATTACCCCTTTAGGATGTTTTTTTCCAGTATACCATACATTAGACTTGTACTTCTCGAGACTGGTCTTGGTCTAGAAACCACTTTTTTTTGGTCTTCATCTTGTCTCGGTCTCAACAGTCTTTTGTCTTGGTCTTGGGTCTCTCGGTCTCACAATGTCTTGGACTGGCAGAGCAGTCTTGGAGGGATTTTGCAGGCACGCTTTTTTCCCTTGGATATCATTATTGGTGGTGGTATCACTGTAGTTCATTGCGTTACTGACGTCTATGGTGAAGAATGGAGAGTTTGTGTTCAACTTACCCAGTTTCACTCATGGAAGAGGGATGTACTATCATCCACTGAAATCCATATAATGAGAGTTGCTTGCGCCTGGTATGAAAAGGTCTATGAAGTTACACAACATCTTGAATGCGTAACGTCCAGAGTTTACTCGAAACAACGCCTTTAGTGTATTTTTATAACATAAACAGTCATTATACCTAAACCAATTGAAGGGCATTTATGTTATTACAGTTAATACAACTTCATGGTACATTCAAGTGCACCTTGTTGAATCAGGAATGGATTGTAGTTTCTAAATGTTTTTGTTTTCATTTAGTGAAATAAATTACTTTGGAATTAGTATCTTGCTTAAATACTTTTATGTGCTATGCTAACACTTAAGAAACTGATATGCTGTAATTTACATACCAAGTATACTGTCTACCATCTATGGTTCAAATTATACCGCGATATCGCCTACCCCTAATATTGTGTACATACTCCCCTTCAACCTATTTATTGCATACTTCAGTTTTCTTTATTGCTATTACTGGTGTATTAGAGATAGTACTACTTTAACAGCATCCAGGAGTCAATCCTCTTATAGTGTAGAAATAGCAGTCATTCAATTATCAAACGTTTGATCTTAGTCAATTGATGAAAACATTTGTAGAAATAGGAAATTTTCTTTTTTTGGTCTTTGTTTCGACCACAACTGGTCCTGGTCTTGATGTTTTCTGTCTTGATTTTGGTCTTGTCTTGATCTTGACACTCTCTGGTCTTGGTAGTGTCTTGGTCTCAGTTTAAGCGGTCTTGACTATAAGTCTACCACACGCACTCGCTCAAAATTGTAGTTTTTTTTTTTTGCATGTGCATTTAGTTTTTGTCTGGATGCAAGTGCGTAGGCAGGTACAAACCCCACCTACACATATGTGTCCAAACAAGTGTGCAGCAAAGTCTCGGTCGGAGCAGATGTTAGAGACAGCATGCTCATGTCCTTCCAGCAGCAGGGGGCTTGGGATTTGGCTGCTGCAGGGATCAAAGTCATGATCCACCTGAACAGGCAAAGCCACCGTCCCCCCTTACCACGCATCCATCCACCCCCGGTTCATGTACCCGGCCACTGCAGCACCGGGGAAACGATATATACAGCACACACACTGTCAGTCCTTATGAATGTATGCATAAGGACTCAGGTACTGTATCACCACACGCCGCAATTCTCGCTCTTCATATTTGTTTCGGTATGTCTAGGGTGGATTAATATTTAAAAACCCACGCTGCAACAATTTTATGTAAAAAATCCTGCTGTATGGCGGCGCAGGATTTGACAGAAGTCTCTTGGCAGCTGTCATTTCACTGGATTTAATCACGTACCTTTTTGGTGTGTAGGATGGATAGGATTGTGCGTATGGTGCATAATTCGATGCGGTTATTCCCCGCTGTTGGTATGTACCTCTGCGGCATTAGAACACAGATTAAACAGGAGTGTGTCGACTCACCAGTGTGAGATCTGGTGTCTCGATCACGCTTTCTCTTTTGTTTTGCCCGGTGTAATGTGTCACAGAGCAGTTGGTTTGGGTAAATGTGAGCATGTTGTTGGCACTTCCATCACTTTAAAGGGTTAGTGTGTTTTGCAGTTAAACAGTGTTACAGCCTCATGTAGATATGAATTGTTTCCTTGTGCTTCATGAAGAAAACTCAGGTATTGTATAATATAAATTGAATATCACTATATTCTCCTTGTATCACCACATATTTCTCCCCTTTGTCTCTTTTGTATACATCCACATGCACACACACAGACAAAAGTGCTGTATCTTCAGGGGGTCCAGTTCTTCATAGTCAGCATTCTCTCCTTTCTCCCACACAGCAAACTGGCTTGAGTCCATTTCAGGTTCTGTCTTTTCCAAATAGTGCTGTTCCAGTACCTGCACACCACAGAGACTGCAGAAAAAAAAATCTCTGTTCAGTTCATTTGACCCTTAAAATAGACCACGGGCATTGTACTTACTGTACAGGGTGTGTTCATAAACAAAGAGAGTTTCATTTCAAAATGGAATATTTGAAAAATATTAGTTTACAGACACTGTAGCTATACAGGAGCTGTGAGAAAATTAAGAAACGTTAAAATCCAAACCCCCCGATACAGACTCAGCATTGAGTTTTATTCATATATTGCATGAGAAAACCTCAGCTTCAACACTAAATAAAATATTTGTATCTGTAGTAAAACACAATGTTACTGTTACAGCATCAATATATATTGTCAATATCCACATCATCAATACAATAATAAAATAGTTAAAATAGTAAAAATTAGTACTAGGGCTTATTTCAAGTTTTTTTTACTGATTTGGGTCAATTTGTTTTGTATTAGGTTTTAAATAAAGTATTTTTATCTGTATTAAAACATAATATAAGATGGTTTTGCAATATTCTAACTATATTTGCTCTGTAACAGCAACATAAATTGATTCTGACCTCACATGTAGATTTATTTTGATTCTAGGTTTATGTACAATAACCTTTATGGTTGTGAGATATTCCATATTTATTATCATTTATAGCAGGAAAACTAAAAAATAAGCCCGGGGCTTAAGTGGTTAAATGCAAAGGTTATACCACAGTAGGTTATTATATACAGCAGTAGGTTATTAATAAAACACATCATTGATATAGTTACACCCAATGAAGTTAAAATGAAGAATATATTTGCAAAAAGTTGCTTATTTGGACATCCACCTGTTTTCTGTCCACCTGATTAATAAAAGAAAAGTATTTACTCTCTCCTTTTAGCTTAGTTTTGGTCTCCACCAACTCCCCAGGTGAATATCCATCACTTCAGCTGTAAAACGCTTCATTATTTTCACCGGCTCATTATGAGTTTGTGTGCTCTTTCTTTGATGCCGGGCAGGTGGTGTACAGTGGTTTTATCGCTGAAAACAGCTGCCCGCCGGTGACTGTAAACAACACCGACGAGGAGGGAGTGAACCAAAGGATAAAAAAAATCATGGGCAGTAAAACACACAACGAGATGAAAGATGCTTTAAAGCTTTATAGAGCTGAGAGTTGGAATATATTCTCTTTGGATTCATTACCGGCAAATTATATGAACATAGTTACTTTCCATCAATGCCAGTCTCTTTGAATGAAATATTGCCATTTCTCGAGAAGTCGATGCACGGTTTATGTTCACAAAATTCAACACTTCAGTTTGTTTTTTGGTGTGTTTTCCTGCTCTGAGTCCAGCTATTGTTCATTTTGAGCCGAGTGCAAACTATGGCTGTATCTGAAACCTTAGTACCACTGGCTACCAACCAGTAGCTGCTACTCCAACGCCACAGTAGTAGCTTCTACGTAGGAAGTTAGCCAGTAGAAAGCACAATTCTGACATACTACAGCAGCCATCTTGGCTGTCCTTTGAACACGGATGTTCAAAGGACAAACTACAGCACTGCAGAGAAAGGTTCTTCTGATGTAGAGTCACAAGTCAATTTTGGCATAACTTTGAATTAACCAAGAATTGGTTAAACTACAATAGAGAATATCACACCTTTTGATATGATTCAAGTCCTAATATACAAGTAGAACGTTGCTAAATAAATATCTGATGTGATCAATATTATCATGATTATGGGAAAATATATACATGCATGTCAATGGAAAAATCATAGAAAAAACATAGAATATGGATTAATCCAAAAACTGCAAATAACATGGTATTGCATCCTTAAGCATCATTTTCATGACCTCCCGGTGACTTCTGGGATAACCATCCGGGTACTGTTCGAGTCTGAAGGTATTCAGACATTCTACATAGTGAATTCCCCTTTTTGCCTACTAGAAATAGGCGGTTTCAGATGCAGCCCTGGTCTTTGTGGATGGACGTCATGGTGTATGCAAAAGTTAACAACTCCCTCAAGTCTTTTTCTGACAAGACGTCACTATCTCAGCTTGATACTTCAGTCTCTGACATCACCCGCCAACCCTCCCCTCCCTTCCCCTGTCCTTTGTGCTGTGTTTCTACTAATATGAGAGGAGTGCGTGCGTAGGTGTGTTTTCACTCGTCTGGGTGTCACGCACGTCGCGAAGGTCCATTTGACAGCATCAAGGTTTTTTCCGTGTTTACCTCTCAGCGAGAGCCGTGACTCACGGGTAACTTTTCTAAAGGCAGCCTCTGCTACCTATATTAATGCAAATGTTGACAGCGGGATGAGTCAAATTTGTCACCTCCCTCCTCTTAATTCAATTTTCCTTTCCCAGAGGATGCAGGGCCCAGATTAGTCAGAGTGCTTTAGTCCTCCTGTTACTCCCTCGGACTCATCAATACACACTGAGCAGACGTCTAATAATCACACTACACCGGTGCAGCGATGTCACTGCCACTCTTACACACTACAAAAAAATGGAAAGATTAAGTGAACATCACATGAATATGTATTAATAGAGAAGGTTTAGCAAGGGTGAGAATTTTAGAGCCTGTCATTATATTATGGATGTAACAATGAATAAGTTATCCTGCAGTACCTTGGGAATAGCTGAGTAAGAAACAAGTTTAATCTCATCTGCAGCAGGGTTTGCACACTGAATTAAAAAATCTGGTAAAATAGAGCGATGTGGCAGCTGCAAGTCTCACACAATAGAAAGTTGGTGGACATGTTAGCGATTTCCCAAGGCAAGGCAAGTTTATTTGTATAGCACATTTCAACAACATCGTAATTCAAAGTGCTTTACATCAGGGTTCCTGCAGAGTCTTAAAAAGGCTTAGAAGCATTGAATTCATGAATTTGGAAACAATACCTTAAAAAGATTTTCAAAAATCTTGATATCTAGGTCATATAATTAGTGCAGTACGTAACTTCTCAGTATCAATTTCTTCTCAAAAGTTTTGTCAATCACTATTATTTTAATTAAATAATGTAGCCTAAATAAAAAGTGGTGGAACTGTCATGGCCCAAAAGATCTGGTGCTCTAGAATTTTACTATCTAATTATCTAATTTAACCAGGGTGGTTAATATAGATAATTTACCTCAGGAACAAAACTGCGGTGAAGTTGGCTCATTATTGGATATTTTCTTGATGATTGGTTTTATCTGAGCTATTAATCAGAGACTGATACAGTGTTCATGTAAATAAAGACTGCAGTATACAGCAACATCATCATACTCTGATATACTAGAATATTACTGTCAATGTTCCTCAACATTTTACAATAAAAACACCTTCTCTATATCATTCTCTGTGGTCTGAGGTAGGGACCGTCTGCAAATTACAGGTTTCAGTATGATTAAAAAAATGGTCACCAAAAAAAGACTAAATGAATTTTCCCTACTCTGTTTCCTGTTTCCTACATCATATTCACAATGCTCTAACTACTACAGTTGAGGTTTTAGTGAAAAATATTTTATATGGACGTAGTATGCATTTAATGCCTGAAAATATTCCCTAAAAATGTTGGATCTCTATTATATATATTCTTGTTGATTTCCATTGTTTTTTGTTGTTTAATATTCAGCGTTTTTGGCCAGTAGGTTTTTGAAATAAGCTGTGAAATAGGTATCAAGTTTAATATAAATGATCTTAAAAAGACTTGTTG
Source organism: Lepturacanthus savala (assembly GCA_030544235.1). Taxonomy (NCBI): domain Eukaryota; kingdom Metazoa; phylum Chordata; class Actinopteri; order Scombriformes; family Trichiuridae; genus Lepturacanthus; species Lepturacanthus savala. The sequence goes on from CM060461.1 coordinate 26,897,937, forward strand.
AAGAAGTTGAAGAAACCTGTAGCATCAATATACATTTTAAAAACAGTTGTTTGAAAGGGGAAAAAATCTAAAATTAAAAACAAGAAAAATATATTAAAATTAAATAAGATTAATAATCAACAAATTTGAAAAAGTTAAAAACAAGAACTGGAAAGTTTCTATCTGGCAGGTGAAACTGTGCCACAAGTAAGTTTGAAGAATTAAATGCTAGTTGATGTACGGCAGCTGGAGGAGTGCAAATAATTAACAAGATACAGATCATCATCCATCATGGTGTCATTTTATTTTGCTAAATCACCTATATTTAACTACTATTTCATGTCAATATATCTTATGGCAACGAGATATAACCACAAAAAACAGAGAAATAACCAGGTGGTCTGTTCTTACTAATAAGACTCATATTAGGAAATGGTCCAACAATAATTGAGGAAAATGCAGCATAACCAGTGGTGCAACCCTCCAAAAACGTGTACAAATAATTAAAAATACTTGAACAATACGACTGTCAGCTTACCTAAGAATTTATTTCCTAAGATGCCATTTAAATAAGGCTCATCTGTGGATGAGTTTATCTTTCTCGTTTCTGTTTCCAGGGAGATATATGTGGATGTGGTAAAAAAGAAGCAAATGTTTGGTTGATGCTTCGCCGCGTCATTGGAGTGCTGAAAAAAAGTTGAAGCCAGTTCAACCTCATTTGTCATGCAGTGACAAGTGTCGGGTGTCAATATAGATTCATGTCTTTCATTGAAAATGAATGGGGGCCTGTAGCCAGTCATGAGAACACACAGTTAGGAGGTGGACAAACAACAATTTTACTGTCTGCCGATACATTCCTACTTCAGCAGCCGAATTGTTCTTTCAGTGCATCACAAATATAAAGATTCATTTAAAGGCTCAATATTCTGAATTAACTGTATCATCTAGAACGTTTGCTATATAATTTTTTTTGTTGCCCCAATGAGTATTTACAAGTGCAGGATATTATGTAGGATCGACCAAAAATAAACTACAGCGTCTGTGATTTTAATTTTGATGTATTCTGCATCATGGAAACAATATTTTAGTAATCAATCACAATTATATTTCTTTTATTTCATGATCGAAAAGGAGAAGAAGAAGAAAATCTTTCTCACTTTCTGTGTGATTTTTTGTAAAAATAAATGTTAAAAAAAGGACTTGAATCCAACATAAACACAAAATGTACAATTTTTAAGACACCTGATGAATGCTTTTAAAACTATTTTTAAAAGTTTTGATTTTCTCATCTTGCCAACCATCATTTGTCACTGACCCGTTGAATGATGATGAATGGATTGTATTTCATCCTATACACACAACATCTATTGCTAACCTGTCCATCCTGGAAGACAAAAATCCTTCTAGTGTTACTCTTCCTGAGGTTCCTTCCTATTTTTCTCCTGTTAAACTGGTTTTCTTGGCAGTTTTTTCCCTGTACGGCATGAAGATCTAATGATATGGGATGTTGTATTGCCGCTGTACAAACTCTAAAACCCCCTGAGACGAGTTTGTGATTTTGGGCTATACAAATAAAATTGACTTGAATTGACTCGACTTATGGGAGATATTAAGACTGAGTCACGGCAGCTGCTACTTGCTCATTCCACACAGTTTTTCGTTCCGCTTTTCCGTCTCCAGAGTGCCGTTAAAGTCTGAGATTGTCCCTAAATGAACAGAAACATTAGACGAATAGTTTGATTTGTTGTTGTTGTTTCATACGGCGGCAAAACAACACCAAACTGGAGAACCTGTTAACTATTGGCAGTACTGTCTCTGAAAAAACAAATATTCGATAGCAACCAGTGGGTGGTGAGTTGAACTGGGAAAGAGGGTTGCGGTGTGGGTGGTAAACTGACTAATGTAGGTACAGAAGTTGGTCATGTGGGAGGTAAACTAGTTACAGATAACAGCTCATTTAACCCACAGGGTCCCACCTGCTGCTCTCCCAGGGGGCCGGGCTCCAGATGGCCAGCGATTGCTTTCTCACAGGCCCAAGAAAGACACACTAACAGGGCCCCGTTTATACACTTTGGTGGGTGTTTGTCTGGTGTGTTTTTAAGTGGCTTATACTGTATGTGTGGGCGCATGAGAATGTGTTTGCCAACACACAAGATTGAGTAAGAAAAGTTAATATTTGATGTTGCCGTGAATCAGCTCCCAAGGATGAACATGCAGAAAACCAGCAGTGTACTGCAAATTTTTTAGAAGTTGAGATATTTATCGTTGAATTCAGGAAATATTAACATTGTCTTTTGATGGAGATGAAGTGAAACTTGGGTTTTTAGTGGCTAGATTCTTTGTTTGATTGAAATAACACATTACTGAGTTTTAGATATTTATCACTAAAATTCCGGAAATAACTAACAGTTTTTAATGAAGATGAAGGAAAACTTTCATCTGAACTTGTAATTTTCATAGTTTTTAGTGGGTTTGTTTTGACTGTTTTTTACAGTCAACATTATGTTAAAAAATACCATGACATTGCATATTTACATGTCTTAATGAGTTTTAGATATTTATCCATGAATTCAGAAAAACCTAACATTGTCTTTTGATCAAGATGAAGAGAAACTTTCATCTAAATGTGTCATTTTCAGGGTTTTAGTCTCTAGATTCTCTGTTTTGACTGGAACATCATATTAGAAATAACATGACATTGCACATTTAAGCGTCTTACTGAGTTTTATAAATTAAGACTGACCACTGCAGTATGAAGGTCATGCTCTCTTTGCGTCACAAAGTCACACAACAACGGAATACTAAGTTTCACCAATACTTTCCTCATTTTAAGTCCAAACAGGATACATCTTTAATAAATTATCTCTGAAGAAGGTAGACGGGAACATTTTAAAGCAAAAAGCGCTCCCTGCCATCTTTGTCAGAATGAAATATATTCCAATGACTCCCATTAAATCTGTTTTTTCCAACATTTAGCATTCCCAAACACAGGCATGCAACCTCCTCTGAATCTTGATTTAATTGACAGCAGAAATGTATGTTTACATTTCTCCTCCACCGACACGTTATATTTGTCTACAGCAGATGTTTGTCAGCTGGCACCTATTGGTAAATGCCTCTGGGGGATTTTGTTGTGTGGCTTATACCAGACGAGGTGGTGTGATGTATAGCTGTGTCTTGCTTAAACGCTTCCCAGCAGGTTGGAGGTTAAAGTGGAGGGAGATGAGCATCCTGACAGCATGGCCCTCTTTGCACGTCAGTCAAGACCGAGCCAATACGGCTGCTCTGCTTTCCCCCTGCACCCTCTGTTCATGCAAGCAGAAAGACCGAGTCTGGAGGAATCGTGAGGCCCATCTCAATGAGAGGGGGTGGAACAGTTGAGTGGGACAAAGGAGGAGGTTGTGTGCAGAGCAGTGGATTAGAGATGTGGCAAGTTGTAGCATACACAGAAGCCTATAACCAAGAGAGTCATCTTAGTCTAATGCATCTGTGGTATGTTAGATCAGTGGTTATGGCAAGTGTTGACTCATTCCATACCAGTGTCACTGCTAGTTTAAATTTCTATAGTATGACAGCTTAAGTCATCTTCCACAGCTGAGATAACTGAACAGGTGAAACTTGGCAAAGTATCCAGTACAAATCATGCTTTATAGTTTTTCCAACTGCAGTCTCAGTCCATTTGCAAAACACCTTAATCCGAGTGTATATTGGACAAATGAAGTGCATGTAATTATTGGAGTTCTCCAACTCAGGTATGACATCAAAATAATTTGGACTTTTTCTTCAGCATGAGCCACACTGGCCTATGATCCTGGGACACCACCCAAGAAATCCAGTCTCTGAAGACCCAACATGGCAGAAGCTCAGAAAGCCATTTTTGGAAAGGGTACTTATGCTAACCCTGTTGAAGTGACCAAGCCAACCAGAAAGGGGGCTGTATTAATCACCCCCTAGTGATGATGGGACAGTTTTCAGTTGCATGTAAACTGGAACAAGTCAGATTAGACACAAAACTGAATTTTGAGCATAGTTTAAGCTCTGTATGCAAGTAGACAAGGCCATTTCCCCCCCCCAAGTAGCCCTGTCTACAAGAGGCATCTCTGAAAAGCAATTTAGAAAATAAGGTCAAGTGGGAGGTGAGGAAATTTCTTCTCAAAGATGGTACTAGTCCTGCAGATGGCAGCAATGGAAGGTTTTAGATGCTGGTTGCCTTAACACCAAAGTTTCCCATCTGCACATGACTGCTGAAACCAGACTTCTAGAAAAAGTTTACCCTGGACTCCAGTAATACTCTAGTTTCAAGAGTATAAAACGGCAGTCAAGTGTAGATGAATGGCCAAACTGTGCAGCAAAAGATACTCGTGTTAGAGTGAATGGGCCCCCTGAGAATATTTTATATTAGATATAAAGATTCTTGCACACCTTCAGCACAGAGTCAAGAAACCCAGTGATCTGATCAAAATTATGGCACTTGCAACCTTCAATTAGAATTTTATGACAGGACACAGTTTTAAGTGAGAGCTTTAACAAGCCTTTAATAAAAATTGTTAAACAATGCCAGCAGACAGTCATAGTTCTGATGTCACGATCACCATGCCGCTTGAGACAAGAGTCGACTGGCTTGAGGCTTTCTTTGCTGCAGCCACAGATCTTCCTGTAAGAGATAATACTCATACAATTCTGATCTTAAGGAATTTGAAAATTCAGTTGTATTCTGCTCAACATTTAGACTTAATTGGTGTAAAAGATGTCATTTACAGGCTTATGTACTCACGTTGCCGGTGGCATGGTTGTGCACAGGAGTTGGTGCCACTTTGATAGCAAACTGCTGTAGTACAGTGGACGAACACCTGTAAAAAGATTTTTAATAGGAAAACTAGTTGGAGAATAGGTTTTTAAATAAGTGTTTGAGCCATGGAAAAAGAAAAAAAAATCTTTACCGATTCCTTCTGAGGACTGAAGGAGTTTTGATCCACAAACGTGAACATCTTGACAATGAAGCGTTTGTAGTGAGTTGGGAACTGAAGACCAGAAGAGCTGTCCACAGGCACCAAGGTGGTCAGGTAGCGGTCATCACGATAGGGACATCTGGAACGAGACTGTCCTTAAACCAGCACAGCAGAAACACCAGTCCTTTCCATTTCCAATTTGTGCGTTTTAACATACCCATCAGCCAGAAGGTCCCACTGTGGCAGGCTGCGAGGGTTTGGGGTGGATGTGGCCCAGCAGTTTTCCAGAGTCAGGATGATGCTGGGGTCAGACCTTTCCAGGATGCGTACCTCAACGTACAATGGTTCCCTCAACCGTTTAGTGATTGGGTAGTCTTCCATAGTGTAGAAGGAGAGATAAGCTGCCTCCTCTGGAACAGAAACATACTTACTGGGGTGGTTTAAAAACAATGCAAATCAAGAATCATTAGTTTGTTAGCAATTAATTTGGGAACCTAGTAGGATAGATTACCCACCCTTTGTATAGGAGTCAATATACTGCAGTGGCTAGTGTTCCTACGCTTTTGCAATACTCACCCTCTACACATCCCTTATTGTGACACTGGCCATTGCCCAGTCGGAGCTCCACACTGAGGGGCCCGAGAGCAGCGACCGGGATAGGTGGAGGAACGGAGTTCACCTCCAGGACAAGAGCCTCGGCAGCAGCTCCGTAGTATCGGCACTGGAACAGAAGTCTGACAGTAGAGAGAAGGGATGATGTGGAGTCTCCGGAAAACCGCAATGGGGTCACAAAAACTAATCAGGCTGATTGATTTCACATAAACTCACTCAAAATGGCTGTCCCTGGTGATGGAACCTCTGGGGCCGACTCCCACTTCATAGGAGGAAGACAAGTGGTTCTCATACACCACATATCCGTCGTCCTCCTATAGGAGGGAGAAATCAATAAGCCGATGAAGATTACACATTATGTTTGACAAGGCAGTTTTAAGGTTAATTTAACTCTAAGCAGCCATAACTGGTGCTTTTCTATAGTCTGAAATGTTGAGAATCCACAACAGTGTTTGAATTTGCATTTAAAAAAATAAATCCAGCACAGTTTAAGATTTAAACCCTTCAAGTTTAACATCTGGTCAGACAAAAGTTTGTCATCTCTGGAAGCAAATTAGTCCCATCTAGGGTTTCAATGCTCTCCGGTACAACTTTCCATGGGAACATTGGAAATATTCAACTTTCACGTTACCTAGAGCTTTTTATACATTTCCAAGTTATGCATGAATACCAAACTTTACCATGCTATGAGATAACAGAACACTAAAACATAACTGCAGTTGCCTTGTCCAGAGTTTCTGGGTTGTGTGTTTTTCTGAGTGACCAAAAAAAAAAAAAAAAAAAGCACCCATTCTTAAGACTATAGGAATGACAGGCAAACTTTCAAAATTGTTGAATATCCTTTTAAATCTGGTTTCAGCGATTATTATGCCACAATACATTTTCCCCCCAGACTATATTTAGGTTTCCTATTAAGAGCCAACTTCCCAGTTGTGTAAATTTTGGATTTAGTCCCATGGAAAGTTTCCAACTATCCAGATGTCCTAGAGTCTTGCAACCCTGTTCCCATCAGTTGTAGCTCACATAGTCATGTTAAAATTATCTTTACACCTTAAACCCAGACTCCTCCACCCACCTGGATTGTCGTGCCACATTTGGTCACAGGGAACTGGAAGATGGCGAAGTCAGCGGTGGTTTCGGCAGGGTCACAGGAGGCGTCGTTATTTTCCAGCAGGCTGACCGAATCCACGTCTATGCGTGGTACTGTGGCCTCTCGGGCCAGGACCACCACAAACTGGCCGTCCCTGGTACACTGCACAGTCACTGAGACGAGAACAGGAGATAACTCACGCCCTATAATGCACAAGAGGCACTAGAGAACCTATTTAGCGCACATACCTGCTTTCCTGTAGTAGCACAGCTGCCCATCAAAGCAGCAGTTGATGTTCTCACACTGCTCGGCGGTGATGTCTTGAGGCCCGCACAGGATCTTCTCCACATCACATTCATCAAAGGCAGCGGCAGGCGGAGGGACCTTTGACTGTTGTGGAGAATAAAACGGCGTTTGCTGTTTCTGCAGAGGCAGTTGCCAGTGTTGCTGTGCAGTAGCAGCATCAAAAGCCAAACTAACAAGCACGACAACGCCAAGCAGCCGCTTGAAAAGCTCCATTATGGTAAATGAGAGTAGCTGAACAAAGCTGCAACAGTAACACCTAGGCCTCGGACGCAGCTTTTATACACGATTAATCATGCGCAGCTTGTTCATAACTCCGCCTCTCATCGTTAGAAGTCAATTGTGCCTCAGCCCTGCAGAATTAATCAGCTGGGGGCTCACAGGTGCAACTCGTCTGCCTCAAAGTCTTTACCAAAGATGAAGCTTTGAGGCTTTTTTTTTTCATGAAAAGAGACTTGAGAAAAGCTGTGAATTGTTTGGAGTTTTAAGCTGCAGGCAGAAGATTTTCACCTGGTTGTGTTTACTCTGAGGACTTTTACTGTGACCCAATATTCTTATAATGTAACATTCATTTCATTTCACTACCTCCCACTACCTGTGTGCAAACTCACTTTCTCTCATTTCAATCCAACTCAGTAGGCTTTATCTTGGCATGACATTTGATATGCGTTGCATGATTATGAAAGACAATATTAAGGAATAAATTACACAATAGGTAATCAAGTTAGTATTGTTACAATTTCAGTGCAGCTTCAACAATGTAAGATAAACAGAAAATGCAATTGTTAACCTCTTAAAATAAAAATACATGATACAGGTTCAGCATTGAGATTTATTCATAAATCACATGAGAAAATCTCAGCTCCTACATCATCAATATATATCATTAATATTCACATCATCAATAAAATAAGAAAATAGTTTAATATAATATCAGTAGTAGAGACTATTTAGATATTTAATCTAGATTTTAGCTGTTTGTGTGATTATTTAATTGTCTCCTTTATAATCTCCTTTTTAAACATCTTACAGAATATATTCTTCTTATTCTGTAATGATCCTCAGTGTAATTTCTATGTTTTTTCCTGATTTGAATCAGTATGGTTCTGTTTTAAGTCTTAAATAAAGGATTTTTATCTGTAGTAAAACAGATTTTTAGATTTTTGCTATTTTCTTACTATATTTGCTCTATAACAGCAACATAAATTTATTCTGACTTTTCTGTAGTCACCTCACATGCTGTAGATTTCTTTTGATATTGTTTTTTTTCCTGATTTGGGTCAGTTGGTCTTGGTGAGAGTTTTAATTGAAGTATTTTTAACTGTAGTAAAATGTTAGATTTTTTTTGCAATATTCTAGCAAGTTCATATCCTTTGTGGTTGCAGAGACATTAGTCAATTTTTTTTCTGTTCCTGGGGGTCCCTTGACCTGACTCTGAGGACCACTGCTCTATTCTATTATAATAATGTATCCCAAATACTAGCTCTAATGAATCTTCAAATGTTACAGCACATTCTGTCTTATAACCCAGAATGAGGGGTCATTTCTCCCTTTTCTCTTTGATTTGATTCTTTTTTCAAACCCCTGCCAAATAATTTCTGTAGTTCTAACACTCTTGTTCTCACACACAGATGTATGGGCGGTACACCCAGGAGCTGGGTGTGTATGCCAAGGAGGAGGCGGCCCGCCTGCGTGACGGCAGCGTGCGGGACGGCGGAGGACTGCGGAGGAGCACCAGCGTCCGCAGCCGCGCCGCTGACCTGCTGGAGTACGAGAAAGACCCGTGTGCAAAGTGCCAACGTGAGTAATGACGCGCTTTAGATCCACGGACAAAAACGCACAGGTAGCAATGCACGCAAACACGGCTCTGAAGGTCAAACTGCAGCAGTGTGTTAACACCAATAGATATGGTGTGTGTGTGTGTGTGTGTGTGTGTGGGCAGCCCTGAAGCAGCTGCACTCCGGCAAGCATGAAAGTTGTTTATAAAAAAAATAAAAAAAACCTGAGTTCTTAAAGTACAGCAGCACGTCTACCTGACACGAGGGAGCAGAGAGGATGTGAACACGATTAAATGAGACTGATCTGAGCAGTATGACCTCCAGTCGACGGGGATGTCTCAATGTCAGGCATAGACAGCCCCCTCTGCTGGCTGCCACCGGCCCACCGCATGCATGTGTGTGTGTGAGTGTAGTTATTTGCTTTCCTGGATGTGTGTTTGTGTGCGTAGAAGTCTGATCTGTCAGATTATTTTATGTCTAGTCGTCCCAGATGACTGCAGATAAGGCTGTGGCACCAGAAGAGAGCTCCACTGACTCCAGACTGATGTACTTAACAATAATGGAGTGACACAGAGTATGTGTGTGTGTGTGTGTGTGTGTCCTCCAAATGTGCCTATTAGAGGTCCAGGGAATGAAGCTATAATTTTTCTTCCTTAATATTTTTTCTGAGATAAAAAGTATTTGTACAGCAAAAAAACTTAACCTGTTAAAATCCAAAACCCACTGATAGGGGGGGCAGCCTTGAGTTTAATGCATTATTGTATGAGAAACCTTAAAATAACCTAAATAAAGTATTTTTATTTGTAGTAAAACACAATGTTACTGCTACAGCATTAATGTAGATTGTCAATATCCACATCATGGATCCTCAGTGTGATTTCTATAATTTTATGGACAAATATTTGATCTTTTAATTCTTATTTTATTAATCATTGAACAGTTTGGTCTTGTTTTAAGTGTTAAAGTATTTTTATCTGTAGTTAAACACAATTTCAGGTACTTTTTGTGATATTCTAAGTATATTTGCTCTGTAACAGCAACTTAAATTGATTCTGACATTTTCAAGTTCACATATTCATAATTATCTCAGAAATGGTTCGGCCTTGAGTCACAAGTCTTACATCACTTTAATCTCTCACGTCATCTTTGCTGCACTGGTTTTCTGCTCCTAAAATGTCAATCATCCCAAAGGGTTTTTGGAGAGTGCAGTGACTTTTAGTGTCTGTTTTTTAAACAAATTTCATCAAAATCTTTGAAATAAACCCAAGAAAAAGCCTGTTGATGTATGACTTTTTCCTTCTCACATCCTTTTTATTGATGTAATGGGGAAAAAAGTCAAAGATGAGATGAATCTTAAAACCTGGATATATAAAAGCCAAGTCATCTTCTTGGCTACAGAGCACCAGACATGCGCTTTTAAAGAAATATCATTGGATTTCGTCTTCTTTGAATAGTTTGGTATCAGGCCATCTTTTAATGATTAGGTTGTCAATATTCTATATTTTTCAATAATACATCAGTTTTTGCAATACTTGCAATGCTTTGACTTCTCAACTCTGTTCAAGCCTGTTGTTTCCTACTGAAGTTGTAGATTTTTGAAAACATATCAGTCTATATACTAATATAATCAATCAATATATACTTTCATTTCTTAAAATAGAAAAGCTTGACATTGTAGGTCAAAATTAAATCAAACAGCAGAAGTTTGTGTTTTTTGAGACTATTTTCAGTAACAGATTGTGGGCATATATGGAATCAAAATGAAATAAAAGGCGTATAATCATGTCTTCTTTAGTAATTGAATTTTGTGGAAATTTAATTAAAAAATAAGATAACAGAGCCCCCAAAGTCCTAAAATACATAATGTATTTAACTTCTATTCCAGCTCTTGATATAAGCAATTATTATAATAGTTTACAATAGGTGCATTTTTCGAGACCATTTTATTAAACTCTGACTTCTCTACTCTGTCCAAGTCCAAATCAGGATTTTTTTCTTACTTAAAAACAAAAGCTTGTCATTGTGGTTCAAAATTTAATCAAACAGCAGAAGTTGCTTCATTTTTTGAGACTATTTTCAGCGACAGATTGTGTTCCACTAGTTAAAATTCATGGCGGGCGTAAATGGAATCAAAATCATTTGAAAACGAGGAATCAATTCAAGATTTTGATATTATCTTTAGTAGATTTGGACAAACTGACCCTTTTAAATACAAAATCAATAGGTAAAGTCTTTATTAGATAAACTCATAAAAAGAGAAGAGACAGGGAGGAAACACGGTTTGTTTTCCCACGTGCTTGAAGGAGTGAGGCTGCTCGGCAGCTTTCCAGGACCCGTCTATTTGCCCTTGTGACTAGTGATCTGATTAAAGCTCGATAGATTGCGCCACAGGTGAAAGCTACACTATATCAGCCAGGCCTCACCCGCTGTAATGGAAGCCATTAAAAACAATCACTCTCAGATCACGGGCCAGCCAGAGTGATTTGTACGCCTGCCGTCCGTGTGAGCTGTAGATCAAGAGTGTGTTTGTATTTTTAGACTCATTTTCAGAGAAAGAGAGAGACGCTCTGGGCTGGACTGTAAATTTCTGCCATTTTCATCCTGTTGGGTAACGTTCAGGTTGAGAGTTTGGTGCGAGTGGGAGTGTTAGTGTTTCCCTCTCATGTGTCTCTTGTGTGGGAACATCGTGGACTACGAGTGTGTGCGGATCAGTAACTGGAGTCGCAGCTTTTTGTACGAGGCGGCCTACACATGCAGCTAAAGGCTCCACTGCTGCTGGTCGTGATGGAAAAGTAAAAAAAAAATAGCACTGCCTCACTGTTTATTTTGACTCACTGGGTGAATCTTCTGTTACTCAGACCTCTGTCTACCAGCATCAATGTGTTATGTCACATATTATACCCTAAATATATCATATATATGTATATATATATATATATATATATATATATATATACATATATATGTGGAAAAACCCTCACCTTTGATTTTGAGCAATAACAACTTAAGCCCCAGGTTTATTTTTCAGTTTTCCTGCTATAAATGATCTGGAATATCTCTACAACCACAAAGGTTATTGGACTTAAACCTGGTACCAAAATAAATCTACAACATGTGAGGTGACTATAGAAGAGTTGCGATCAATTTATGTTGCTGTTACAAAGCAAAAAAAACTGTGAGTCCTAAATTTTACTATAAAAATACTTTATTTTAAACTTAAAATTACACCAAATTGACTTAAATCATGAAAAAAAACTTGAAATTAGCTAAATTATCTGCAATGCAAAGTTAATTGATTGAGATAAGAATTAACAATCAATTATTTGTCCATAAAATCATAGAAATTAATAAAGGACCCAATTTAATAATCATATAAGTATCAGAATCAATTTATGTTGCTGTTACAGTTAGAATATTGCAAAAAAGAAAATCTAAAATTGTTTTTACTACAAATAAAAATATTTTATTTAAAAGCTAAAACAAGACCAAATTCACTCAAATCAGGAAAAAAAAACTTCTCTGCAATGAAAAGTTCAATGATGAATAAGATAAGAGGTCAATGATCAATTATTTGTCTATAAAGTCCTATAAATCCCACTGAGTATCATTCCAGAACATGAAGAATATATTCTGTAAGATGTTTAAAAAGGAGATTATAAAGAAGCCAATTAAATAATCACACAAACAGCTCAAATCTAAATTAAATATCTAAATAGTCTCTACTACTGATATTATATTAAACTATTTTCTATTTCTATTGATGGTGTGGATATTGACAAGGTTTCCTTGGTTTATGAATAAAACTCAACGTTGCAGCAGTACCAGAGTTTTTATTCTTAGATTTTAACAGGTTAAATATATCACTATGCTGTTTATAGAATTTGTGCAATGAGGTGATCCTGACAGAAAGTGAGAAAGGGGATTCAGGTCACAGTGGGATGCTGAGGCTCTCTGGGGAGGTGGAGCAGAGTCGTGTGCATGGCGGAGCAAGCTGCCCGGCAGTCAGGACACCTGCTGGACGCAAACTTAGCCACACAGAACATACACCTGCACACACACATAACACATCACACAGGTTCAGGCTAAATTTATCTCTAGACATGTGTTGGCACACACTGGATCTATAAATTCTATTTCATACAGTAGTCTATTGGATGTTCTGATATGAGAGAAGCTGTGGAAAATTCCCATTCCCACATCTCTCTCTCTCTCTCTCTCTCTCTCTCTCTCTGTCACACACACACGCTCACAAACACACACATCTTGTCTGGCACCTGCGAAGCCACACATACTTCCGTGTGCATCTTGGCTCGCGCTCACATCCGCAGGCTCAGTGGCGTTCACAGATGTCTTCCCGTTATAAAAAAAAAAAAATCACACCCAACGCCAGACATTTTCTCCACCTCTGCTAGTGCATTGCATCACCTGACTCCAACAAGCTGTAAATAAATCACGATTAATGCTAAAAAAGGTCAGGGTGTATATATATATATATATATATATATATATATATATATATATATATATATATATATATATATATATATATGTGTGTGTGTGTGTGTGTGTGTGTGTGTGTGTGTTTCTCTCTATAGTATTTTTAACTCCTGATACAGCAGCAGCATTGAGTTTTATTCATAAATCACAGTAGAAAACCTCAGCTCCAACACTGAATAAAGTATTTTTATCTCTTTATTTTGCCTGCATTCCTGGATTTAGTTGGTTTCACATGGAAGGTGAAAAGGTGCATCTGATGCGGGGTGAATAATAAATCAAATTTTCTAGGGATTTTTTTCCCACCTTTACTGTTTTATATACTTTCTATTTTTCTCTATAATATTTTTTACTTGTTAAAATCCAAAAAACCCTGATACAGCAGCAGCATTGAGTTTTATTCCTAAATCCAACTCCACCAGCTCCAACATTAATAAAGTATTTTTATCTGTAGTAAAACCCAATGTTACTGTTACAGCATCAATATATATCATCAATATCCACATCATCAATACAATAAGAAAATAGTTTAATATATTATCAGTAGTAGGGCAGCAACTAACCATTATTTAGCCATAATTTAGATTTGAGCTGTTTATTTGATTATTTAATTGGCTCCTTTATAATCCCCTAAACATCTTACAGAATATATTCTTCATGTTCTAGAATGATACTCTACGATTTCATTGACTTTTTTTCCTGATTTGGATCAGTTTGGTGTTGTTTTAAGTTGAAAATAAAGTATTATTTTCTTTTTTTCAGTAACAGATTGTGTTGCTAGTTCATATTCATGGTGGGCGTATGTGGAATCAAAATGAAATAAAATAAGTATAATCATATCATCTTTGGGAATTGGATTTTGTGGAAATTTATTTAAGAAATCTATCTATCATCTATTTTCTATTTTTCTTGGCACATAAACCTTGACTATAATTTTGCACATCATATACTATCTTATTATCGTGATACAATTCATGAATGTACGTCTCTTTCTTCAATAGAAAAGCTGAACATTGTATTTTTTATTTAATCAAACAACAGAAGTCGATGCATTTTTTAGACTATTTTCAGCTACAGATTGTGTTGCACTAGTTAGTATTCATGGTGGGTGTTGGTGGAATCAAAATGAATCTTGATGCTCATCTTCCTTGTATCAGAGGAACATAACTAGACTAAAATTAAAGATCCGATGCTTCCGGCTTATCTAATTGGAGAATTTGCCAGTTACCTCTGTCTCATATTATAGAAAATTCAATATCTTGTAAACGATTGGTCTCTTGTGTTGGACCAAATGAGATTTCATGGCATCGCCCTGAGCTGTCGAAAGTTGTGACAGGCAGTTTTCAGTGTGAGAAAATAACTGACAGATAATTGATGAAAAAAAAAATGTTATTTTCAGCCCCACATGTCACAGAGTGCGGCGCCGATGTGTCTCTCTGCTTCTATCTGTCATTTTTTCCCATCTGTTGCTCTCCTGGTTTCTCTTAAATTTTGAGAGTTTTCTCTTGTGTCGCCCGAGGTGTCTTGACTGTAATGTTTTTATGAAATATGGATCTGGCAAATGTGTTAGTAGCACATTTTTAGCTTCTCGAGGGATGGGCACATCTATGAATGTTCTGGATATTGAAGTGAATTCCAGGCTTTGGCAGCGTCCGTGGATAAGAGAGAAGAAATGAGTCCAGTGATGCTTCTTTTAGCTGACCTAGCTCGCAGTTATAATGTAATGGTAGAATTATTACCGTGACCTAGCTTTGTTTTGTCTCTGTAGTCTTTTATCCGAGGTGGATGATGAAAAGATGCTCTCGCTCTCATCATAGTCGTACACAATAAGCTCCTTTTAGTTAAATATGCTGGTAAATATCTCTCTGTACACTATACACGTCTGTTGTTTTCATTTTCAATTATTTTACTCGCTCTTAAATAATATTCACAAATAATCAGAGGATTAATGTTGAGGCACAACTTATAACAAATATTCCCAGTCTTATCTCAACAAAAACGCTTCTATGAGAAAAATTTCATATAAACCATTCTGGTTTTATAACCAATTCCAGATGCTATGATATAGGAAATAAAATAAGTATAACCCTATCTTCTCTGCTAAATGGATTTTGTGGAAATTGAATTGAGAATAGTCGCTAGAGTCGCCAAAGTCCTAAAATATTTTTATTTATCTTTTATTTTTCAGTCACAAAATATATACTATTACTATAATTGTGCACATAACATGCTATCTTGACCTGATAAATTATTCTTTCCCTTATAAAGTTAATCAGATACAGAACCAGTCGATTTTCACATTCAAGAGATGAATCCAAACTTTTAACTCGTTCTTAGTAAGTAGTTTAAAATCCAGTCATTCATCCAGGAATTATTTCCCCGTAAGGACTTTCCTGGTTTATTATTAAATAGCTAGAAAAACATTGCATAAAACAGGAAGGTGCTGGCTGCTCAGAACATGTTCTGTGTTCATTTGATATGTCTTTCGCTCTCAAAATCTCAGGATTTCTGATGTATTTCATCATGTTGTCCAGCTTATTGTTCTCAATGTAAGGTCCGGGGACCCCTGGGGGTCTTTGAGGAGGTGCCGGGGGTCCCGAGAATAAAGGGGAATCATTTATTCGACTATAATTCCTACCATAACTACATAATGACATATTGTATGGAGGACTGAAACTGACAGAATTAAAAGTAAATATATAATTTTATTTAATTTCCCATTGCACATGAATTTATTTAATTTCCAATTATATTTTTAATTGTATATATTGAGGTGAAAATGAATGGCTGTGAGTGAGTAAATAAATAAATACATACATTTTAAAATCAATAAATTAATGAATAAAATATAAAATAAATATGTGAAAATACTACAAAAATAAACAAATTTTATGAATTAATTAAATGGAAAATTAAACAAATACGGACATTTACTGGTATATTCATTCGATTATTATTATATTTATCTATTATTATATTTTAGATTAAATTCTTCTAAATTCTAAATTCTTCAACAGTCCTTGACGTGTAAACATTAAAGAACCATTGTCCTATACTAACATCCTGACATTTCTTTTATTGATAATTGTTTTATCTCATTTAATGTTTTTAGTCTTTTAATTTATGTTTCAGTCTTGATTGCTGTATGAGCTTTTAAAAGCACTACTATTTTATTTTGTATGAAATAGGCTATTTTTACTGTCATTACTGAATAACCTCTTCTTTTCCTCCTCTCTGACACTGCTGTTTTTTTTCTCACAGAGATTTTTCTTTCCTTTGAGCCTTTCTGTCTTTTTTTCCCCAGTGTGTGCATCCCGCTGCCAGAAGTTCCTGATCTCGCGGGTGGGGGAGGACTGGATCTTCCTCATTCTGCTGGGTTTGCTCATGGCCCTGGTGAGCTGGGTCATGGACTACGCCATCGCCTTCTGCCAAGAAGGTAGGAAAGAGTCACAGTGATTATAGGCCACTTATAGGCTCACAAAAGCAGCAAAGTTACCAAAGAACAGAAACAATAGAAGCCGTATAATGAACCGCTGAGGCTGTGAGGAATGACGGGAAGCAGAACCATCATTAAATATTAACACAAAATGAATGACATTATTTATTCTACCAAGTTATATTGATCTTCAACAGTAGCTGCACAAAGTGGATTTCATTAATAATTGAGAGGCCAATAAAGACAATCTTTACTGGTTCATAGCAATAAATGCATCAATCTTAAAACCGGCTCCTCTATATATTCACCATGTGCTGAGAATTTTTTAGTCTCGGGTCTATTTTTCAGTTTTCCTGGTATAAATGATAATAAATCTGGAATATCTCTACAACCACAAAGTTTATAAACTTAAACCTGTAATTCTACATGTGAGGTGTCTACAGAAGAGTCCGAATCAATTTATATTTCTGTTACAGAGCATATAGTTAGACTATTGAAAAAAATCTAAAAATGTGTTTTATTACTGATAGAAGTACTTTATTTAAGGCTTAAAACTTAAAACCAAACTGACCCAAATCAGGAAAAAATGAAATAAGCTAAATTATCTGCAATAAAAGTTCAATGATTAATAGGATAAGAGTTCAAAAATCAATTATTTGTCCATAAAATCATATAAATCACACTATGGGTTATTACAGAACATGAAGAATATATTCTGTAAGATGTTTAAAAAGGAGATTATAAAAGAGACAATTAAATAATCACACAAACAGCTCAAATCTAAATTAAATATCTAAATAGTGGTTAGTTGCAGCCCTACTACTGATATTATATTAAACTATTTTCTTATTGTATTAATGATGTGGATATCAATGATATATATTGTTGCTGTAACAGTAACATTGGGTTTTACTACAGATAAAAATACTTTATTAATGTTGGAGCTGAGGTTTTCTACTGGGATTTATGAATAAAACTCAATGCTGCTGCTATATCAGGGTTTTTTGGATTTTAACAAGTTAAAAATACTATAGAGAGAAATAGAAAGTATATAAAATGGTAACAAGAAAGGGGAGAAAATCCCTAGGAAATTAGATTTATTATTCACCCCGCATCAGATGCACCTTTTAAGTCCATGTGAAGCCGATTAAATCCAGGAATGCAGGCAAACAACAGGGCTATGCATCACTGCCAACATGTGGTCAGGACGTCTGCTCTGTGATCACCTGCACTGCGTTTTAATGCAGCAGGAAGTAATGCAGTAAATACAACCAGGCGAGCGATATTCCCTACGCTGCTGCTTAACTCACTGTTTAATGACGGTAAAAGTCAACACAGGCACGGTAGAATAGAGTGGAACATAATCTCTGCGAATTTGGCTTCGTTCATCAAAACACGCAAGAAGCAGCAGAATACAAAGCAGAATAAAAATCAGACAAAAAGACAAGGTCATACTAAACATTTGAAATGATTCATGTTAATATCCGTGGTGAGATCTCATCAGCTCAAAATGAATTTCACTTAGGATGAAGGACGTCTTAAACACGTTTTTGGTTATCTAGGAAACTCACATTCTTCCTTGACCTTTCTGTAATTGTCAAGGGCTTTTGGTGTTTGACAAGAATTTTTCCTGCTATTTGCACAGTTGTAGGAATTTGTTTTACAATCTACAATATAGACAGTTAAGCATATTTTTCTCTTCGTTACAGCAACCTTAGAGGTAAATTGGAGATAATTAGATGCATTTTCTGATGGCATAGTGTGGACATATTTTGATGCAATAAATTAATAGTAAATAAATATATAAATACTATACAATAAAATAATAAAATAAAAAAGATACAAATTAAATAATAAAAATGTAAATTAATTAATAAAATGAAACTAAAATATTACAAATAAAAATAAAATATAAATAGAAAGTAAATAATAAAAATGTAAATTAATTAATAAAATGAAACTAAAATATTACAAATAAAATATAAATAGAAAGTAAATAATAAAAATGTAAATTAATTAATAAAATGAAACTAAAATATTACAAATAAAAATAAAATAGAAATAGAAAGTAAATAATAAAAATCTAAATTAATTAATAAAATGAAACTAAAATATTAAAAATAAAAAAATATATAAATAGAAAGTAAATAATAAAAATGTAAATTAATTAATAACATGAAACTAAAATATTACAAATAAAAAATAAAATAAAAATAGAAAGTAAATAATAAAAATGTAAATAAAAAATAGAAATGAAGTAATAAACATTTAACTATAATAATAATAATAATACAAATAAAATAAATATCTTCCTCTGTTGTGTTTTGTGAAATGCAAAATTTGATGGTAGGGAATGAAACAATGAATGAATGAATGAATGAAAGGAAGTGATATAGAAGAGAAGAGAAAGCATTTTGATAGATTTGACATGAAAGTGGACATTAAATCATTTATTTATTCATTTTTTACTGCAATATACTGAGATGTAGTGTCTTATATTTGTGTGTATGTGTGTGTGTGTGTGTGTGCAGCACAGAAGTGGATGTATGGTGGACTGGACAGTAACATGCTCCTTCAGTACATCGCCTGGGTCAGCTACCCTGTAGTTCTCATCACATTCTCGGCAGGATTCACACAGATTCTGTCTCCTCAGGCTGTGGGTAAGACATGCACACACACACGTACGCCCACACACACACTTAAACATTTCATCCACAAACATGTATATTCATGCCCGCTAATTCAAGGTCACTTTTCCGTGTTTGAATATTGTAATTGGTTCCATAATGCACCATAAGGAAATGTTCTGTAGTGACCACGTCTGCAGGAAATCTATAAACCATACGTAGCTCTGATGAGATGTAGATGCATACAGGAAAAATGATATGAATATCAATCAGCTTTTCCCCCCTCGCCCAACCCCTCCGTTTTTGCTCATTTTTCCTTCTCATCCCTCTCTCTGTAATTGCTTTTCTTTCAACTCATCTTTGCTCCGCACTCTATCATCATCCCACTTGGCGTCTTTTTTTCCTCCCGGTTCCTCAGGTTCAGGAATTCCTGAGATGAAGACCATTCTGAGGGGGGTGGTCCTGAAGGAGTATCTGACCTTCAAGACGTTCGTCGCCAAAGTCATCGGCCTCACCTGTGCCCTGGGCAGTGGGATGCCTCTGGGAAAGGAGGTAGAGGATTTCTTTTCTTTTTTTTTTAATCTTGTCCGTACAAATCACACGTGACAGACTCTTGCTTGGCAGTGTTTGAAGTCCTGTTGGGGGAGATATATAATAATCTCACTTCTTCTACTCTCATTAAAGTCAACTCTGCGAAAATAAAAAAAAAGTGATTTACTGCTAATGACATTACATTTCCCCATCGGAGGGTAATAAAGCTGTTTGAATCTGAATCTGAGCAGGGTTTAATCGTGTAATGGCTTCTGAATGATGCCCCTGAACTTGAGCAGCAGCAGCATGCTGTGCAGCTTTCTGCTGTTTCCTGTCTGCTAACGTTCTCATTTGTCTCCACATCCTCCTCCTCCTTGTTCTTCTTCTTGTTCTTGTTCTTCTTCTTGTTCTTCTTCTTTAGGGACCCTTCGTTCATGTCGCCAGCCTGTGCGCTGCTCTCCTGAGCAAATTCATGGCTGCCGTTTTTGGTGGGATTTACATGGTGAGAATGGTAACCACTTTATATATGTTTGTTATACATTTATCTCAGAAAAATCACCTCATACAAACAAAACCTTACATACAAAAGTGTTGAAAATGTCAATGACAGTATGTATTCAACTCAAATGTATTCATAAAACATTTTACCCCATAAGAACACAGACTCATTTGTCCCTAAAGGAAAATCACAGGGGATATAAAACAGACCAAATAAACCACAGTTTTCTGAAAGTTGTTTTTTTAAATACTAACTCCCAGTATCTGAGATCTGTGAGGTCACATATATGTCACATTTGGTGTTTATGATTAATTTATTCCTCATTTGAAAATTAATTAGCTTCATCTTTTTTGCTTAGTAGCACACATCTTGTCTTTTTATTTGCATTTTCTCAACATATATTGTGAGAACAGTTTAACTGACATTTAGGACATCTTATTAACCCATTAACATTGTTAAATGCATTGAAATTTCTTTTAAAGTTGTTTTGTTGAGCCCAAATCCTTTTTTTAAATTAGTATATCCTTATTATTTATCCATGTGTCTATGCGGGGGAATGTGGAAAACTGGCGTTGGTGTAAACTCTGCCACTGACAAATGCTCATGAGCTTTTAAAAGTCCCATATGGTACAAAGTGAGATTTTAATAGCTTTTTTATCATAAGAAGGTCTAAGTGATGCATAAACACTGTCTCATGTTTTATAACTCAATCCACATAGAAATGCACACAGCTCATATTCAGAAACCTCGCTTTATAATGACGTGGATCTCTGAGAAGTTGTGATGTCACAACTATACACCCTCCCTAATAATGATAAACAAAATGTCTATTCTAGAGTTTCAGTTGAGAGAGGAGATGTAAACTATACTGAGGTGAGGTTTATTTGAGTAAACTTCAAATAAAACCCAGAAAAATTGTAAATATTCAACATTTTTGTACAAATGTTTAAAACGTTTGAATTTATTGTCTGTGTGTTAAAGGAAAAGGGAAAATCCACCTTAATATTTTAAGAGCACAGTATTATCCATCCCATGATCTGTATTACACTTCTGGCTGTCTTTTTTTTGCAGTAAAGTGTAATAATTACATTTTACTACACCCTGTTTTATCGACTTTATTGTAAATTCAATTGGTCAGACTGACACTAGAGAGGAACCTAATTCTGTTAATGTATGTTCTGCTGCACCTGAAGAGGTTGCCGTGGTGTTTTTTCCAGATTATGTGAAGTGTTTTTATGTTTAAACCAGACAATGAGCTTCCAGTGAAAAGATTAACACTATCTGCCTTTATGCTCTGTAGCCGGGGGTCAAACTTAATTAAATTCATAGGCTACATTCAGTGCAATATGTCTGGGCTGCACAAGTATAGTATGGTATTAATAACATTCACATCTAATTTCTTCCCCCCTTTTTTATGTAAAGAAATTTACACGTTACACATTACATTTAGAGAGGACATAGGAAAAAAATTGCAATTTCTACAAAATTATCTTTCAGTTATTCTATATTCATTGAATCTACTGTTGCATGTAAGGCTGCACAGAATGACTATTTTAATAGTCTTAATATATCAATTATTGAAATGATTAATTAGTTTGGTTCATAATATGGTGTAAAATGTTGATGGTCCTTAATAGAAGACTAAAGAAACCAGAAAATAATCAGAGAAGAGAAGCTGGAACCAGAGAAGTTGGACATTTTCTTCTTAAAATACATGAGTTCTTAATGCTTCTTAAATTAAAAATAGTTGACGATTAATCAATTTACAGACTAATTGTTGCAGCTCCAGTTGCATTTCAATTCAAAGCATTTAAGATAAGATAAATTTTCCTTTATTGTCCCACAATGGGGAAATTCACATTGTTATTGCAGTAAAGTGGATAATGCAAGAGAAAATAGAGGTAGGCATTCCATAGTAACATAATTTACATTGTAGGAAGTATAGGAACAGTATAGGAAAATGAAGAGCTAGCAATATAGATATTGTAGAAGTAAGGAATAATAATATAATATAAACGCTATGGATAAGCAGCACCACAATAGCAGCATTTGCACATGAGTTAATGAATTGCACATTTGAATAGTGATTATTCCACATTGATTATTGCACATTATATAACACTTTCTGTTATAAAACATCTAAAAAGTGTATCAGATGGGGTCTGTGATGTAGTTTTTATGATTTTAATGGTCCTTAGTATGAAAAAAGTTTGAGACTCACTGCTTTAGCGTTCTGGTTCTGGGTCCCGGGCCACATGTTTGACACCCCCAGTCTATTATAGGCTCGGTTTTCAGGTATCTGCTTCTCGTGCTGTCGAATCTGCAGGTAAAACACACCCAAACAGACTTGTTCTTTGAAAAAAAAAAAGTCTTTGACGTTTCTTCGACTTTCTGCCACTCCCCAGGACACACACTCACCTCCACTCATGCCAGACCTCTCCCTGGACTTCTGTCCATGTGCTTCTCCTCCACATTCACCGACAGCAGCAGCAGCAGCATCCAGCGAGGAAGAAGACGGGATGAAAACACATGTTAGACTCAAATAGCCCAGGCATCGACTACGAGGTCAAATATGACATAATCAGTCTCGGAAAATGTTAATTCCCCTCGCTGCGGAATCAAGACTCAAGCTCGTTCATCAGCTGCCTGATTGATTTTGTGGGGATTTGGATGGAAAAAAGGTAAAATCTACACCTGCACAGATGGCTCTCACATATATCTCTGTCCTTTTTTCCACTTACTGCTAAAGGAAGAGGCCTTTGAGGGAAGCAAGGTATGATTGCACGAGTCAGACGGTTTCTCTATCGCCGATCCCATCGACATTTATAATCCATGCCGTCCATTTCTAAAGGCTGAGGGGGATTGATGCCTTTCCATTTGTCTGTGCTGTGTTTGATTCTGTTCAGTGAACCGTTGTGGCGAAGGCATCGATCCACGCCGCCTGTAATTCTATACAAACATCTCATTCCATGATTTCAACGCTCAATTCTCGGCTTTTCAATTATGGTCTGCCCATATCCCACTGATCACTATATGTAATCCCATCAAACAGATACAGCAGCAGCTTAACAGTAAAACTTTTTGCATTTGTAAACAGATGGTGAGTTGAGTCTTTGGTGAGAAAGGCATTTTTTTTCTGCTTGTGGCATCTGCACCAACAAGGACAGTTTTCATGTATTCGAGCATGTGTGTGTGTGTGTGTGTGTGTGTGTGTGTGTGTGTGTGTGTGTGTGTGTGTGTGTGTGTGTGTGTGTGTGTGTGTCTCTGACAGAACGAGCTGAGGAACACAGAGATGCTGTCGGCTGCCTGTGCCGTGGGTGTCGGCTGCTGCTTCGCAGCTCCGATCGGAGGTAAAACAGCATGGCTGATTGAATAAACACAATTATTGTAGATAATTACTGAGCTAATTGAATAATATGAATATTTACCCTTGTGACCAGGGATGCCAATCTCTATCCAACTCTTTAACTCAACATACTGTAACTCAACACCTGCTGTTACATTTGGAAAAATATATTCAAAGCACGAAGAGTATTTCTCCATTTTTAACCACTTAACCCCCAGGTTAATTTTTCAGTTTTCCTGCTATAAATGACAATAAATCATCTCTACAACCACAAAGGTTATTGGACTTTAAACCAGAAGTGTCAGATTAAATTTATGTTGCTGTTACACAGCAAATATAGTTAGAATATTGCAAAAAAAAAAATCTAAAATTGTGTTTTACTACAGATAGAAATACTTTAGACCAAACTGACCCAAAACAGAAAAACCTGATATAAGCTAAATTATCTGAAATGCAAAGTTCAGTTATTAATAAGATAAGAGTTCAAAGATCACTTATTTGTCCATAAAATCATAGAAATCACACTAAGGATCATTCCAGAACATGAAGAATATATTCTGTAAGATGTTTAAAAAGGAGATTATAAAGGAGCCAATTAAATAATCACATTATTGTATTGCTGATGTGGATATTGATGATATACATTGATGCTGTAACAGTAACATTGAGGTTTTCTCATGTGATTTATGAATCAAACTCAATGCTGAACCTGTATCAGGAGGTTTTAGATTTTAACAGGGTAAACCCAGTACTGACCTCCTGATTTTTCCTCTAAACTTGGGTTAACTTGAGATTTCCTGTGTTCTAATTGTCTAATAAGTGTGTTTGTTTGTGCAGGGGTTCTGTTCAGTATTGAAGTCACTTCTACGTTTTTTGCCGTGAGGAACTACTGGAGGGGCTTCTTTGCTGCGACCTTCAGTGCTTTCATATTCAGAGTTCTGGCCGTGTGGAACCAGGAGGAAGGTAAAGGATGAGAGAAAAGGGATTAGTATCATCTATTACCTTATTCCATCTATTGATAACACACCACGAAGACTGAATCTTAACAGGTGAAGATATCTCCTTTGGGTACAATATCGAGAATTATTATCTTATTCCACTAGCAGATAATTCATCTTTAAAATAGATTAAATTGACAAAATGAAACTTAAAATAAACTAAATTATTTGCAGAGTGGAATAAGATAATTCTAGTCAATGTTGGACTAATTGTACAAAAACAAGATAAAACAAAAAACAAGATATTTTCACTTGTTAAGATGTGAGTTTTTTCTGTGCAGCATCATCCTAACTTTTCATTTTGTTTTGTTTTTTTATGTTGTCTGAAAATAATTTTATTAATTATTTTTAATACGTGGAAGATTATTAGGGCCAAACATTTAAGGGGTAACATTTTTTTATTCTTCCCAGATAAAAAAAAATCTCCTTGATTCTTTTTTCTCAGAATTCTGAGAAAAAAGTCAGAATTTGTAGATTAACGTCCAAATTTTTACATATTGTCTGAAATGGATTTATTTCAGAACTCTGAGAAAAAAAATCGGACTTTAATCTCATAATTCTAAGAAAAAAAAATCACAATTCTTAGAAATTGACGTCAGAATTATTCGATTTGTTTTTTTTTTAATGGGTTTGCTCTAAAAAACAAGTCAGAATATTTACTTTAATCTCAGAATTCTTAATTTTCTGACTCTTTTTCTGGAATGGATAAAAAAAATCCCCTCAAAAATAATTTTTCCTCCAAACTCTGTGACCTGAAACAAGCTTTTACATGTTTTAATATGGGAAAATAACCTTTTCTTAGAATATATGACAATGTGAATGTTTATTTTTATCCAGACATCCAGTGTGCTCTACATTTCTGTACCTGACATCCTACTCTACTGTATATTTTACTCCTTCTCCTCCTCAGAGACCATCACTGCTCTCTTTAAGACACGTTTCCGCCTGGATTTCCCGTTCGACCTTCAGGAGCTGCCAGCGTTTGCCATCCTCGGGTGAGTGGGAGTGTTTTTCTGAACGTTCTGAAGTCACGTTAAACCCAGTCCTGGGTTATTAGGAGATGTGAGATCTCACTCAGCTTCTCCCTCGCTCTCCTTCCACATTCACATTCCGGTCGTGGGCCTGAAGGTTGATTTGTATTCGATAAACGACAGGGCATGAAATTAACTGCTTACCCTGCCGACTACAAGGAGAGGCTGTAACCAGATCATCGCTTGTCGATTCTCATTTGTTTGACGCCAAAATATTTTATTGGTGAGGAAACAATTAATTAACAAAGGGTTGGATTTGTTTCAAAGAGCCACAGAGAAGGGACTGAATTACCCAGCAGTTGTGTGATGTGTGATTGGGTTTATGAGTCCCAGGTTGCTCTTCTGCTTCACCTTCAACACAATGAACAGGGTCTTTGCTGTCTCTTTGTAGCAGGGGTGTCAAACATGTAGCCCGGGGGCCAGAAAGGGTCCAATCCAGGCCCAGTGGATGATTGTACAAAACAAGTTTCAGTTCCTGTTCCTATTGTCAATCAATATGAGTCATATTTAAGACAAAAATGTCCAAATACTCTGGTTATTTTCTGGTTTCTTCAGTCTATAGTAAACTATAGTACTGCTAATAGTAAACTGATGATCTTTGGGTTGTGGACTGTTAGTTTGAACAACATTTTATCTAATATTTTTTATTTTTTATCTTGTATTTTTGTTGCTTGATCTGATTTTTTTTATTTCATTCTATTTTTAATATTAATATTATTAACCATTTTATGAACCAAACAACTAATTGATTGATTGATCATTTAAATCAATAGATTAACTGACTATCAGAATATCCGTTTTAGCTCTACCTGCAACAATAGTTTCACTTAATATGGAATAACTGAGACACCATTTTGATGAAATTGCACTTTTTTCTCATGTCCTCTCTCCTGCATTGTAAAATGAAGGTTAATTAATTGTGTAAATATTTTGTATGATATTTCTTGTCAAAGGAGGAGAGACATTTGTAGGTGATACTGACCTGAGCCACTTGAGATTAGTTTGTGCTGATTGTGGCTCACGAACTAAACTGAGTGTGACTCCTGTTGTTTTTTTAGGATCGCCTGTGGTTTTGGTGGCGCTCTCTTTGTCTACCTCAACCGGCTGATTGTAGAGTGTATGAGGAAGCAGAAGACTATTAACAAGTTCCTGCTGAGGAAGTGAGTATCAGACACGTTTACATATATATTCATGTCCCTGAATCACATCAAGAAAAGCCACATTAAAAAAGTGCAAATACACTCAACACAGATGAACATGGGACACATTCTTGTCCGGTGTCAAAATGTCATATTAGGGAATTCAAAGTCCTGACATTAACTGGGTCAATTTCACACATCATAGCAGCTATTTATAGACTTTTCCCGTCCTCGCCGTCCAGAAATCAACTATGCACATACTCGATGACAAGCACACCCATTAATGACCCCACAGCCCATCTCTTCCTGTCAGGCGCCTGGTGTATCCGGCCCTCGTCACCCTGCTGGTCTCCACCCTCACGTTCCCTCCGGGCTTCGGACAGTTCATGGCTGGACAGGTGAGAAAAGACGTTCACACCCTGATGACAGTGCACAGGCATATTGATGCTAAATGATTGATGATCACGTTTGATGAAGTGAGATTATTTAGGTCAACAGCTGTGTGTGGATGCAGATCTGGGAGCTGTAATTATGAAAGCATTCCATTTTCTATACGATTTTTCCCAGAAAATAGATGTTCATGACACTTTCTTAGTAGGATTTTGTAAAGGAACTGTTTTACTTGCAAAAAGAAAAGAAAAGTGAAAGTAAGTCAGGCTAATGACGACGGAAAAGACACATAAAGTGAAATGTAGTTGCAGAGCATGCTGTTTTTTTGTGCTGCCTGTGCACCTGTCACACTCCAAAATCACCCTGCATAACAGAATCTTTTATGAGGAACCTTCACGACTTTTTAAACAAGAAAAAACATGAGGGAAGTTTAGAGATCAACTTTTTCCTCATTTTCAGGCACAAATGCTCATTTATAGAAAGTTTGACTAGAAAGTTAAACTGAAATGAACTCGTGAAGAGAGAAACCAAGAAATTAACATTCAGTAATAGTCAAAATGAACAGTTAAGATGGAACTAACAGAAAAGATTTAATTTAATCAGTATCATTAATCTGTAATATCCTAAACCTCCTAAAAAAGCATTGAGTTTTATTCATAAATCGCATGAAAGAACCTCCACTATTATATTAAATAAAGTATTTTTATCTGTAGTAAAACACAATGTTACTGTTACAGCATCAATATATATCATCAATATCCACATCATCAATACAATAAGAACATAGTTTAATGTCATATCAGTAGTAGAGATAATAGAATGCTGTGAGAAATAATGAATTTAAAACTCAGATAACAGACACTGCATAGATAACAGAAAATGCTTAATCTAATCAGTATCATTCATGCTTTTATACAAGAAAACATGATTGAACTTTAGGGGTTTTCAGACACAGAATCTCATTTATAAAAAGTTGTAAAACCTAGAAACAACACAGTTAAACTGAAAAGAGAAAGCGAAATAAATCATTTAAAACTCAGTAATAGCCAACATGAGCAGTTACGATGGAGCTAGCAGAAAAGATTTGATCCAATCAGGATCATTATTGCTATCACTGAACCTTCCTGACTTGTTAAACAAGAAAAACAAATATTTTCCTTGTTTTTAGACACAAATTCACTGATAAGAACTCACTATAATAGAATGTTGAGAGAAATAGAGAATTTAAAGCTCAGTAATATCCACAATGAGCAGATAACAGAAAAGATTTAATCCAATCAGTATCATTGATGCAATCAGTGAATATTCCTGACTTTTTAAACAAGAAAAACATGAGACAACTTTAGGATGAACTTTTTTACTTTTCTGTGTTTTCAGACACAGACGCTCATTTAGGGAAAAATACCAAAAACACAGCAGACTAGAAAATTACACTGAAATGAACTGAGAGAAATCAAGCATTTAAAACTCAGTAATACTCTAAATGAGCATCACATAGAAAACATAAAAAATGATTTAATTCGATCAGTATCATTAATAGGAATGAAGAATTTGTATCAAACGCAGAATTTTTGGCTGCAGAAATTCGTTGCTCATCTGTTTGTTCCTTTTTCTGAGATTTAACCGTAATCGATGACTTTTCCTTGCGTGGATCCGTCAGCTGACGCAGCACGAGTCTCTGGTCGCGCTGTTCGACAACCGCACCTGGTGCCGCCAGGGCGTGGCCGAGGAGTTCGACTACATCAGCCACCACCACGCCTGGAAACACCCGCAGGTCAACGTCTTCATCACACTCATCCTCTTCATCATCATGAAGGTGAGGGCCTTTCAAAAACAACATATTTTTACCTGTTAACATGCAGTATCCTGCTTCTCTAACTTTACGTGTCTTTTATTATTTGTTCCTGTTGTCTGAAATTTATTTCAATAAGGATTTTTAATGTATAGAAGAGTATTGGGGCCATTAAAAAGTCAGAATTTTGACTTTATCCTTAGAATTCTGAGAAAAAGGTCAGAATTCTGAGTTTAACGTAAAAATTATGATTTTTGGAATGGATTCACTCCAGAAAAAAAATCAGAACTTTGACTTACAATAATAGTAATTATTATAATTATTCAATTAACATAAGCAGTGCAAAGATAACAGAATTTTTTTAAATCTAATCAGTATCATTCATGCTTTTAAAACAAGTCAGAATTCTGATAAATTATTATGAATGGAGAGACAATTATGTACTATAAACACAAGTAGGTATATTTATATGATCTTTACTTTTGGCCCTTTGAGGGAAAAGGCTGATGTAGCCCAGGATGAGTTTGACACCTGTGGTCTAGGGAATGTGTGGTATTTCATGGCAGTTATAATAACTATAATAACTAATAAATAACTGTTTAAATGGAGAAACTCTATAAACTGGTTAAATAAGAACTAGAGCTGCCACTGATGTATCATATATTGTAGATATTTAGATCCGATTGAGAAAAACCTGGGGAGAGTTGACTTTTTCTGTGTTTGAGATTTAAGTTGCCAAGAAAACGTCACACACACACACACACACACACTCATTTTATCTCTTCTCCTCTCAGTTCTGGATGTCAGCTGTGGCCACCACCATGCCTGTTCCATGTGGAGCTTTCATGCCAGTTTTCCTGATTGGTGATTATAATTTCCTCTATTTTTGTTTTTAACCAGATCTATTGTAGTGATTTAAAAAAGAAATCCTTAAAACGTTGAATTCCTTGCTGGACGTGTGTGCGATGGACAGGTGCAGCATTCGGCCGACTAGTCGGAGAGATCATGGCGGCCATGTTTCCTGACGGTATCCATGCCGACGGCAGCGTGTATCCCATAGTTCCTGGTGGCTACGCTGTAGTCGGTGAGTTCTAGATCTGTTTTATGCAGCTCTGGAGAAAAATAAAAGACCACTGCATAATTTTTTTCTCTGAAATCAGCATCTCTACATGTATTCCAGCCATTTTTGTTGAATTCCAACACATGAACACCTCATTCTGCTTAAAGAGGAACCAGGATGGAATAAAGTCACCAAGAACAATGTAAAGACTGTGGAGAGCATGAAAGCTGGGATTAAAAATAAGGGTTGATTTATGAACTATTCTTAACTGTAAATATTAGTATTATGTTGTTTTAAAATGACTTGATGGTTTTTAATTTTCTGCAAATTAATGCTCAAACACATACCTATAAGTATTAAAATGAGAAAAAACTTTAATTTTTCGGTGGTCTCTTGTTTTTTCCAAGTTAATCCACCCGTTTTGTGTTTAATATACCTTGATGACCAGGCCACTTTTTTACTCTTCCTCGCTTCCTGAAATCGCTGCCATTTTTACCCCTCAACACCAGCTTATAGACAGATGAAAATTGATCTCGCTCGAGTTGAACAATACGTTTCGTGCCAAAGTAAAATAGAAAATCATTCAAATTCTTCACGGTCGTGACTCACCGGTTAGTGTGACAGGAAACTGTTAAACGTTATGAATTGGAATGATGTCCTGCACAAAATTCAGTTTGGATTTGCCGTCTTCCAGTGGACTCTCCTTTTGATTAATAGCAAACGGATACTTTGCACATTTAACACCGCGCATCCAACACTTTAATTCCTGGTTCCCGTGGAGCTAAATCTTCCTCTGTGAACCACATAAATGGGTTCAACCGGATCGACACGGAAATGATTCTGCTTTAATTCACCCCCACTGTTCAGGAGCTGCAGCTCTGTCCGGAGCAGTGACCCACACCGTGTCCACGGCGGTGATCGTGTTCGAGCTGACGGGTCAGATCTCACACATCCTGCCCGTGATGATCGCTGTGATCCTGGCCAACGCCGTGGCTCAGGCTCTGCAGCCGTCGCTCTACGACTCCATCATCCGCATCAAGAAGCTGCCGTACCTGCCCGAGCTGGGCATGGGCCACCACGAGTGAGTCCAGCTGTTGACGATCTGTGCAGGGGTGTCAAACATGAGGCCCAGGGGCCAGAATCAGAACGCTAAAGGTTCATCCTGGATGACTGTACACTGTAGACTGGCTGAATGGAATAAGTGAGGCTGAAATCAATCAATAAATTTGAGTCATTTTAGGTAGAAAATGTCCAAATTCTCTGGTTCCAGCTTCTCTCCTCTGATTATTTTCTGGTTTCTGTTGTTCTGGACAAAAAAAAGACATTTTAGGTTGAATCTCCAGCTTTGGAAAACATCGATCGACATTTTACACCATTTTATGAACCAAACGACTAATTGATTAATTGTTTCAGCAACCGATAGATTAACCAACTCCAAAAATAGTTGTTAGTTGCAGCTCTACATGAAACAATAGACTGACTGAATATGGAATAACTGAGACATCATATTGTTGAAATTGCACTTTCATCTCTCCTGTTTTGTAAATTTGAAGATGAATTACTTTGGGATAATTTAAGTATACAAATCAACAAAATATTTATCATAGGTCTAATCATTTCTCGACATTTAGAATCGTTCAGCTTAACTTTTCTGGGTTAAGTGACAATGGAAACAGGATTAGAAAAAAACTACTTATATTAAATATATTAAAAATAGTGAGTTTTTATTTGTAAATGTTTATTAAATCAGGAAATAACTGAACCTGCTGCTTAAAACACTACATTCTTTCAGTGGAGTAAATATTTTTATTTAATATGCATGAATGTGGAATAACAGTCAACAGTCACCTCTCCTGAAAAATATTTCTTTACATTAAAAGACGGATAAATTTGTAGATGTTATTACTTATTTGTAAACTGAGTTTGATCTCTGATCTAATGAATTTGTCCCATGTTTATTTTATGCTGATCTACGTCCTCCTCTCATGTTTCCTGCCTCCTTCTCTCATATCACTATAAAAACCTCTCTCTGCTGCCATGTTTCAGGAAGTATAACATCCGTGTGGAGGACATCATGGTCAGAGACGTGCGTTACATCACTCTGACGTCCTCATATCGGGACCTGCAGGAGATGCTGCTGACAGCTCAGCTCAAAACTCTGGCTCTGGTTGAGTCCAGAGGTAAGTTCATATAAAAGATGTCAGTCCTTACAAGTCTTAGAAAATAATGAAAAAGCTGGTGTCCTTCAGCTCATAACAAAAATTACCCCTTTAGTAATGAAAAATGTTAAATTTAGCACTATTTCTAATGGCAAAATGGACCTAGTTCATATATACATACATATAAAAGTTGGTTATATGCTTCCTCTACTCTTACTTTTTAACATTTAGTCTTTTGTCTTTGTCTTTTGTTAATTATTAATTTATACCAGCGTACAGGGAGCTGAGATAAACCAGCATCACCTAAGAATCAATTTGCACCAGTTGTTGACAGTTTCATTTATTTATATTCATTCTATTATGATACTGAAGTTTTATACTAAGTTCTAACCAGGACAAAC
Organism: Lepturacanthus savala; assembly: GCA_030544235.1. Classification (NCBI taxonomy): domain Eukaryota; kingdom Metazoa; phylum Chordata; class Actinopteri; order Scombriformes; family Trichiuridae; genus Lepturacanthus; species Lepturacanthus savala. The sequence continues at coordinate 26,930,551 of CM060461.1, forward strand.
GATCCAACAGTTTCATTATGTTGGAAGCAGTTAACTCAAATGCTCAGTTAAGCAAATATAAAACTATTGTGTGCAGTGTAATGGTCCTTTTATTGTTTTATATTTTGTCCACTTATATTTAATGAGGGTGAACTAAATATGAAAACACCTCCTACCACATCAGCACAAACTAAAGTCTCCCACATGTCTGTAAACTTAAATCAACTCAACCAATCAAGGATTTATTCCTGTTTTTTATGAATGTGCTGTTATAATGTTCTGTAGAGATTTAATTTATGGAAGGGTAGTTATCTCTATTAAGACTCATAACTAATGATCCAAACTCTACCCACCACTGTCTTCTCTACCAAAAAGCTCATTAAACCCTTTTAATAAACTCTTTTTAAATTATATCTCGCTTCTTTTTGTTTTTAATTTCATTTTTTTTATCTTATTTAATTCTAATTAAGTTTTAATTTATGATTGTTGTTATTTTAATTTTAATTTAAAAATTTTAATTAAATTTTATTTTTAATTGTTTCCCCTTTTAACTGTTTTTAAATTGCAAACCTTTCTTCTTGTTTTTTTATTAAAACTTTTTTATTTAGATTTAATTCAAATTATTTTTCTTTTTTTTTATTTTTTATTTTACCACTTTCAATCATCTGTTTTTAATTGTATAACTTATTTTTATTTTAATATTTTTTTATTTTTAATTAGATTCAATTTTAATTTATCCCTTTAAATCAACTGTTTTTAAATTGTAACTTGATGCATTTAATATTTCACATAAAGCACTTAGAATTACCTTGTTGTTGAAATGTGCTGTATACAGATAAACTTACCTTCCCTTAAAATAAAGTTCCTTAACACAATCAGTTTTCTAATCTTTAAGCAGTTATTTCATCTGTTCTTTATGTGACTCCATCTCATTCCCATTCCTTCTCGTTCCCATCTCTCCAGACTCGATGATCCTCCTGGGCTCCATCGAGCGGCTGCAGCTCCAGTCGCTGCTCTCGTACCAGTTGGGTCGCCAGCGGCGGCTGGAATACCTGCGGCAGCTGGCCCAGGACAACGGCACCCACGACCAGCTGCCCAGCCTGGCCAGCGACAGCAGCCCGGGCTCGCCCCGCCCCCACGCCAACGCCGGGGCGCCTCGGCACGGGGTCCGCTTCCTGGTGAGCACCGAACAGGTGTGAGGCGTACGGGGGTTGCCGGATTTGGGTCGTAGCCGTAGACGATAAGTGGATCAGACACAGCATGAGTGAAGCATGTAGCAGTAGGTAAAGGCACAGATAGAGCTGCCGTGGTAAGTGTCTAAAACTGTATGAACACGCCGTTATTACCCACATCTACATTAACACGTGTCTCCTGTGTCTCTGTCGTCTGTGCCCTTACCTGTGCTGTCTCCTTGGTTTATTTGCACGCACACATTTGTCTTGTTTTCTGTGTTTGGGCATGTGTGTGTGTGTGTGTTGCCTTTTGTTAATATATTTTCCATGTAGATCTCCACAGAGGAGTCTTCCTCCTTCAGCCCGGTGGTCTCCAACGTTCAGCTCCCTCTGAAATCCGCCTTGAAAACTGTGTCCGCCATCAGCGACACGGAGACGCCCAACAGTATGTACTCCTCGACTCTTTCTACAACACACAAACACACATTGCAGAGCCCTTAGATAGCAAAAGAAGTGGTTTTAGATTTGCCTCGATCCTTTTTAAAATCAGGAGGATCATGCTTTCACAGTTGCAGAACACACTACCCAGGGGCACCTGGGGCACCTTAGGCCTAATCGTACTGATCATACACAGTGTTCATGTTTGATTAAACATAGCTTTTAATGGAGGAGATGTTAGCTTAAAGATAAAATAAATATAAAAAGAAAAGAAAAATATACAGCAAGTTTTTAAGAGGGAGACTCGCTGGTTAACAATCACAGAAGAAGCAAACACACAGGAATTTATTGAGAAACATGGACATTTGGCCAAGGATTCATCACACTTAATGTCAGATACAGTTTTAGGGAAGATTAATATTATTATTGATTAATATTTCCTATTGTTACAGATACCTGCCTAGATTCATTTTGTTTAGATTTTGTTTAGAAGATTATTGATTATTAACTAGACTAAAGTTTTTAAAGCACAACTAACTTTAAAGAACAACAAAAGCACAACACACTTGTTCACATTATGCACTATATAAATAAACTTTGACTTTTTGACATTAACATTGACATTGACTCATGGTATGAAAGTTGAAGGATTTTAATTCAATTTAAAAACTTTTTTTTGTTCTCTCTGAGGTTCTCAGACGCTCTCCTGCGCTGACCAAGACAAGGAGCTGGTGGAGGTGAGAGCAACAAGCAAGAGAGAAGATAATACATGTGTGGGTGCAGGTGTACAGTATAAGAGTGTGACACGTACTGTATGCGAGTGTGTATGTGTGTGTGTGTGTGTGTGTGCTCTCTCTCTGAGTCCTCCTCCTCCTCCTCCTCCTGCTGCTGACAGGCAGGATCCACCCGCAGGTAGCAGGGTTTTCCTGTGTGATCTCAGGCTGTGGTCGTCGTAGCTTTGTGTGTTTCTTTAAAAATCGTCTGTGAGTCATCGCCCCCGTCACCACACAACACATCCACTGCCAATCAAACGGGTTTTGAACATCCTACACATTCGATTTTTTGGGTTAAATCTCAATCAATGATATGGATTCAAAATACATGTGTCATAAAAGTCTTATCTGTCTATCTTTAACCGTTGCCTCAGCTCCATCCAGTTATTACTGACTCAGGCTGCAGGACTTTTTCAATTCTAGGGTGGATTTCAAAGATGTGTCAGGATGAATTTTATTTTATTTTTATAGAACTGAGATGAGAAGGATGTACGGTGGCCTAAAGGGAAAAAAAACAATGCAAACACAGAAATGATGCAAAAACTAAAAACGCACCTAAACAAGACAAGGCAAAAACAAAAGTTATACAATTTAAAAACAGTTGATTGAAAGTGGAAAATCAATAATAAAAAAAAAATAAAGAAAAATGAATTCAATTTAAATAAGATTGAAAATTTAAAAAATGAAATTTAAAAACAAGAACAGTTATTCAGTAATTCAGAAGAAGAAAATGGAGGAAAACAAATGCAAACAAAAATAACGCTGAAGGAGAAAAATGCCGAAATCACAGAAACAAAGCCTTAAACAAAGGGGCAAAGACATAAAACAAATGCTGTAAATATAAAACAAAAACACACAAGCATAAACAATAAACAAGTGAAAGAGATAAAGTCACAGTCCATCTCCGTTGCCATGGAAACATGATGCTCTGCTCGTGATGTGCCCTGTGCTGGTCGGACCTGAGTTAATAAAACAAAGATGTGTAAGTCAGTCATTTTCTATACCTGCTTATTCCTCATTAGGGTCACATGGTCTGCTGGATACACCCCAGATGGTCGCCAGCCAATCGTGGGGCACACACACCATTCACTCACACACTCACACCTACAGGCAATTTAGAGTCTCCAATTAACCTCAGCATGTTTTTGGACTGTGGGAGGAAGCCGGAGTACCTGGTGAAAACCCACACAGACACGGGGAGAACATGCAAACTCCACACAGAAAGGTCCCAGACCCAGGACCAAGGAGGTCTTGAACCTGCGACCTTCTTGCTGTGAGGCAACAGCGCTAACCCCTGCTCCACTGTGTCACCCCAAAGACGTGTCAATTTTAAAATAAAACTAAATTTATCATTTTCACTTTGTATCCTAAATGATTGTTTTGTTCAATCATTTTTTCACATTAACACATCTTTGTTTGCACTCAGGTTCGCACAGCAAACCACAAGCAGAGCGTCATGTTTCCATGGCAACGGAGACGACTTTGCAGCATTGCAGTTTTTTTGGGGAGTTTGTGTGTGTTCTGCTTCATTTCTGTATTTGCAGCATTTTTCTCCAGCAGCGTTTTTTTTTTTATATCACATTTGCTTAATGGGTTTCTTAATTTCTGCGTTTGCAGCATTTCAGCCACCGTAAATATGTCCCTTTCCTCAGTGGTTCTGAAACTTTTGAAGTCAAAACCCTTCACTCTGTAAAATTGTAGTAGAGATTTATCTTCCGCTCCTGTGACAAATCAACAATCCTCAAATCCACGATGTTCAAAAAGCCTTTTTCTGGCAGTGAATCTCATATCCAATGTTGCATTAACATTGGGTTTCTTGTGCAGATCTTCCACCTTCATCTATGGTGCAGTAATTACACCCTTTCAGCAACATTGTGCTCACACCACAGAGACTTTTTCCCGTAGAAGTCAGACCTGGATCCGTGTTTCCGGGGGTAAACTCTGTCGCTGTCTGACTGACGCTGTGTTAATGTTGTGCTGTGTTGATGCCTCCTCTCCCCGGCTGGAAGAGCCCGGCTGGGCCGGCTCCTCTGGAAAAGAGAAAGCCCAAGTCCAAACGTGTGAGGATCTCCATGGCGGTAAGATTGTGTGCCGCCTAGAGACTGTTGCTTAGTAACCGTTGCCATGCGACACGCACGTAGTAAGTGCTGGACCAAAATATTTGCGGTGCAGCAAACCAAAGCGTTAGAGTGGCTTTGCAGAGAGAGAGAGGAAGAGTGTGTGTGACAGAGAGAGAGAGAGATGTGGAGGATTCTTTTTAAAAAAGTGATTAAGGTTTAATTGTCCTTTTTTAACCAGATTTCACTGTAAACGCTTGTCCTGTGGTTGTGTGTGTTCTCCAAGTGTTTTATGTCACGTCGTTGATTCTTAACGTGGTGTTATTGGTGCTGTTCAGGTGCAATTATCCAAAGTTATAAAACCTGGAAATGTGGGGCAGTTGTTAATTGTCCTGCAGTTTTCTGTTTGTTATGTTGGTTCTCTGTTAACATCACAGAGTACATGTACAGTATATTATTAGAGCTGCAACTAATGACTGTTCTGATGGATTAATCTATTGATTATTGAAACGATTAATCGATTAGTTGTTAAAATGGTGTTAAATTTGATCTCAAGTGGTCTGGACCAGTAAAAATGAACATATAAATAACAACACCTAGAAATTTCTTTCTCCTTTTTTATGTAAAGAAATACATAATAGATATTTACACAGTTAATTAACAATTAAATGTAATTAACAATTTGCAAAACAGGAGAGTGAAATTTCAACAATATGATCTCAGTTTTTTTCATATTCAATGAGTTTGTTTGGTTCATAAAATGGTGTGAATTCAGTGTTTCCTAAAGCTGAAGATTCAACCTAAAATGTCTTTTTTTGTCCACAACCAACAGATCATCAGTTTATTATTATAGAAGAATAAAGAAACCAGGAAATAATCAGAGAAGAGAAGCTGGAACCAGAGAATTTGGATTCTTAGAAATGACCCAAGTTGATTAATCGATAATCAAAAAAGTTGGTGATTAATGTAAAAGTTGTCAACTAATCGATTAATCGTTGCAGCTCTATATATTAACCTGTGTGTATTTCTGGTGTATATCTAAGCGAATCATGTCTTTTCAGGACTCCACTGAAGTCGACGACTGCATGACGCCAACAGACGTGAGACCCACACTAACAGAAACCAGATATATTTATTGAAAACACTGATATTTATTTATTTGATGACCTGTGTGTGGTTTCCTCTCAGGTGGCGGAGTGGGAGGAGCAGCAGCTCGACGAACCCGTGGATTTTAAGAACTGCAAGATCGACCCCGCCCCGTTCCAGCTGGTGGAGCAGACGTCGCTGCACAAGGTGCAAAATAAAAACCCAACACAATATAAAATGAAATTTACATTCTCATCATGATAGAACATTTTCCTTATCACAAGATAGATATAATTTAACAAGAAATGTCAACATTTCTACCTAAATCATCTCTTGACGATGCTGGTAAAATCACCTTAACCCTGAGTTAAAGGATCAGACTCTTTATAGTGGTTGTCAAAGTGGGGTCCGAGGACCCCCAGGGGTCCTTGAAGAGGCACCAGGGGGTCCCCAGAAAAAAGAAAATTAATTCACTGTCACTATAATTCCACAATGACAGAATGTACAATTTTACCTTTGCACATAAATAAATAAATACATTTAAAAATTAATAAATAAAACGGAAAATCAGAAGAAGACAGTTTCAGACTTGTTTCCTTCCATCCTCTTTCCTTCATTCTTTCCTTCCTTCTTTTTTCTTTTTGATAGGGATTCATGATATCAGCCAGATGGGGCTAAACTAGCATCAGTCATCATGTTAGTTGCTCATTTTTTCCAGTGTAGTGAGTGATAGAAGCCGATGGACAACACCATCTGGGACACTTCACTTCCACCTGACGACATCTACAACATGTTCAGTGTGTTTGACTCATAGAAGCGTCATCATTGTACCGAGTTTATCGGGCCTGTGGTTGTGACATCACACATCCTCCGCCCACCTACACCGGAAGTGTTTGTTGTTTTAAAATGCTAAAATATTCGTCTGATTCCGGCGTTAAGTTTTGATTCATTTAGTGAAAAGTGAATGTTTGAGTGATTCCTGTCCAGTAACTCGTGTCTTCTCGTCCTCAGACTCACACCATCTTCTCTCTGCTGGGTTTGGATCACGCCTACGTGACCAGTATGGGTCGACTGGTTGGAGTGGTTTCCCTCAAAGAGGTGATGTTGTTATCAAGGTCTTTTAGTAACACAACTTCCTGTTTCCTCCAGGGTCACATCCTTCCTTCCTTTCTCACTCCCTTCTTTCTTTCTTTCCTTCGTCACATTTCCTTCCTTCCTTCTTTTTATTCTATTCTTCCATCCATCCTTCATTTGTTAATTCCTTCCCTCCTTCCCTTCTTTCTTTCTTTCCTTCCTTCCTATGTCACGTTTCCTTCCTTCCTAAACCTGAGGACAACAGAAGGTTAAAACTCTCTCTGATAGAGAATGTGTGATCTCTGACACTCGCCTTCTCTTTCTTTTCCTCTTCTTTCTTTTCCCTCTCGTCTTTTAATCTTTTCCTCCTCCTGTCCTTCCCGTCCAGCTGCGTAAAGCGATCGAAGGCTCCGTGACGGTGACGGGGGTCAAAGTTCGCCCTCCTCTGGCCAGTTTCCGTGACAGCGGCAACACCACGAGCGTCTCCGAGGTGACGGAGCTCCACAAGCTCTGCATCCGCCACAGGGGGCTGTCGTTGCCGCGGGAACCCAGCCCCCCCGACGTGGAGGACCAGCCCGACCTCCCGTACAAGGAGATGCCCACCGTTAACTTCTCTGACCCGTCCGGGGCGCCGTTCGAGGCCGGCGACGGCGCCGACCCGTCGTCGGAGCTGGTGCTGCAGGAGAGCCCATCCTTCACCGAGGAGCCGTCGGAGTTCACCTTCGACTGTAGCCCCGCCCACACCGAGGAGTCGGAGCTGGGCTGTGACTATGACCCCCCCACCCACACCCCAGAACCAGACCCCACGGAGGAGGAGGAGCAGCAGGGGAGTCCGCCTCCCGACAAGGACCCGTCAGAACCTGAGGGCGAGGGCAGCCCGGGCCACAGGGAGGATCGATCAGAATGATCGGGATGATCAGGACGATCCACGCCGCCACCTCATCAACGTTTCTTACATTTGTAGAAGTCATGATCATCTCCTAAATCCAGCCTAGAAACACGTGTTTATATGATGTTATAACCGGTGAGAGTGAGTGAGACTGAGTCGATGTGAAAAACTCAGTGTTGTGATTCAACCTGTTTTAAGGGGGATTCTTCAGTTCAGGGAGTTTTTCTGTCCCTGTGGTAGATTCTCAAGAAAAACAAGACAAAACAATTATTCATTCTTATAAAATAATAATTGATTAAAGCTTTAAAAAACTTAGAAAGTTCAAATTTATATACACTACTTACAATAACTTAGGGATAGTGTCATTTACATGAGTGATTTTCCTACTTGGTCTGAATTTTAATGAAATAAGTAAAAGTTCCCTTTGATCTAACCAATAATGAATGAGAAGAAACAGCATTTTCATTAGTTTAATATTTATAACCCCCAAACAATTATTCATTCTTATAATATAATTATTTATTAAAGCTTTCTTTTGCATTTCCTTATAAGAACTTTATTTAGCTAGCATACAATATGTATGCTCTATATATGTAAATAAAGTGAAATTTCCTATTAATTAATTAAAATATTGTTTGGTAATGATGCCTAATAAACATCCACTCAGATCAGGATTTATAAAACATCAAATCACTATGTAGACATCAAAAAACTCATGAGTCATGTCTTTTTAACAATGTTTTAAATTGTTATAAGGAAGTGCATAAGAAAGCTTTACTGAATTTAACACTTTTTATGTAGAGGGTTGGGGACAAGTCAAAAACAGTGAAATTCTTGTAGCTGCAGCTCTGGAAAAAAAATGTTTTTTTTTGAAAATCTACCCTGAAAAAATCCTCAATTGAAGAATCACCCTTAAATTCCTGTTTTAACCTCCTAAGACCCGTATTATATACGAAGGTTTGGTTCTAAAAAACACATTTAAAAGCTATTTACACTCAACTTGATGACAATTTGACATGAGGGACAGTGGTTCTCAGACATTTTCACATTAAAGACCCTTAAACTCATGAAAACTAGTCCACGGACCCATCTGGTACGTATTTTCTTTAAGATATTTTATAATAAAAGTTTCAGAAAATATTATGGAGGAATGAAAGTGTCATAATCAAGTAAATAAAGACTCAGTACAATAATAAAATATAGCAGTTAATGTCCATATTTATTTAATTTTCCATTTAATTAATTCTTAAAATTCATTTATTTGTGTAATATTTTCACGTTTATTTGATTTTCAATTTTATTTATGAATCTATTAATTTTTAAATTGTAATTATTTACATATAAACATATTTAAAAATTAATAAATAATACAATTTAATAAAATAAATTATTTTGCAAAGGGAAAATAATACACAAATAATAGAAAACCTTTTTATTTATATTAAATTATGGCATTCTGTCAATGTGGAATTAAGGTGAAAATAATTATTCTACTTTTTTTCTGGGGACCCCTGGAACCTCCTTAAGGACCCCTGAGGGTCCCCAGACCCCACTTTGAGAACCACTGTGGTAGTACATCTCAGGGCTTAATTAAGTTTTAATAAAACTATAAGAAACTGGAATAAAATATAAGTCCTGATGTACAGTACACGTTGAAAAAATAGCTTTGTTTCGCTGTGGAAATAAATGAGCTTTGCTCTGAAAAATTCATACAAATCAAAGTGAGATGTTGAATCATTAAATTATTTAAATTCTATCAAAAGAAACTAAACTTTTCGATTGAAGCAAGTTGTAAAAACGACCAGTCGGGTCTCAGGAGGTTAAAGGATGGGGCTGCTGTTATTTTATATTTTTTATTGTTGTCAACAAATTCCATGAAAATGCCAAAATCAACAATGCGTCAAGGCTGTGGTGTCAAACCTGATCTTAAGTTTATTTCCTCTTTTATATGTAGAGAAATACATTATACACATCAATACTATTTATTAACCTTCAATTTACAAAACAGGAGAGATGACATGAGAAAAAATGCAATTTCAACAGTTTAACATCTCAGTTATTGAGAAAATAAGTGAAAATATCTTGTTTTTGGTGCCACTAGTCCAATATTAAGTAGAATTATCTTGAAAGATTCCAGCGGCAGATAATTTAGCTCATTTAAAGTTTTTTTCTTAAATTTTATCAATTTAATCTTTTTTATCATAATGTGTTTTATCTCATATCGTGGACCTTTTATCTTATATTTTATTTAAAACTTGAAAAAAGCTAAATTATGTTCCAATTCAAGATAATTCTATTAAATACAAGATATTTTCCCTGATAGGATGTAGTTTTTTGCAGTGCACTGAACAATATTTCGTATTTTCAGCAGTTGGTGAAGTTATCTCCTGCCGACTTAAACTCATCTCTTGCCAGACGTGTTTATAATTTTCCTGATTGATCCGACATCAGTGACATCACAAAGACGAGCGAGATGCAGTGAAGCTTTGAAGTTTCTCCTCAAAGATTTTTACGTTGCTGCTCAGTTCACAGGAAAAAAGTGGCAGAAATCGTCGTGTGAAGAATGAAGAATGAAAAAAGGCTGTTTATTTGAAGTTTATTTATTTATGAAGCGTCAGGACTGTCACAGCCTCAGTTTTTGGAAAGTAAATGTAAAAAAAAAATAGTTGTATATCAGGAGTTATTCAGTTCATACTCATCTAAATAAGTTTATAAGTGACTCACATGTAGTTTTATGTTCAGAGAAAGAAGATGTATCATGCATATTTCTAGCTCTAAGTTTATATTTTAGGAATATTCTTGCATGAGCATCATTAGTTTGATTACTAGCCAGATATTACATTAATCACACAACTATGTTGATGCTTGAGTCATTTTAAGAAGAAAATAAAATAATGCAAAGGCCCAAACTAAGATATTCTGTTGAGATATAAAATATCAAAATACAAACATAGTAAGTCTATCAATACCATTGATAATGTGATGATTTGGAGGCTCCAGCTTCTCTTTTCTGATTATTTCCTGGTTTCTTTATTCTTCTATAATAGTAAACTGATGATCTTTGGGTTGTGGACAAAAAAAGACATTTAGGTTGAATCTTCAGCTTTGGAAGCACTCATCATTTCACATATTCTATTAAGTCGTCTGGTGGTTACATTAACGACGACGTCTCGTTATCGTCTCAAATACATCAGTACACGTTTTCTTTGAGGTAATTTTGCAAACAGAAAGTTCACCTGAAACATTCAGGCATTAAATCTGATGTCACAACAGTACTGGGTTAGTCAGGGACTATTTAATCTGCGGATTAATACACACCTGGTGCTGCAGCGACTATTTACAGCACCAGCACTGTGTGTGTTATATATAATTCTGATGTTAATTGTGATTTCACTCAGTAACGATGCTCATTTACATGTTTTAATGGATGTGAATGGAACAGAGAGTTAAGAAAAACTTGTTTGAAGAACTGAGTCATTGTTGGTTTTGAGCTTTTCACAAGATTTGTTAACAATAAGTAATATATGGAGCATCAACAGCCCTATTCTCTGGATGTGTGTATACACCTGGATGTGTGTGTGTGTGTGTGTCAGAGACTTTTTGACACCTCATGTTTAAATCCAGCGCAGACTCCCAACATCATCCGAGTCTCGTGCCAAAAAAAAAAAAAACATCCTGTAAAAACCTTGTGACTCCCAACGCATCACGAGGAGAGAAAAACACATGCAGATAACGAGAGTTTGGAAAATAAAAAGCAGCGATTGAGGGAGAAGAAGAAGAAGAAAGCACAGAAGAACAAAGAAATGGAAAAAATATTCTAATGAGCACATGACGATGATATGAATTCAAACAAAACTACCTATTACAACACCACGAGAGGGTCAGAACGAGCGGCCTTTGTTACTGGAGACGCTGGTGTTGCTTTATATGTCAGCTGATGCAATAAATTTACAGTAATAATGCAGTAAATTGATTTTTTTAAAGAGAAAAGTCACTATTAGTTCACTGTTTACAGCTCTCTGCAGCCCTGGCAGAGTCACATGTCATATCATTAGTTTATTTTAATATAAAGTGTCCATATCAGCCCCTAAAACCCCACTATCAGCCGGGATCTGTAATTATTATTATTATTATTATTATTACCTGTGACAAAGGCAGCTTCCAAAGGTCCAACAGGCTTAGTAGTACTACAGGGCTCCAGATACTCAAAGCACATTATGTAATTATTAGCATGAATATAATTTACTCCACATTCTGACGCTTTTGGCTTAACCCATTAAAGCCTATGAGCCTTTAAGTCTATGAATGTCGTATTATACTTAAAATAAAAATGTTACTTATACAGTTTTTCTAATGCCATTAATAGAGGTTTAAGCAAATAATTTAAATTTCTACTTCCTGTCACATGGCATCATCAACTTCCTGCTAAGAACATAAAGACAAACCCTCCCAGAAAGAGTCATTTTATTTAGATTATTATGATTTTCATCCCTGACATGTATATATATATATATATATATATATATATATATATATATATATATATATATATATATATATATATATATATATATATTTAATCATTCAAGTCTATAATAATCACCCCAAAGAATTTTGAACATGTTATAAATAGATTTTTGTTTATGGGCAAAGAAAATAGTACAAAATGGAAAAAAACATGCATAACTTGATAAATCTTTGGGTTTAAATGGGTTAATTATAAAATGACAGTCATAGACTTAGTGGCTCTTGGGTTTAAATGAATTAATAGATTCAATGAGGTTGTGTCTGAATCATGGATGTATTATAGAACTGGATACTGGACTGAAAAATTGCCGTTCATTTCTATGGAATTTGCTCACATGGATGTATTATAAACCAGGATAGGGTACCGCCTCTCAGCAGCGCCCCCTCAGTGGTCACTAGTGGTACTGCAGCAAAATAAAATCCCAACGCATTTTTCTCATAGACGGAAATAGTAAAAGAGAAGCTGATAAAACTGTTGACAGGACACCCCCCGTTAATTACTAATATTTAAGTCATGGACTTTTTTATCTCAAAAACCTTTCTAATGACCAGAAAAACTCTGGAAAAATCTCTATTTATTTATTTATTTAATTTATTTTTCTTCGATTATTTTTCTTAATGCGGTCAGCAAGTGATTTAAACGGCTGTTGTTTTTATGGAATTTACACATTCTTATCACCCCGGGGCATGATGGGAGGCCCCAGAGCATCATGGGAGGTGACTCTACTGATCAGTCTCTATTATCCGCATAACGCGGAAATAAACCTGAATGGCGGCCATTTTTCAGTGCGGTATCCAGTTTTATAATACATACATGTCTGGCACCTTCACCAAAAAAGTTGTTGACTTCCGGGTTTATTTCCGCGTTATGCGGCCCATAGATATTGCGCAGAAGTGTCTCCTCCCATGATTCTCTGGGGCGATGAGAATGTGAAAATTGTAAAAAAAAATAAATAAATAAATAAATAAAAATCACATTTTGGTAGTTAATAAATAATAACTTAAAATGTTCAAATAAAATTAAATATATATATCTCCCGTTTGAGCTGTTTAAATCACTTTCTGGCCATGTTAAAAATAAATTTATCGCTGCGTCGCACAGTTATGACGTCACGCTAGGAGAGTTTTAGAGCTTTTCTAGCCGCTAGAAAGGTTTTTGGCGGGTAAAAAGACCATAACTTAAAATATAGAATGCATTTTTAATTATCAGGGTTATAGCTGGATGTGTCCAACAGACCATTTTATCAGCTTCTCTTTTAATGTTGTGATTTATGTGATAAATGATTTTGGGTCACGTGTATTTTTGTTGCAGTACCACGAGTGGCCACTGGGGGCGTAATAATCCATCCACGGTGTGAACGGCCTCATGTCACCTGCCATGTGAATTTAAAGTGTTTTTAAAGCGTGTTTTTAGCATGATGAAGGAGATAGGACACCTGCTGTTGTACAGAGCACACAAACACATATTTAATACGATATTTACACCCGTGATGTGTCGTTAACGTGTGAATTTAATCCAGGACGGCGTCCAAAGAGAGAGAAATGGAACTGAAGCACTGTGTGTGTGTGTGTGTGTGTGTGTGTGTGTGCGTGTGTGTGTGAGTCTTCATCAAATATCAAAATGGATGTAAGTATTTTAAACTTCAAAAGTTTTATGAGTCGTTTTCAATCTTAAATCATGCAGCACATCGACTTTGGGGTTTTTGTTTTGTGTGTAAAACAAATTTGTGTAAAAAAAATTATTAAGGTCTTAACTTTTTTTTTTGTTTGCATATAGAATGTGAAGTAGTGTTCGCCATATAAGATAAGGAGTTATACGTAGAGAGTGTATAAGCTAATTTGCAGCGTATCTAGTTAAGCAATAAGTCTGTAGTATCTCCCTTTATATGGCACTGGCCTGTATATGCTTTGTACATATGAAAATACACGGATGACATGTATGTACACGCTATGTACATAAGGAGAATTATGCATTTGAAATCAACAGCCATCGTTATTTTTCAGAGAACATGAACATGTTTTTGTACATGAGTGAATGATTAAAATTTAAAGAAAAAAAAACTCAAAAAGATAAAAAAAAAAAAAGCTTGAGTTTTGTGTTTGTTGATGAAAGACGAGGAAACAATTGTTTGTCCAAAAGAAAAATCATATATTTATATTTATATATTTATATATAGAGGCAGGACATTCAGACATTCAGTATCAAACATCGCCCACAGCATGACCCAGAATAAAACAACACTACAAAATATCCATAGAAAACCAACAGCAACACATGACTCTTCACAAAAATGTACAAAACTCAGTTTGAACAACAGCTTTACATTCTGGTTGAACTCTCCAATTATTTATATACACACATACATACATATATATATATATAGATATATATATATATAGATATATCTATATATATATAGTGTACTGTATACTGTTTACAGCAGTGATAAACAGTGGAGCGAGACCCGTACATGAAAAGCCTGGAGGATGAGGAGAGACAAGGCAGCAGGTGGAGGAGAGATGAAGGGGCAGGAGGAGGAGGAGAAAGAGGAGGAGTAAGAGGAGAAGGAGGAGGTTTTACAGTAAAAGCAGAATAGATTATGTCATATCATCCAGCATCAACACGGACTCAAAGAGACATAAAGATGGACGACACATCACATCAAATACTCTTTCTCCTCCTTCTCTTCTTCTTCCTTCTCCTCCTCCTCTTCCTCCTCATCGAATGACGCCACGCCAGAGGAGGCGCGGTCGGAGAAGAAGCTTCTGGGGCTGAAGGGCCATGCCGGAACCTCGTGAAAGACGCTGCCTTCCTCCTCCTCCTCCTCCTCCTCCTCTTCTCCAGGAGACTCGGAGTGGGAGGTGGAGTAGCAGGAGTCCAACCTGCTGCTCCTCACCCGAGGCCTCCACTGTGGCTTCTGGTGGATGGAGATCTCACTGTGCTGCTCCTCAGAAGCAGCCGCCTGCTCCTCCTGACCCCCCAGCCCCTCCTCCTCCTCCTCCAGGAATGGAGTCATGCAGTCGCTGGGTAAAGCAGCTGAACTGGTCTGGGGTGGATGTGGGTCACTGTGAGTGGATCCTGGTTCGCTGCCATCCACCTCAGGTCCAGGAATCTGATTGGCTACGGTGGCTTCTGTGGGAGGAGCAAAGAGTCAGAACACCTGAGGATGAATGGATGGATCATGAGGGGATTAAAGACTTCCTGCTGCAGTGGAGCTCCATTATAATATATATATATATATATATATATATATATATATATATATATATATATATATATATATACCTACACGTTTTAGTGGTTAGTTAATGAGTGAGTTAGTGAAGTTTGACTTGTGTTAATGTGCAGCCACTGATATTATTTATTACATAAATAGATTCCGACTCTTCTGTGGTCACCTCACATGTTGTAGATTTATTTTAAGTCCAATAATCTTTGTGGTTGTAGAAATATTCTACATTTATTATCATTTATAGCAGGAAAACTGAAAAATACACCTGTGGTTTAAGTGGTTAATATTTATTATGTGACACATATTCATCATCTAAACATAAAGTCAACTTCAGTTGATCAACTTTAATTATTCTGTCCTATTTGTTTAGAGGAAAAACATCAATTTTCCACCAGTTGTTTGCAGCATTGATTTTAAAGCATCAGTTTTATTATTTTATTCTTTTTACTTGTGTTTCCATATTTTCATACTTCATATATCTGGGGCTTGAATGGTTAAAGGTTGATTTTTAAATGAAATAACAACTGAATGTACAATATAAGAAGATATAACTTTATTTACAGTCGTATTAAGACACAATGAAGTTTTATTCTAAAGAAAACGTTTCCGATTAACAGTATTTTATATTTATATGTTTGTGATTTTAAACATCGTCTCTTTAGCTGAATTTATTCCTGTGGTTCTACTTTTACATCACATTTGTGTCAGAAGTTGCAGTAAAAACACAATTTTGTCTCTGAACTCCTCTACTAGAAATAAACAGGTGTTCTATGTACCTGAGTTGTGAGTCAGGTCGGTGCTGGGAGGGTCTTCATCATCGTTGGAGTCCTCCTCCTCTTCCTCATCTTCATCATCGTCTATCGAGGCCCAGGCTCGCAGCTTCGCCTCAGCGATGGCAAACTGCTCAGCTACTCCTGGAAAAACAGGAAGAAATAAGAATTAAACCAGAGATTCTAAGGTTCTAACGACTGGGACCAGTTAAACCGATAATTCAGATAATTCACAGCTGGAAGTTAAAGGTCCATGAAAACGCTGCAGTTTGTTGAGGGGAAAGTTTCCTTCTTTCTGTTCTTCTCCTTTACATTTGACTCATATATTTATGGATTTTAACAGATTATACTTAAAGGCACAACATGTGATTTTTGGCCACTAGGGGGCTCTCTAGCTGAGAAATAACTGAATGTCAGGATGCAGCAGAGGATCATGGGAAATGATTTTTATTTATATTTCTAAATGCTACTGATCATTTGATGCTGTTTCTGTATATAATGTAAATATCCTGTGTGAAGAGGCTTGTTTTTATTTATTCTAACTTATATTTATTTCTTATGCTGCTGTATCTTGTTCCTAAATTGTGGGATCAATAAAGTTTTATCTTATTTTATAAAAGTAGTGATCAATGGATCATCTGATTAGTCGGCTGTAAATGTTCATGATGTAAAATCACTGGAATTCTATATCTTCATCCTCCTCCTCCTCCTCTTTCTCTATATCAGAGACGATGAGTCACAGTCTGTTGTACCAGGAAAATGTTTTCAGTCGCCATCTGCTGCCATGACGACGGGGGCGGAGCCAACCACTGACAGACAGGGGTTAGAGGAGATTAGGTGGATGACAGAAGGTGACACACACACACACACACACACACACACACAGGAGATGATGCTGGAGCTAATTTCAGCAAAGTAAAACACATGTGACACCTGCTCGATACACCTGAATCCTACAGGTTTAACAGGAGATAAAACACTGTGGCAGGAGGAGAAAGAGGAGGAGGAGGAGGAGTGAGTACCTGCAGCAAACCACCTTCTTCTCTCCTTCAGTCAGGTGGCAGTCTTTCTCCCTCTCATCCTCCTCCTCTTTCTCCCTCTCATCCTCCTTCTCCTCCTCCTTCTCCTCTGCTGTCATCACTCTTATGTGTGAGTATCTGCAGCAAAGCGCGCCTCCTTCTCTCCTTCAGTCAGGAGACTCCTCCTCCTTTTTCTCCTCCTCTTTCTCCTCTTCCTCCTCATCTTCCCCCTCTTTTTCCTCCTCCTCTTGCTCCTCCTCCTCATCTTCCCCCTCTTTTTCCTCCTCCTCCTCTTCCTCCTCCTCCTCCTCTCCCCTTTCTCGTCCTCCTCTTTCCCCTCTTTCTCCTCCTCCTCTTTCTCTTCCTCCTTCTCTTCCCCCTCTTTCTCCTCCTCCTCCTCTTTCTCTTCCTCCTCCTCTTCCCACACATCTTCCTCCTCCTCCTCCTCCTCTTCCCCCTCTTTCTCCTCCTCCTCCTCCTCTTTCTCTTCCTCCTCTTCTTCCCCGTCTTTCTCCTCCTCCTCTTGCTCCTCCTCATCTTCCCCCTCTTTTTCCTCCTCCTCCTCCTCCTCCTCTTTATCCTCCTCCTCTGCCACCTCTTCCTCCTCCTCTTCCCCCTCTTTCTCCTCCTTCTCCTCTTTCTCCTCCTCCTCCTCTTCCCCCTCATTCTCCTCCTCCTCTTCCTCCTCCTCCTCCTCTTCCTCCTCCTCCCCCTCCCCCTCCTCCTCTGCAGTCATCAGTGTGATGTGTGAGTACCTGCAGCAAAGCGCGCCTCCTTCTCTCCTTCAGTGAGGTGGCAGTAGGAGGTGAAGTGGGAGGTGTTAGCTGGTGACTGCTCAGCAGGTTTGGGCCACCCCTTCCACTCTATGAGGTGGGCGACTCGTCCCTGGGCCAGAGACGTGGGTTTGGTCACATGGTCCCTGACGGCCTGAGAGATGCCTGGAGGCCGAGAGGAGCAGGTCGCTCATGTTCTAACATCCAAAAACTAAAATACCAACATATACATTTATATATAGGAGCTTTTTACCGTTTAAGGAGGATCTGGCCAGTGCTGCAAACTCATGGATGCCGACAGTTTTTCGTGAGTCTGCTGGAGATTTTCCCGACTTCGGAATCATTTCAGTCTCCTCGAACTTCACCTGTAGGAAAGAAATCAGATGTAAAAACCAAAGAGGTATTCTGATAGTTGATTAATCTATTCATTATGAATTCATTGGTTCATGAAATGCAACTTAAAATGTCTTTTTTTGTCCACAACCCAAAGATCATCAGTTTATTATTATAGAGAATAAAGAAACCAGGAAATAATCAGAGAAGAGAAGCTGGAACCAGAGAATTTGGATGTTTTCTTATTAAAAAGACATATAAAAGCATATAGACATGGATATATAGACATATGGATATATAGACATATGGATATATAGACATATGGATATATAGACATATAGATATATAGACATATAGATATATAGACATATAGATATATAGACATATGGATATATAGACATATAGATATATAGACATATAGATATATAGACATATAGATATATAGACATATGGATATATAGACATATAGATATATAGACATATAGATATATAGACATATAGATATATAGACATATGGATATATAGACATAGATATATAGACATATGGATATATAGACATATGGATATATAGACATATAGATATATAGACATAGATATATAGACATATGGATATATAGACATAGATATATAGACATATAGATATATAGACATGGATATATAGATATATGGATATATAGACATATGGATATATAGACATATGGATATATAGACATATGGATATATAGACATATGGATATATAGACATATAGATATATAGACATATGGATATATAGACATATGGATATATAGACATATGGATATATAGACATATAGACATATAGATATATAGACATATAGATATATAGACATATGGATATATAGACATATGGATATATAGACATATGGATATATAGACATATAGATATATAGACATATGGATATATAGACATATGGATATATAGACATATGGATATATAGACATATGGATATATAGACATATAGATATATAGACATATGGATATATAGACATATGGATATATAGACATATAGATATATAGACATATGGATATATAGACATATGGATATATAGACATATGGATATATAGACATATAGATATATAGACATATGGATATATAGACATATGGATATATAGACATATGGATATATAGACATATAGATATATAGACATATGGATATATAGACATATAGATATATAGACATATAGATATATAGACATATAGATATATAGACATATAGATATATAGATATATGGATATATAGACATATAGATATATAGACATATGGATATATAGACATATGGATATATAGACATATGGATATATAGACATATAGATATATAGACATATGGATATATAGACATATAGATATATAGACATATAGATATATAGACATATGGATATATAGACATATAGATATATAGACATAGATATATAGACATATAGATATATAGACATATAGATATATAGACATATGGATATATAGACATATGGATATATAGACATATGGATATATAGACATATAGATATATAGACATATAGATATATAGACATATAGATATATAGACATATAGATATATAGACATATAGATATATAGACATATAGATATATAGACATATAGATATATAGATATATAGACATATAGATATATAGATATATAGACATATGGTATGTAACCAGCTGGTAATCAGCTCTAACCTTAAAGCTGCTGATCTCTGTTAAAATGATGGCAGCAACTAAATCCAAACACACACACACACACACACACACACACACACACACACACACACACACACACACACACACACTAAAATCAACTGATACAGGGGCAACGTTTAGTTTATTCAAATAAAAGATAAGAGAACTTCAGCTGATGTTATTGACAAATAATTGATCTTTGAACTCTTATTAATTACTGAACTCTGCATTGCTATAATTATAATTTTAGCTTTTTTCAAGTTTCATTTAAGGCCTATTTTTCAGTTTAAGATGCTATAAATGATAATAAACCTGGAATATCTCTACAAACACAAAGGTTATTGGAATTAAACCTGAATCAATTGAGTCTGAATCAATTTATGTTGCTGTTATAGAGCAAATAGTTAGAATATTGAAAAAAAACTTTATTTAAAACTTAAAACAAGACCAAACTGACCCACATCAGGAAATAAATATGTTTAAAAGGAGATTATTAAGGTTTTTTTGATATTTGATTCCAGGTTTAAGTGCAATAAACTTTGTGGTTGTATTATATTCTATATAATTTTCATTTATAGCAGGAAAACTGATAAATAAACAGAAATACAGCAGAAAACTAACTGCCTGAAGAAAACTGAACGTTTCATGACTTGACAAATAAGATTTTCTCCCAAAGCTGCTGGTTTATAAACGATGAAGTCAGAATGACAGAGAAGCTGCAAACAGGTCCCCGAAAACACCTGTGACACACACACACACACACACACACACACACACACACACACACACACACACACACACACACACGCTTCCAGCTGACAGTTTCTGCAGCAAACACAGATCATGTTGATGAAATAATAAGAAAAAACAAGAAAAACTGTGTCTCATGTTAAAGTTGGTGCCAGTTAAAACTGTAAAATATATTTTAGGTTTTATCCCCTTAAAAAAACACACATTTCATGTCTTTCTGAGTCATTTCTGACTATTTTATAGTTGATTAATCAATCGATTGTTCAAATGATTAATCGATTAGTTGTTTGGTTCATAAAATGCTGTAAAAAGTGGATCAATGTTTCCAAAAGCTGAAGATTCAACCTAAAATATCATTGATTGTCACTGAAATGTTTAAAATGACTCAAATCAATTAATTGATTATCAAAATACTTGTTGATTAATGTGATAGTTGATAACTAATCGATTAATCGTTGCAGCTCTGGAGAAAATAAACTGAATTAAATTAGAAGATCATTGAATGTCATAATATGAATTATTATCTAGATATGAAATGACCCATATTTAGATTCTTTTTTATCAAAATAATAAGACATTAATGTAATATTTTGCAACTAATTGATTAATCGACTAATCATTTTAAGCTAAATATCAACTAATTAACAAGAAAATGTCAGAATTATCATTATTTTATGAATATAATGTGAATCTTTTCCTCTTTGCTGTGTAAGTGTGTGAGACTGGAGCCTTCACAGTATGTAGGTCACATCCCTTCATTGGATTTAAACCACTGCTTCTCATCATTTGATGAACTAATTGTTTTATTTAGTTCATGAACCAAATAATGAATCAAGTCATTTATCAGACAGATGCAGCTTCTCACGTTCAACATTTCAGGAGTTGTGTGAATATTTGGGAGGTTTTTTTTTTGAAGATCACCTTGAGCTCAGGGACTGATTAATAAAATAAATGAAGCCTTAGATTGTTTGACACGAGTCTCCTTGATATTTCCACGTTGTCATCGCTGCACGTGCACATGATTCCTCTCTCTGGGGCAGGTTTTTTAATAAGGAAGTTGCGTAAAAGTCATTTTTTTTCTTATATTCTCGTTATTTTTCTTCTTCTCTCCGGACTAAACGTCTCCTCCATCCTCCTGTGATGCGACTTACAGAACCAACAAGTGGACGTGGAGATGGAGGTGAAGCCGCCGCGGCTGCGCGCACCTGCACGCCGCGTGCGTGCGTGCGTGCGCGCGCAGCGAAGCTGCAGCTGCAGCTGCAATGATGAGTTGTTGTTTTTCTTCTGGGAGGAAAAAAATGGTGCATTCAAGGAACAGAAGAACACATCAGCGCCATTGATGCTGCAGGCCTGAGGAGGCTGGGAATTATGGGGGTGGGAGGGGGGAGGAGGGGGGGGGTGATAACGCACGAGCAGCGGTGTCTCCTGGCAACCTGTGAAGTCTGCAGCATCAGCATCAGCATCATACCAACATCTCCCAATAAATAATAATAAAACACGCAGCTGCAGGAGCCGCTGACCCCGCAACAACAACAGCAACAACAATAACAACAATAATAATAAAACACGCAGACACGCACCTTCCCCCGCAGGAAGCCGGGATGCTTCGCTCCTACCTGGACGTCGGACCGAGGCGGCTCATCATATCGGGTTTAATGGTCTCGGATCCGCATCAACAGATCAACAGATGCCTCCGTCCCGCTGCTGCGGCCGCTGCGGGATCCTCAGACCGCATCAGGTCCCCGGACCCGCACCATTTGTTGCTCGGTATGTGGGTTACAGAGGCTGCGGATGTCTCCCGACGGCGGAGCGTCATCAACGCAAGGCGGTGTCACCTCCTCCTCCTCCTCCTCCTCCTCCTCCTCCTCCTCCCTGTGCAGCCAAGACACAGAAACCCGCAGCTTCTCCTAAAAATCAGCTGATCCCTGCAACGATTAATCGATTATTTCCATCTGTTACACTAATCAACGACTACTTTGATAATCAATTAGTCGTTTTAAAAAGAAAGTTCCTTTTAAATCTGATTATTTCCTGGTTTCTTTAAACTTTCTGCCCTTTTCTTGTTAAATAGTTGATATTTATCCTCAAACAGCTGCAATGATTAGTCGATTAATCGATTAGTTGCGTTAATCACCATTTATTTAAAAAAAAAAATCTCAAAATTAAATACGGTTCATTTCATATCTAGGCAACAACTCATTATGATATAATTCTGCAAATTCAGTGAAAATTATACATATAACCCACAACCTTTATTTATACAGCATCTATAAATAAACCTGCAATGATTAATTGATTAATCACCAACTATTTTGATAATTGATTTAAGTTATTTTCAAAATGTCCAAATTCTCTGGTTCCAGCTTCTCTTCTCTGATTATTTCCTGGTTTCTTTATTCTTCTATAATAATAAACTGATTTGAACTGATTTTATGTTGAATCTTCAGCTTTAGGGAATCACTGATCTATGTTTTACACCATTTAATGAACCAAACAACTAATTGATTAATCATTTCAATAATTGATAGATCAGAATATTCTGTTTGTTTGTAAAAGACTTAAAATATGCACAAAATGCTGAATATATTTTTGCTGAATGTGTCAAAAATCTATATTTATATGTATTATCTTTAATGCATTAATGTCTAAATCAACTTAATACAGCAAAATGGTTTTATTCGCATTATCAGAGTCAGATCTACATCCCTTAAATTATAAATCAATAATCTAAATAATAGTTAACAGAACGTTACCATGACGTCCACTGAGGTTTTAATCTTTAATTTTTTAATCCAATATTTTTTTTTCTCTTCAATATTTAAAGATTTTCCAAGAAAAGGACTAAAAAAAGAATCTTGTGATTTGATTGTTTTGAGTTTCTAAGGAAAGTTTAAAGAACTAAATGTAAAAATTGTAGCTTCATGAAATGTAATAATATAAGTTATTATACAACATATGCATTATTTTCCTCAGTGTCTCAAATGCTTATATAACGTTATAATCTGTGAATTCCTGCAGAGAAACGACGGATCCTCTTCCTCAGTCGGAATAAAACTGCACTATAAAACCTTCTTAACAGCTGATTTAATGCCTGACGTTGGTGATTCAGGTCCAAAACGCATCATTAACGTCTGTAGAAACACAACCAACAAATATTTATTCTGTTCATTGATTCTTTTCATCTTTGTGTGAAAAACAAAAGTGGAAATGGAGCCGAGATTCAAGAGTCTCGTCCTAAAATGTGAAAACATAAAAGATTCAGTAGCATCTAATATTCATAAGGACATTTTAATTAATACATAAATAATTTATATTATAATAAATTGTGATTTTATTACCTCAGATTGAGTATTTTTATATCTACATACGGTCGCATCACTGCATTTCTACAGCAGCCCAGAATGGACAAAAACAGAAAATACAGACTGTCCCTTTAAATTATTATATATTTTCTATTTTACTGCTTTATTCTTTTTGCACTTTCTGATTTCTATCTGTATGAATACATTTTCACTCTATTTTCTTTCTAAAAAAAATAAAATAATCTAAAGATATTAACCAATAAATATTTGGCATTTCTTTCTGGATTAACCATTTTAATTGATGGATTAAAATATCTGCAAATTAATTTTCTGTTGTATTTTTTCTTTTTACAAAAAGGTCAAAGGTCACCATCTGAGATCAGTCCCATATATAAAAGAAAACAACAAATGACTAAAACATTGAAACAGGTTCAGAAACTTGATGCAAAACTCTGCACAGCAACTTAATAAGTCCTTTATTTGCAATGTTCCGTTACCTCATCTTTCCAGTTTCCGATGCAAAAGAAGCAATAATTTCTTAAATAAAGAAAGCAAAAAAAAAAAAATATTTACAAAATTCCAATAAAACTAATAATCAATGGATTATCTAAAGCACCTCTCTGCATCTGGACAACTGCTGTGTCTGTTGGAAAAGGAAACACTGCATTACATCAGCAATTCATCGTTTTTGAAAAATAAAACTGAAAAAAAAAAAAAGTTTTTTTTTATTTTTTAATATTATCATAATTATTATTATTATCATTATTATTATATATTTACAGAATGCTCCTGAAATGAAGTTTCCACTTTAAGTAGAAAAGGCTTTCGGATCATTTCTGTGTTTTTTTTTTTTTTTCTCTTTAACTTTATATATTTCCATCAAGTCAATTTCTGTAGATTTTCAAGTTTTAACGGTGATTGGGTCGTTAAGTGTCCTCTACGGGGATCAACCCCCCCTCCCCCACGACAGCCCAGGTTTAAGTACAGAAGAGGTAAAGGTGAGTCAGTCAGTGTGGTTCACTACTGGGGGATGGAAGAGGATGGCTTGGAGGAAGCATTAAGATCACCCCCTAGTAGTCAAAAGGTCAAAGGTCGACATCAGTCCTCTTGTGAGTCCCACCATTGGAAAACAGGAAGAGAAAATAGACAGCCTTCTGCTTTTTTTTCCTTTTTTTTTGTTTTAAAAACTCCACCCATGGTTATTTAGGATTAGTTAGCGTCTTGTCCAGTAATAGAAACACGCTTCAGTCATGCTGCAACACTCCATAAGGGACAAAGACATTAGAGCTGGGTTTTTGTTTGGGTTTAACACGTTTTACGGCGTGATGAACCCACTGTAAAACACACAGGCCTCTGTGTTTTATTCAGATCAGGATGTTAGGCGACGTAATCATCTAGAACCATTTAAAAAAAAAAAAAAAAAAAAAAAAGAAAGAAAGAAAAAGAAAAAAAAGCAGCCTGTCGGTCGGTTTGTGTTGTTGTGAAAAAGAGTTTTGTAGTGACGTGGGATACTTCACACCTCGTTAACAAGCAATATCCTGCTGAATCAGTTTTCAAGTTTATTTGATGAGGACACTTGCTGTGACAAGCAACGTGGGGGTGGGTGGGGTGGGGGGTAATGAGGAAGAGAGAGAGAAGGTGGGGAAGGGAGAGAAATGATTGTTTTTCTGAGTCCATCCCTCAAAGAAAAAAGAAAAAAATAATAAAGATTTATCCTCATTGAGGATTGATTTGTGAGTCTGCCTCTCTGGCAACATCGTCCGTGACTCTTCCAGAAGCCGCCGCCCACCCCGCCCGCAGAGGCCCCGCCTCCTCGCTGAAAAAGGGAGGGATGGGGGGGGGGTGTGTGAGGGGGGAGGGGGTGCGGCGGCGGCGGCCTTTTAAAGTTCAGTCTTTCACTCCTTGTCGGACTCGTCCTCGGCCTCGCGGAGCCAGGTGAAGAAGGCGGTGACGGATTTGAGGGCCACGCCTTTTCCTGTCTGCTCCGCGGGGTCTTTGCTGGACTCCCACTTGTAAAAGGCCTCCTCTTTGATGACGTCCTCGTCGTACAGGGCGTCGAAGAACATCCGCAGCAGGTCTGCAGAGACGGAAACACACAGCAGGATTAGCCACTTAACAACAGGCTGATAGAGAATAAACACGTTTAACTGCAGAAAAACATTCAAATACAAGTCAGACATGTTGATTCAACCGTTATTTTAAGGTCACAGTGTCTTTTTAAGAATAATTCAGTCTGCGTCAGGATATTTTTTCCTGAGGCAACACATAAACTGACAGTTTATCAGTGTTGGACGTGTTCAGACATGAAGTGAATCACTGGTTCTCAAAGTGAAAAGTAATTCCACAACGACAAAGTAGGACTATTTGTATAGAGGAGTGCTATAATTAAAAATATATAATATTTAGTAGTGTATTTCCTATTATTTGTGTATTATTTTCCCTTTGCACATTAATTTCCATTTTATTAAGAAAGAAAGAAAGACAAAAAAAACTTTATTTAAATAATTCAACAAATACGGACAGTAACTTGCATATTAATTCATGTACCGAGCTATTATCTATTAATTTATTCTTGATGATAATAAATAATTGGTAATAAATATTAAGCTAATGACATGAAACATTCTAAAGCTGCTGTAACCTATGGTGGGTTAACAGTCAAACCCTTTAATCCAGTTTTATTGTTTTATCATATATTCTTCATGTGATGTTTAACGTGTAACTCACTGGCCGGCTGCTCCATGTGCACCATGAGAGCCTGCAGGGCATAAAGAGCCTGCAGCTCCTTCTGCTCATCACTCAGGTATCTCTGCAGCAGACTGGCCCTCTCGTTGATCTGCTGAGCATCCACCCGGTACGGGGTGTCACCTAAAGAAACAAAAACAGCAACAAAATGCAGGAATTAGGATAAAACTTATACTGGGATTTAATAAATATTTACTTCTAGGTCTTTAAAATCTGTTTTTTATTGGATATTTTCCCTTGTATGATTGCTGCTTCACTGTCAGAAGACAAAGTCATAACTAATAATTATACAGATAAACTAAAAAGGAGAAACAGCCAGAATCCTAAATGCTGCATTTAGTTGCTGCACTCAATCATTTTGAAACAAACACTGTCAATCAGAGCCGATAGTTGTTTACAACCATCATATTAACCAACAACTATTTTAATAATTCATCGTTTTGAGTCATTTTTTAAGAAGAAAATGTCTAAATTCTCTGGTTCCAGCTTCTCTGATTATTTCCTGGTTTCTTTAGTCTCTATAATAATAAACTGATGATGTTTGGGTTGTGGACTGTAGATATTTTATGTTGAATCATCAACAGTGATGAGTAATAATAGTACAGATAAATCAATAAATGCCTCTTACATATGATGGCAGACTGACAAACCGCCGTCATCAGCGCTCGTACAAACAGGTTGGAAGTGGACTGCTGTTCATCCATGTTCGCCTGGGAAACGGGTGAGAGGAGAATCTAAGTTGTGGACAGGTTTTCTATTTAAAACCAGACGCCTGTGTGGAAACGACGGTGAAACTCACCTCCACCCAGTCCCTGATCCGCTGGTTGTTGGCCTTGTCCTGCAGGAATCTGTCCAGCTGTTTGCTGAGCTCCTCTCCGCTCAGAACAGTCTTGCCCGGTTCCTTCGACTGCGTCTCCTCTCCTGTCGTGAACTCCACTTTCTGAAATGGCAAAAAAAAAGAAAATTAAAGCTTGACAGGACTCTTTATTAACTCCAAACGTCCCTCTGAGCTTTACTGCCTCACAGACCTGATCGGTGACAAACTTGTTGATGTCTTGATCCTTTGTCAAAAACTCGCTCCAATTCAGCCCAGCTTCTGTCCACATGGCTCCGACCTTCTTAGGAGTCTGGAGGAGTGGAATAAACACACGTTCAGTTTGAAATATTAAACTACACTAAGTTAGTAAACATTTCTACGTAAAATGGAAGCTGAGTTTCTGGTAAACACACCATTCCTTTGCAGAGCAGCTTGAGGATCTGTACCAGCAGCACGTCGGCCTTCTCCAGAGGCACCAGAGGCTTCGAGATCTCCCTAAAACACAAAATACACAGTTTAAACTCTACATTCACTTCAAACTTTATTTATCAAGATAAACTTTATTATCCTCAGTGAATATTGTTGTGGGCATCAGCAGCAGATTAACTTCTCTATGGTTCAAAATTAACTTTTATTTGCTAAATTGTTAAAACAAGATGGCAGGATTTCTATGAGGTCACAACCATACAGTCACTGCCCTCAGCCAATCAGAGGACAGGCTCATTAATATTAATGTGACACAGAAACAACCTGTTTTAAATAAAGTTTCAATAAGAAGCTTGAGAGAGGAGATTTAAAACTCTACTAAGAGGACTTTGACAAGTCTTTTTAGGTATATCATATCAAAACCAAAACGCAGGAGAAGTGTATTATATATCAGTGGTTCTCAATCGTTTTCATGTCAAGGACCCATGAACTGACCACAGACCCTCATCTGATAAGAGTTTTACTTTTAGATATTAAAGAAAATGTATGAAACATGACAAAAATGCCTTTGTGTCACTCATGGATGGACAGAATTAAATTAAATTATTCCAGTTGTTGCTGGGGAACTGACTTTTGTGAAATGGGACCTTTAAATACAAAAAGATGACCTGACAGCATTTACCCCAAAAGTTATTTATAGACCAGGAGTCATACTGTGAAGTTTCTGACTCAGATCATGAATCAGTGATTTATTTCTTTATTTTATTGCTCTCACCTGAAGAGCTGCCCCATGGGGATCCCTCCCTCCTGCAGCATGGGGGTGATGAGTTCAGCCAAGTAGAGCCAGATGTGAGGTATATCTATGGCCATGTCTTCTGCTGCCTCCAGGATCTCTTGTAGCCTAAAAAAACACACACATAGTCAATTAGAGCTGCAATGATTAGCTGATTAAACATTAACAATTTTGATAATGGATTCATTTTTAAGAAGAAAATGTCAAAATTCTCTGGTTCCAGCTTCTCTTCTCTGATCATTTCCTGGTTTCTTTAGTCTTCTATAATAGTAAACTGATGATCTTTGGGTTGTGGACTGTTGTTCTGGATAAATAAAGATCAATCATCCGTCAGATTAATCTTTATTTGCAGCACCAGTGCCACATAAGGCTCCACCACAAGTCCCAGATTGGGATGAACATTAAAGGTGCAGTAGTTGCTGCTCCTACCCTTTGTAGTACTGCTCTGCAGGCAGCGTCCCAGCCTTGATGAGCTGGTGCAGCAACATGCCCATTCGCTCCCTGGCGATGGTGCTGCGTTCAAGTGTCGACTCCACGCCGTTCCGCACAAACACGTAGAGCAGAGAGGCACTGTTGAGCTCCGCCACGCACTGCAGCGCCTCCTGTACGGCACAAAAACAAAACCAGAGACGCTGGTTTTACAATTCAAGCTTTTTAAAATGTTCAATCAATTATTGTGCCTGTTTGTTCATTTGATTTATGAGATCATGTCAAAAAATATCATGTGGTGTAACGCTAAAAACCTGGTACTAGATAGTTTATCTCTTAAAAAGGTTTCTAGTTTTATATTGTATTATATCCCCTACATATAGGATAATGTGAAAAATGTCACATGGAGTAACCCTAAAAACTTAAAAACACATGCTATCAATTAGTTTTAGATTCTAGGTGGATTAAATATTTAACATTTATTATTCTTTGTCAGTTACAGACCCGATGGATGCCTTTTAAACTGCATTTTATTTCCTTGTATCGTTGCTGTGTTCGTACCTTCAAGTCATTGATGTGGAGATATTCCTCAATGATGGCGCTGGTCTTCTTCTCCACCTCCTCTTCCGTCAGGCTGGGTTTAGGAAGAGAAGGAGGAGGAGGAGTGGGTGCGCTCTCACGTTTAACTGCTGAAAAAAAACAAGAAATCAGAGAAAAGGGTAAATCTGAGCCCTTAATTGTTCTACATCCTAATATCATCAAAACACAAAGCAGCTCAAAAACCGGCTGCAGAATATGGGAAAAAAAAGACCTTTTTGCTCGGTTTACAGATAAATAGATAAATATCTGGAATAGTGGGAAAAGTAGTGGAGTTTTTCCTCTTCATATTTTACCACAGAAAGATGGAAATTAATGTTAATTTATGCACAGCCACAGCAATTAATACTAAAAATGTAGTGGTCACATCTTCCTTTTTAAATAAATTACTGTTTATTTGGAACCAGCCATTATTTATCCTAATAAACAGATCCTTTCCAAAAAATTGGAATAGATGGAAAAGATTATTAATTTCCATAATTCCATTAAAAAAGTTCCATTAAAAACAATTTAAACAATTTCATGTATTTATTCTTATTATTATTATTGTATTTATATTTATTATTTCATGTATTCTTCGCTTCCAACGAATAAAAGCCACAAAACAGGAATTCAACAAAAATGTGAATACTGTGAAGAAATTTTGTTTGTTTTAAACTGAGTTTCACACACTAATTATCTACAAACTCAAAGCAGCTGCACAGGTTTCCACAGGTGTCATTAAATTGTTTCAGCATGGTTCAATTGTCTAAAAGGATGGAAAAGTCATGAAAGTTCATGGCTAAGGAATAAAATACGTAAAAATAAACAGGTATTATTTCCAAATTCAATGCTTTCAAGACTTTTTCAGACCCCTCAGGGATCCTGCTGACAGCACTTTCCTCCAGCTGCATGTGCTTTTATACCTGTGAGGTCTTTGCTGGGACCCCTGTCCCTGCTTCCTCTGTCCCTGCTGCCCCGGTCCCGGCTTCCTCGATCCCGGCTGCCCCGGTCTCGGCTTCCCCGGTCCCGGCTCCCTCGGTCCCGGTCGTCCGTCATGCTGGCGACGCGGCGTACGGGTTCGTTGGTGGCCCTGCTGTCTCCTCCCCTGCCTCCTCGCTCCTCCGACTCCCTGCTGAAGCTCCTCTTGCTGATCTGGTTGCGGCTGCTCTTGTCGTCGCGGCCTTCCCGGCCCTCGCCCCCGAACCGGTCGAACCGGTCCCGGTCGCCCCGGTCCCTGTCGCCGCCGCTACGCTCACGGCTGGAGCTGGACCTGAGAGACAGAGGTCCAGGTTTATTAGAGGAGTTTGTTGGGTTGGTTACATGTGAGGAGTAAAGGGTTAAATTAGACCTGGGAAATTAATATCAAGATATATCATCAATATCCACATCTATAAAATAAGGAAATAGTTCAATATAATATAGATATTTTCACTTTGTGTAAAAACACTCATGCTGCTTCCTGTTTCTGGTTATTAAATAGGTCATATGCATTGGACTTATTGCATATATTGTTTTAATGTATGACGTAAGTTTATGTGATGCTTGTAAATGTTGTGTGCTGAAACTTGATTTGAAGAAAATTTTTAATTAAATCAATTATCAAAAATATGAAATATTTCATTTAGGTTCTAGCGATATCAACCACCTCTACACTTAAATATTAAAATAGGTCATATTAAGCATAAAATGCCTCCTAATATTTAAAAGAAAACCATTGATATTTATTGATGAATATGCTGCATACCTCTGAGGAACTCTGCGATCGGAGTCCGATGAAGACAACAAGGATCCTGACTGCTGCAGGGCTGAGAAGCGGTTGAGGGTGCTGGTGGCTGGACGACCCGAATCTAAAAGAAACAAGAGAAAACAACACATTAACCTCACAAAAACACCAGAATAACAGAAAACCACAGGCTCCTGTTGGAGGAGGCGTTTTACCCTGTTCTCCAGACGATGGTTTAGCTCCTGTTCCTCCACTGCTGCCTTTGCCCCAGCTGCCCCACATGCCTTTACCTCCAGGAGCCAACAGCTGGTTGTTGAAGTCCAGAGCTCCAGGCTGCAGGAAACGTGCACCGTTAGAAAGTCAAGAGGATTTGAGTTTAAGTCATAGGTCGGTGCATATATGAAAACAAATTAAACACCTAACCCTGAAAGAATTCTAATAAAAAGGTCTCAGCTGTTTTTAAATAGTATACAGCCTAAACTAAAGTTCACTAGACGTTGGAGACAGTGTGGACGCTTCAAGATCGAACCACTTTCACATATTCTGGTCCCGTTTAATTTCCAGACAAACATCCCTTTTGATTTTGTTTCTGTAGATTTTAGAATTCCTCAGTTTGATAACGTCTCCAAGAATGACAAATATTTGTACCAGATCTCGAACGCTGCCTCTAGAAAGGTCACAACCAGGAGAAAAATCCACAGTGGACGAATGGTTTGATATAAATCGATGACGTATTCAAAATGGAAATAACTTTTTCCATTTTGAATTGAATTTTTTTTTTTTTTTAACACTTGTACCGTTTTCTTTTTTTAAACAAAAATCACGATTTTGTGATTTTTTGACAAAATGTCAAATGGTGCAACCGAAAAAGAATGATAGATTTTAAATATATAATTTACAGAGAATATAAAATTGTTTATAGCATTTTTTTGTAACTTTTTAAGGGAATTAAACTATCTGGGTTACATCATGTTACACCACACTAACTAGTTTTATGGGTTCTAATAAATCTATTGACTGTTATAGTGAAAAGAATGAACCACAGGAACCATCATACACGGAAAAACAATATAAAATGTATGTATGGAAAAAGGGGCATTAGATAAGAAGTTGGTTTAAATTTAGAGGCCATCTTGAAAATGAAATTTTTCTAGTGGTGAAACTTTCAGTGTGTTGTTAGCGGCACCAGATACTATAAAAAACAGCTGAGGAACCTTTTGTTTCAGGTCTATCACAGTAAAATGTGCTTCTCCTTCACCTTTGTGATCTTGCTGAGGCGTGTGGTGTCGATGGGCCTGTTCTTGGAGATGGGCACCGTGTTCCAGCCCTCGTCCTGGGGCTGGCTGTTCCTGCCTCCTGGTGTGTGAGGGCCCCGGCCTCCCATGCTGCCTCCCATCCTGCCTCCTCCTCCTCCTCCGTCCTTCTTGGACAGGAGCTGCTGCTGCACCTTGATCTGCTCCCTGTGCTCCTCCATCTCTGCTTCCTTGTGGATCTGGTCTATCGTTTTAGGACCCTGGTCTCCTCTGCGAGGAACCCAGTTACACTACGGAGCAGATGGAAGACCATAAGAAAACTGATACTGAACCTCCACTACTACAGATTTACATCTGAACTCTGTTCAATTAGTATAATTCATTACCTTAAATACATATAATCAGCATTTTATGCATTTAAATATTCACCTTTCTGAGGTCTAACACGTCCTGCAGCATGAAGCGGATCCTTGACGACGTCTTTCTCTCTTTGATGATCTTGTCCATTTGGGCAAAATACTGATCCATACGAGGCTAAACAGAACAGAGAAAACAGATTTTTATGAGTCAGGACTAAAAAAAACTTAGAAAAAAATCCAAAATCCATTTTTTTCCCCCACGAGGTCATTCACATTTCCAATTAACTGAGACTTGAATGTGATCTTCAGTGTGAACTTTAAATGCTTTAAGTGTCCTGTATGCTCATTGGAGGATAAATCATTTTAACCTTTGTTCTATTGCTACTCTAACATGCTTTTAAAAATATACTCTCCATGTTAAACTAAAGGCTTTTTATCTTTTCCCCTCCAATCTCAGGGTGCCTCTGCTTTTTCTTTTTCAGATTCTGATATCACCTGTAAAAGCTCCCGAGTAGAACAATCTGATGTCTCCTGAGTGCTGTTAAGCCCTTTTGTGTCTTCTCAACAAACTCAGTGTGTTTGAATAAGTCTGAGACTTTATATGTGTAGAGAACAGCCTCTAAAGCTCCTGAGTGGATAGGAGTAATAATGAGTCTCTACAGCCGTGTCTGTGTGTCCAGGCTTTACTACCTTTGCTTTCTCAAAGTCCAGGTCTTTGCCGATGGTGGAGAGCAGCCTGCAGAGACACTCCAGAGACTCTTCATCGTGATTCTTCAGCAGTTTCACCACGCAGTCGTGCATGATGGCCTCCGTCAGCATCTTCAGCTTGAAGAGTTCACCGATGAACTTGATGTTTCCCAGTGAGCGGCGGCGGGCCTGATCTCTGGACTCCTCCAGCTCCACCCTCAACCTCTCCCGCTCTTCTCCCTGAGGACAGAGTCAGAGGTTGTGGTTAGACGACGATAAAGAGACACGGCTGCGGTTTGGATGGTGACGGTTTAGAGAGCTCACCTCTTTGGAAGCCTCCAGCTCTTTCTGTTTCTTCTCAAAGATCTCATCGTCGTCCTGGTCCTTCTCAAACTCTTTCTGGCAGCGGTTGAGCAGCAGTTTGCGGAAATTCACGAAAACTCCCGGCTTGTCTGAGGTGGGGACTTTCAGCTAAAAGGAGGACATGTTGGAGAAGAATTAGGATTTTTTTTCATCTTGTGCAGCATGTGATGCACTAACATCAGTTCACATACACAGGAGGTGGGTCTTGTTGACTTATTGTCAATGAACGACAATATATGTTTGCACATGATTTAAAAAACAAAAAACACATCCTGTATGTGTGAATCAATGATAGTGCAATACATGCTGCAAATCAACAATGCAGCACAGATTATTATTTTATAGATAGATGAATAATTATTTTATAGACAGATCATTAAAAGTAGGTATTTTATAGACAAATTATTTTATAGATAGATTATTTTATAGATAGTTATGTAAAATGTTATTTGTTACATGAATTCAAATATTTTTTCCCTGGTATGTTAATGCTAAGGCAGCATGTTTTAATAACACCTGAGAGTCTCACCTTTTAAATGAAATTGATGTTTTTATGTGCTTCAGAGGCTTAGAAATGAACATTTCCATAAACAATCTCTAGTATTTATATCTAGGACATTTATCCTAGAATAGCATATGGTTTTATAGGCGTTTTACGTCTAAATGGGTCAATGACATTATTAAGAAAATAAAAAAGATAATTGTGCCCCTTCAGCTCCTGAAACCCTCAGACTTACCCCCATAAGGCAGCGGCACATGTTGGCGTAGGCCACAGAGAAGTTGGGCTCTGAGATGGCCTTCTCGAAGATGAGGTCGATGGCTCCCTTCAGCCTCTCCTCGGTGTCTATCGCCAGGTCGGTGACCTGCTTCATCAGCTCCTGGAACTTCTGCGGCGTCAGCTTGTTGAGGATGCTGCGCAGACGCTTGAACAGCTCCTGGGTCTTGGCGTTTTCGGGCGTCTCGTCCTCTGATCCGTCCTCGGCGGAGCGGCCGCGTGTGGCCTTCTTGGCCGACGGCTTCCAGGCCTTCTCGGCCTTGTTGAGCTGCACGTCGTCGCCCAGGGACATGGTGCTGATGATCTTCCTGGGCTCCTTCCGCTGACCCTGCTGGGAGCGGCGGGGTCCGGGGGGCTGAAGGAGATAAGTATACAGAGGTTAGAACTGATTGATGTTTGCAATGTTACACATTTGCTGCATAATTCTTGCAAAAATAAAACCAATATACTGCCCCATCTTTAATAAAACCCATTTATCTTTAATACACCCCTGCTAGTTCCAATATATTTGCACAGGCAGGCGCGATCATTTTCTTTTCTGCCACACACACCTTCTTTAATTTGATGTCCAAGCCAATGAGTTTTACACCAAAGTGGAAGAAAAACAGTTTTCAAATACTGCTGCTACACACTTCTACTTTTTAAAGACAATAACCAACTATTGGAGCCCTGATCTCTGACATTTGGCAGCTAATTATAAGGAGCATTGTATTATACTGTTGTGTTTTATTGTGTTACAATGAGTGTTTTTTCAGGACATTTAGCTCCATAGATACCTTCCTTTGCTTCACCTGCCTCCGTAATTGCTGCGTCTGCCCTAACTTTAACCATTTTCTGCTACGTAGCAACGTATTTTCCACCATGTCCCACACTTAACGCACACAGTGCACTACATTTACACACACTGCATAGTGTTTTATGTATTGCAAACATTAAGTGTAAGTGCAGAAGTATGAGATTTGGGACCCTAATCATTGTTGTTCTATTCTAGTGTTATAGTGTTAATTTTTTATGTCTTAAGCTTATTTAGACCTTTGATGGGGTTTACAAGTAAAAACAAGTACAACATTTCTCACAAATTTTGTCATTTTGATCGCAAAAATCACAAAAAAAATAATAATGAAATCCCGGTGGGGCTGATGTTTCCTCAGTGGTTTTGTGTGTGATGGTGATTTGATCGTATATCTTGCACGGCACTTGGAGCCATCACAGGTTCAGGATACATTTTAGATGAGTAGTTTGCAGGGTTCCTACAGGTTTCTACAAATCAAATTCAAGTCTTTATAAGACCATTTATATAAAACTTTATGCCTATGTCACGGATCCAGTGCGAAATCACTCACTTTACTCTATAAATACTTTTATATCAAGCACCTACGCCCTAGGGTACAACAAACTCCAACAAGACTATTCAGAACTGAGGTTTATGAACTCACCGGTCCTCGTGGTCCGCCCACTGATCGGCTCCCTAGATTCCCCAAATACGACGGAGTGAAATCAGGACCAACACTCATCATCCGAGCTGGGTCAGCAGGCCGCAGGGGAGTCTTATTCACCTGAAGTTACACAGTTAAAAAGGCAAAATCAGATCAAAAATGAGGTAAACTGAGAATCACACATCCATGGAGCTTCTATTATACTGCATTTGTCTTCCTGTCATGCATAGTTTCATTTTAAATATGTCATCTGCAGAAAAATTCTGCAAAAACTAAGAAATTGAATAACAATCCATTTCATCATGAGAGAATGTGGCTTTTTTTGCAGTCGTTATCGCCAGTTATAGATTTAAATGGTGGGAAACATTAGAATAAAGCAACAAAAAGCTTGTTACCTTGTCCAACACCACGTCACTGATGGTGGGCAGCCCCTCAGGCTTGTTCATGCTGGCCCCATGGAACTGGAAGCCCAGGAGGAACTCCCTGTCGTACCGCTTCTTCTCCTCTGGGTCGATCGGCTTCCACTGATCTGAGACGTGTGTGAGAGGCAGATTGAATTTAATGTGGGAAACTGATGCATGAAGGGCAACGCGTTTCCTGTCCTCCCTCAGACAGGTTACAGCTGCAGCAGAAAACAGAAGCTGACACGACGCATCTGGACTGTTGAACAGGAGAAGATGTTGAATACTCGCTGTAAATTAACCAGTTTACTCCTATTTAGCAGAAAAACACCACCCTAGCTTCTAATATTCCACCATGTCAACCATGATTTGTTAACAAAAGAGGAACATGGCATATAAACAACACCTGTATTGTTCCCTCTTGATTTATTTCTTTGAAAAATGACGTCTAAATCCCAGCACAATCCGTCAGTGACCTGATATTTAACGTTCCCCTCATGTGTTGTGAAATTTAATTCAACATTCCACTCGAGCTGTGAAGGTGAACGATGTGAAAGAGATCAGAATCAGTAAAAACCTTGACTAAATATTTATGAGTCTGATGAAAGACGCATGTACTGCTGCACAACCAGTTTATCATTTTAATATAAAATTTCAGTCCTCTGATGAACGTCTATGGACTGAAAAGTTGCGATAGTAAATTAATCTTTTCTAGCGTCTTTTTCTTTTCCTCAATACGTCTTTTTTTGCTTCTCATACACACCTGTATGTATACTTTTAATGGAAAACAGAAAATAGTTACCACTTTAATATCCTAAACCCAGTCAGTTTTGTCTTGTTAATAGAGATATTCCAGATTTAATATCATTTATAGCAGGAAAACTGAAAAACAGGCCTGGGGCTTAACTGGTTAAGTTGGTTTAGTCTATCTAATAATTTAAATAATCCTTACAATCATCACTTATGACCCACTAGAAGTTTCAGGATGTTCCTGCAAATCAATAAGAAAAAAAATAGAAACTACAGACAGAGGGCAGCAGGGTTTCTGCTCAGAAATAAACCACCACACGTTCAAGTGGGTCAGAAGTGATTGATAAGGATTTACTGCAGTATGGGTTTAAATAGAGAGTTTTTATGGAAATCCTGAATATGCTGCCTTTAATATAATAAATGTAAGTTTCTGTGGTCCTAACCTACCTTCTTTGTACTGGTATTTCTGCTCCGTGGTGTCCGGTGAGGTCTTGGGCTTGTCGGGTTCCGTGTTCTTGTCCTCCTTCTCCTCCCAGGTCTCGTCGGGGACCTCAGCGGGAGGTTCAGCTGGAGCAACATGGACCGGGTCGGCCTGAGTGGACGAGGGTTCAGGAGCAGGCTTGGCGTCCCGCTCCTGCAGAAAAACAAAAACAGGAAGGCATGAAGACGTATCATAATAACCCAGTTTCTCCTCAGACAACCAACCAGCCTCAAAAATATTATTGATACAGCTGAAACCGCCGAGCTCTTCACCTCTGTGAAGGCATCCAGGAGGTCTCCGATGGCACCCTTGTTTTTGATTTCCTTTATGATCTTCCTCTTCTTTGGCACAGACGTAGCAGCTTCAAGAAAAATGAACAAGTGTTGATATTATCACATTATTATATTGATACTGAGTATGTATCATTATATTTAAGAGTTCTACTAGAGCTCCATGGTTGGGACAAAAATGATAATCATGAATATTGTAACATGCCGTTTTTTATTATTATAGAAGGTAAAAAATAAATTATTGATGTTGCCCTCATGCTGCGTTCAACTGCAGTCAGAACTCAAAAATCCAACTTCCGAATCAGAACGGCAGGATTCCCATCAATGGTGCATTAAAGAGCCTCATTTATTACACTTATTTTATTTTTATTACACAGCAGATGGTGTTCCTTTTTCTCTCTTCCTCAAAGAGCTAATGTTCTTCCTCAGCAGTTCTCTCTGATGCTCTAAAG
The DNA here is from genome assembly GCA_030544235.1 of Lepturacanthus savala. Classification (NCBI taxonomy): domain Eukaryota; kingdom Metazoa; phylum Chordata; class Actinopteri; order Scombriformes; family Trichiuridae; genus Lepturacanthus; species Lepturacanthus savala. Next base: position 26,969,181 of record CM060461.1, read on the forward strand.
ACGTCCGGACAAACATCACTTTACTGTGGCCACTCATGAAACGTATTTACCACTGAAGTCGGAATTTCCGAGTGCAATCGAACGCAGCATCAAAAGCCAGAAGTGCTGCAGTCAAAGTCTTTGTGAACAGATTTTAATGACTACTCTGAGTGGAGCTTTCAGGAAATTTTAGGCCGGATTTGGGACAACATCTTAGATTTCAGGACTGACGTCTGGTCACTCTAATCACAGATATGCAGCCCAATTTTACTCTACTGGGGGTTGTTTATTGTCAATTATGTATTTTTTAAATGTATCTATAAAAATCATAATAAAAAGAATTGATAAAAGTGCTACTTGATGCTACCTTGCATAGTAGATTCCTCTGTGGGGCAGCTAGCAGAGGCAGGAGGGGCATCTTCACTGTTCTCTTCCTCTTTCTTCTCCTCCTCTTCCTCCTTCTCCTCCTCTGCCGCCGCCATCGTCGTCACCTCCTGGGCCGGCGTGGCGGTTTTAGCCGCGGGCGTGGATTCCTGAGATAGAGCAGCGTCGGGCTTGTCGAGGGTCGTAGTGTCTGGGAACGCCATGTCCTCGGCCAGCTCCTCCATGTCCTGAGGGAGGCCGTTGGAGAGGCGTGGGTCTGCTGCGGGTTCTGGTTCTGGTTCGGGGGTGACGGTGGCAGTCTGGGTCGGTGGAGCGGCGGGTTCTTGTGCGGAGGGCGGCGGCGCCGGCTGAGACACCTCGGTCGCCGTCTTTGCGGGGGTTTCTTCTTTCACCGGGATAACGGGGGAAACCGTTGCTTTAACCTCAGCTGCAGCCTCTGATTTAGCGCTGATCTGCTCTTCCTTCTCCAGTTTCTCCACTTCTTCACTTTTCTTTTCTTCCTTTTCCGACACCTTCTCAGCAGCAGCAGCAGCAGCAGCAGCAGCAGCTGCTACCTGCGGTTCCTCCGTTTTTACCTCCAGTCCCGCCGGTGATGCTGCAGGAGCCACAGGAGCATCTACGGTATCAGCGACTTTATTTTCCACTTTACTTGCCACCTCGGCGGGAGGAGGAGGAGTAGGTGTTGCTGCTGGGGGGAGGAGCGGCGTGGGAGGCGGCTGGTCCTTTATCGACGGGGCAGACGCCTCAGGAGCCGGCGTGGGGGTTACAGACTCTGTAGGCGCCGCCGTTTGGCTGTCCACTTCCTGTTTGGCCTCAGCCGCAGGCTCCGAGTTGGCCGTGGCGGGAGGTGGAGGGGTTTCAACGCTAGCAGGAGACTCCGTGTTTTCATCTGGGCAGTTAAACACAGATTTAATTACTACACAATAAGGAAAACGAGCAACACAGCCACAAAACTGAGAAAACACACTCACCTTTTCTTGTCACTGTAGTGACAGGCTGTAGAACTTCACCATTGGTCTGTGCAGGACCATCTGCTATGGAGGCCTACGATGACAAAGAGCTGGTCAGAACAACAAAAACAGCTTTTTCCCTTCCGTCTTTTACCGTGTCCAAAAGTTTTAGTTTTATTTTTGACATCATAGGCGGAATGACTCCAACTCAACATTCTGACAAATAAATTAGGAAACAACCAAAGAGAGGAAAGATATGTCTATGTATCAACAGACCTAACCTGTTAAAACCCCAAAAAACCTGATCCTGGATCAGCATTGAGTTTATTCATTCATCACATGAGAAAACCTCTTACAATATATATTCTTCATGTTCTGGAATGATCCTCATTGTGATTTCTATGATTTAATGGAAAATGGATCTTTGAACTCTTATCTTATTGATAATTAAACTGTGCTTTGCAGATAAATTAGCTCATTTCATTTTTTTCTTGATTTGGGTAAATTTGTTCTTGTTTTAGGTTTTAAATAAAGTATTTATATCTGTAGTAATTTTAAAGTTTAGATTGTTTATTCTTGACTCTTCTGTATTCACCTCACATGTTGTAATTTTAATTTAATACCAGTTTTATATCCACAACCTTTGTGGTTGTAGAGATATTCCATATTTATCATCATTTATAGTAGGAAAACTAAAAAATAAGCCTGGGCTTAAGTGGTTAAATTAGTGCAGAATAGTAAACTGTACCTTTAACTCACAACCTTTTATCACTTTACGATTACTAAAACAATCCGAAACATTTCTATCTTTAAGTGTGTAGGCTCTTACAGAACCAGGCCTGACTCAGATTAGAGTTTAAATCAGTGGAAACTAATCTTTCCAGGTGGATTCCTACCTGTGGGGGAGTCGGCGTGGTGGTGGACCTTCCACCTGACATGATCTCCTCTGTGATGTCACGCCCGCCCTGGTTGGGGTCTCGTATTCTGATCTATGAGGAAACCGGTAAAATATTAGTCAAGTCTCCACGAAAAAAAACACGTATCCGACATTAAAACACTCCTCTATGTCACCATCCTGCCGCTAACTGGTCTACAGCTGCAGCCCCGTCATGATAAACGCTATTGTTGTCTTCAGGTTAAAAGGGAAAGTTCCACATTGAACAGACAATACAGGTTTTCTCTTTGACCCCAGACAAGAGGTGCGCTGCCCCCTTTTGTTGCGACACACTACCGGTTTGCGTTCCCTCTTTGGTGGCCCTTGTGACTGCGCCGGCGGTTGCTGAGGGGGCGGGGCTTGTTGCTGTTGCTGGGCGGGGCTGATCATGACCGGTGCAGGCTGGACAGATGGAGTGTACTGTGGCTGAGCTGGGTAGTATGCTCCTGCTGTAAGGTCAGAGGAAAAACAGGAAAAACTGCTGTTAAAAACTGTAATATACACTAGAATAACCAGGATTCATGACATGTGGTTATGACTTATTTTTTTGAAAAACGTGCGAGAAAGTTACTGGGAATTTTAGGTGTAATTAATGTAAAAAGGTGGAAATAAAAAGTTGCTGTTTTCAGTCAAACCCATGGAACCAATCAGTTTATCCACAGCTGGATGCCATGTGGATATTTCCTTGTAATAATGGAGTTATACAAACACAAAAGCTGGATTCCACATTAGGTTTATATAAGGTGAGTATCATTGTGACAATATTTGCATGTGAAAGTCCTGCAGAGCAGTAGTAGCATGCAGGCTTAGGACTATAAAAATCAACAAACTTGCAATCCATGATTGTAATCACTTACAAAAATAAATGAAGATAATGAATGATGTGAAATTGTGAAATTGGAATTTCGGCCAGGAAACATTACATTATGCAGGTAAAAATATCCAGGTACAACTCAGAGACTGATTTCATGGATCAGGGTTTGTTGAGTTTGTTTTGTGTCCCCTTCCCCAAGTTAAGGGAGAAAACGGCTGATAACAGCCCGGTAAGGCCCCAGCTACACTAGTCTAGTCACGTTTTGAATATTTGAAACACGGTAGTGACTCAAAAACACACGCGTATCTATGCAGATTCATTAGATTAGACCTCTGTGGACGTAGTCTGTGTGACACAGGCCAGTTTTCCCAGTGGTCACTTGTGGTACTGCAACAAAAAAATCCCATGTGACCCCAAAAAAGCATTTTCCCATAGACCACAATAGTAAAAGAGAAGCCTGTGAAATAGTTGTCAGTGCCGCCTCAGAGGCCGATTTGGATAGAAAATAATGTGAAGAAAATAAAAATCTAGATTGGTGAAGTTGGGGCCTGAATCGCTAGTGAAAAGGCATCTAGCCATGGATTAAAATGAGACAGAATTTTGCTCCATTATTAAATGTATTTCAAATATGACATTGATGACTCTGTTTTATACATTTGAACAGAGCTCCTGGACATGTTGCATTAAAAAAAGTGTTAAAAATCCTTTATATACTGTTAAGGATTTAAATTTACGAGTGAGATGCCATTTGCAGAAATTCTGGCTAGTTCAGTAGTGCTGACATTGACTCAAAAATAGGGTTGCAAAACTCAGTATTTTCAAAGTTGGAAACTTTCCATGGGAATTAACTAGAATATATGGGAATAAATGAGAGTAAATCCAAAACTTGACCCTTAATAGGGAAGTTAAATATAGTTGTGGCATAATCTTGGCTAAAAAAAAAAACAGCCGGATTTAAAGGGATAGTTCAACATGTTTTTTTTTTTTTTTTATTTACCAATCATGATTCGCAGTTATAGCAATAGCTGCTTTACCTTTTTTGTCAATACAAGCCGTTTCAGACCAGTGGTGCAGAGCAGGTATTTGTTGATTTCCCCTTATCAAACAGTTCCATCTCATAATGTTCTGTTATCATCTCATAACGTGGTGAAGTCGGTTTTGATTATAATGGTGTAAATATATTTGATCGATGGTATTAATATTTAACGTGCAAATATTACAAACGTATACAGCAGTTAGCTAGCTGGTAAATGTGAGATGTTTTTCATTTCACTGACCTTTTTTTCCAGGAATTTATACATCAATTAACAAGTATTTTGAAGACCATTCCAGTTGTGTAGCCAACTGTATTTCTGTTCATTACATTAGTGTTTTTATGAGCTTTTATGTCATTTTATTGTACAGAAAAGTGCCATGTTCACCATGTGATTGAAGCATTTCTCACTAGCTGATGTTGAGGGAAAGTCTTTATATACGTGTGTAAATATTGTGTAAAAAAGGGGAGCAGCATATTGTAAAGTGCCAAAAACATCTCAGCAGAAAGGAGTCCAATATCCTGTATCAGAGATTTCCAAAAAAAAAAACAGTTTAAACTTCCCATGGAAAGTTTCTGGAAATTTAGTGGGAAACCTTTGCAACCCTACTCGTAGAACATTTGCATGTAGTAGTTTGTTACCCATAAGAAGAAAAAGAAAAGGGGGACGGAGGGGGGGACATTTACAACACTATCAGAGACAGGAAGTTGCCACAGAGACGGCTGCGACTGAAGCCTGCCGACCAACACACAAGCACACACTACTCACCGGGGTAGCGCTGGGAGGTGAGAGGAGCACCGTGGAGAGAGAGACGGCCGTTCTCTCGCCCGCCCCCTCTCCCCCCACCACCCCGCCTCTCCCTCGCAGCAAGAGAGGGCTCTGAACCAACCAACGCAGCAGAGGGGAGGAAAGGGAGTGAGGGACGGGAGACAGGGAGGAAATAAGGAGAGAGGGCAGGAAGAGAGATGCAGAATGAGTTAATGAGAGGATCCAGAGGAAGCAGGGTGTTAAAAAGGTCCCATGAAATGAACAAAGCCCTCGCTGGATTCTTATCGCACCACCCTGGCTGCATCAAATATGCCAAGAGAGGTTGAATTTTTGCATGACGTCACCCTATTAAAAGTCATTTTTGGTCAAAACTGAGTTTTTGTCCCTAAAATCATCTCTTAATGATGCTGCCACATCTGGTAAAATCCTGAGTTGTGGACATTTTAATGTCATGTGTCAACGGTCTCAGGTTAACTGGTGGATTAAATATTTAAAATTTATCATTCTTTTTCAGTAGGAACATTTGACATTTTGTGTAAAATGTACACTTTTAGAGACATGATGAAAGCTTTTAAAACTGTATTTTAAAAGGTTTTTGACTTTCTCATCTCATCACCCATTATTTGTCATCGACTCATATTTACCACGTCCAGTAAAAGCACTTTAACCCTGAGTTAAAAGGATCAGACTATAGGACAGTGTCTTACTTCAGGCTATAATGTTTTATAGTCATTTTGTCTAAATTTCACAAGTTATACTTAATAAATGAATATAAAGTGTTGTGCATGTCAATAAATATGCAGCCAAATTTAAAGAAATGAAGGAAGTTCCAGGATTTTCAGTCCATTAAACATGTGTCATCACTTTATTAAAAATGTATTACATCCAAATTTTTTAAAAATTGTCAAAACTGGACGTCAGAGATGAATTAAGTTCAATAAAAAACAGATAAAAAGCTGGGAAAGTGATGAAAAAGGAGCTGACATTAGTTTAATTTAACTCCAGGTTAATGGAAGTTTAGAGTTTCACTATGGAATGAAAGGAGAGTTTAAACCAGGTTTAAAGCTGAATAAAGTCACACTAGAATGTTCAGAAATTGGCCTAAAGTCATTTATTGTTTAATGTTACATAAGTGACATCACAACATTCTATGAATGTCCACAGTCGTCCACTGTCATCATTCACTAATACAAGATTCGCTGCTTTTGATAAAGTTTTTTGTATTTTTTCCAGAAACTTGAAAAACCGTCATTATTTTAATAGGGTGACGATATTTGTTAATAAAAGAATAAATAAATCATAGTTTTATTCTTTTGAGAGTTCTTGCCAATCTTCCCAATTCTTATTCCTATATTATAATTAAAATTAGGTCCTTCCTGGCGTTAAATTCCGCCCACACGTCGTGTTTTAAGTGGGAACGTAAAACCCTGGCCTCAAATCCATTTCATGGAACCTGTAAGGCAGCGTCAGGTGAGACTGCAGATAGAAAGAACACAGGCCGAAGCAGAATTAAGCCAGACCACATGCAACTGGCACGTCACCACATACAGCAGTGTTCTGACCCAGAAAGACGTTTAACACACCGACCAGCCGAGCAAAACCAGCACACCCGACATCACCTTATGGGCAAAGAGGCGCGCGAAATGGATACAGGCTAAAATTAGGATGCTTTAACGTGATAAATCGAAGTTAAGTTTGGATTTCTGGCGCTCTGAGAGAGGTTTCACCACTTTTAACTGAGGCATGAAAGCCTTACCATAGGCAGAGTATTCAGCAGGGCTGGTTCCTGGATAGAAGCCCGCTGTGCCGCTGGTCACAGGATACTGCTGAGTAGGTGGCATATATGGGGCCCGGTACTGCAGAAACAAATTAAACAATGCAATAGAGGGACAATTAGGTTGTGAGAGCTTCATGTGAATTGATGCCATTACAGTAATGTACTACATGTTTTATTTAAATCCTGCCTCCTGTCCAACAGCTATTTCTGAGAAAAACATTACACTTAACCGGATTCTTTGTTCTTTGATGCAAAGATGAAACTGAGCATCCAACACACTTTTAAAGGTGACCAACTCTGAAAGAAACTTTCAACTGATAAACTCGTTAGCATAGCAGCATTAAAGCTACTAATGCCCCTTAAAGCACTGCAATGTTTTTTACTAATTTCTGCTGTTTTTAAACATGTAAATGTTATGTGAATTTAATACTAACTCTTCTTGTAAAAGAAGGTAAACCATTGTTATGTGGTGTAACCTCAAAAATTTGGTACCATATAGCTTAACTCTCTTAAAAAAATAAAAAACCCTATTATTATTATATATGTCAAAATTATGTGTTCTAACCCTAAAAACTTTGTACCAGATAGTTTAACTCTTCACATTTCATGTCCTGGTACCAAGATTCTAGGTTTACATTTTTGTCACTTTTGACCCAAACACAAAAATGTACATTTAATGAATGATGAATGCTTTTAAATCTCATCTTGTCGATTATTATTTGTCACTGACACCATATACATGTGGTTCCGCAACACATCTGCGATCACTAATATAAAACGTACCTGTCCAGGTGGGATGAAGTAGCCCTGAGGGGAGCCAGCGAACGAGAGCTGCTGCTGGGAGATCATCATCATCTGGGAGCTGGGCGGGTAGACGTGAGTGGGTCCGACGGGTCGCGGCCCGCTACTCGTCTGGACTCTGGGAGCGCTGGCGGCCATGGCCGGTCGGTTGGGATAGTAACCCTGGAGAGGACAGACGAGGGAGAGGAGGATGAAGAACGTGTCACAACTCAAGCAAACCTGTTGCTCTGTGTCTGCATTGGAGGGTTGTTTTAGTACGGTGGTGTTAGAATGCTGCAGCATTTTTTTTTTTTTGCTCGTATGTGCAGCCCTAACCCCGGCTGGACACGGCGCACTCACAGCAACCGCTAACGTATACAGCAAATTCAGTTTCTCTGGGTTTACGTGGGATCTTAAAAGTGCATTGAAAGTCTCCTTGCCACACTGAGGTTAGCCCAAGTTAAGAGGGAGAGAGGGGTGGGACGAAGAGGAAAAGCCGTTACCTGTAATGCTCTGTATCCGCCCTTCAGCCGCGCAACACATGAGCAGAGAGCAAGAGAGGGAGTGAGATTAAGGTGAAAATGAGGACAAGAGACAATGTGAAAGGTTGAGATTACAAGGTGCGAGAAAGAAGAGCATGAGGAGGGCAGTAAGTATCTTCCAGCCATGAATAGGAAGCCCAAACAAGGATCGCTGCACATGCGACTCTGCAAAGGTCTGGATTTCAGTTAAAAAAAAAAAAAAAAAAAAAAAGCTCTGCGGGTTCCAATTTTAACAGCTCAAAAAGGAGAATTTTTTTTTTTAAAAGGCTGCAGGCACATGCGAGCGGTGACGCTAGAATGCTGCAGGTACCAAAAATAAATTCACATTAATATTTAAGTCGTTATCGAGGCGAGTTTGGGACAATCCCTCGCAAATGCAGAAAAATGCGGGATGAATAAAAAAAATAAATAAAATGATGCATGGGTGAAAATCTGCTTTTACAACATTGTGACTCAATTAAATATAAGAACATAACTTTTTTTAAAATTAGAAATGTGTGATTCTATGAGGAGATGCAGCGGATTTGAAGGACATGTGTCTACTATCAGCGTATAAATCTGACATTTGGTATTAAAAGCATGCATTAACTACGGAGACGGAGGGGATGTAAGGGAGAGTGAGGGGTGTTAGTACCTGTTGGTGTAAAGTACGGGGCCCTGCAGCAAACTGGGAGGACAGCAGAAGAGAAGAAAGAAGTCAAGATGGCAAATAGGCAATAACACACACACGCAAACACTCACACACTCGTTTAGCCAAAGCTTCACAGAAGAAAAAGCTGTGTCAGGAATCCATGTGGAAAAAGGGAGGGAGGGGAGGGTTCTCATACAAGGAAAAACATCATACTCACACCCTGAATGCAAAAAAAAAAAATAAAAAATCTTAGCGGAAATGAAAAACATGCCTTGAGGAGTACCTGTCTGGGTTGTGGTGCAGAGTTCATTTGTGGAGGTGGGGGTGTGGCGAACACAAGAGAAGTGGGCTGTCCAGGTCCGTAGGCAGCCTTGGAAAAAGAATCAAGGAAAAAAAGGTGATATATAGAGACATTTTTAAACCTTAGAAGTGATTCAACCTGGTTCAAGGGCACTCACCTGTGTCAATCCAGGGGAAGGGGCGGGGTTTGGGACAGAGGTGGGTCCCGTTATAGGCTGCGGTGGTTTGTTCATTTCACGTTCTTTTATGGTTCTGCATTAGGGTGGCGTTGTGTTGCCAGCCGTTCTGAAAAAGAGCAAAGAATATGTTTAAAAATAAAAAAAGAGAGAATAGAGCATTCATAATTTGAAAAGTATCATCAAGATGAAACTGCTTTCAGTTTCAAGTTGATTTAAAAATGTTCCATTAAACATAATTGGAGCCACACAGACTACACTATGACTTGAACTTTTTTTTTTTTTTTTAAAGTGTGACAACCTCAAACCAAGCAGTGAGGGTGTGGTGTGTGGTTTCGCCTATGATAACACCACCACCACCACCACCTCCCAGAATCCTGTTTCACTTGCATATTGCATGGCTCATGGTGCCATCTCATGAGCAATTAGCGTTAATGTATTAGTGTTAATGGACTTCCGTGTTCTAACCACAAACCCCCAAAAATTTATTGTTATAGAAGTAGTATAAGAGTAGAAAAAAGGTTGTGACAGCCATTACTTTTACTTTTTGACTCATTTCCCTTAAAACCACTGTGTTTAACCAGTGGGTTCATCTACTTGTCAGGTAGTTATAAAACACACAAAAAACAAAACACATTCAGCTCAATAAATGAAAAGTACTTAAGTTATAATAGAGTTATACTCCATGTATATGACACACGTCACCAAATCACTCGTCAGACCGAGTTTTGAGTGAATTTGAAAATGGATACCTCAGGTTAAAGTTCATTTACTGTGTTGGCAGCAGCGTCAATGCCCTCTAGCCTACATGTCTAAATAAGCAATACAAATATTTTACTCTATTAACTATTTACAAGAGAACCAGCTTTACATTTTGACTCAATTCCCCCCAAAACCACTGTGTTAAACCACTGAGTTCATCTACTGCTCAGATAATTATAAAAAAAAACTAACAAAGATAAAATAATAAAATAAAAACAGAAAAAAGCAAATGGAAAACACTTGAGTTATAATAGAGTTACACTCCTTGTACAGGACATAAGCCACCGAATCTGACCGGTGTTTCGGTTTAACTAGTGCTCGTGTTAACGGGTGACTTTCAGCTGGACGTGTCGGAGGTTGTCGTGGCAACACACCATGTAGGTGCCCCAATAAAAACGTCTTAAATTATCCTAAATTGAGCGTTTAACCCGGTCCTCGTTGTATTTAATGCTACATCATATTAATTAAATGTTGTCACCAACGACAAGAAGCGTTCACATTCCTTAACTTTTTTTTCTGAATTCCGAGCAACCACGACACAATCGAGCTGAAAGTCACCAATTAACACGGTCGCGAGTTAAACCGAAACACCGGTGTTTTGAGTGAATTTAAGAAAATGGATACCACAGGTTAAAGTTCATTTACCGTGTTACCAGCAGCTTCAATGCCATCTAGCCTACATGTCTAACCAATTCAAAGATTTTATTATATTTAAAAAAATGATTATTTAATGTTGAATACGTGTTGGAATGTCTACGGAAGAGAGAGGAGAAAAAAAACGAATTACACCAGATCCGGCTGGATGTTAAGTAGCAGACGTGTCATAGCATCCACCTGCTGACACGGGGTTAGCCGTTAGCCGGTGCCATGCTGCTTTCAAACCGGGGGCAACAGCCGCTCAAAAGCCGCCACCGGCAGCACGAGCGGACGGTTAAACGGCCCAGAAGAGACGCCGGTGTTTTTTAAAATTTCATTTTAATTTTTTTGGCCTGAGTTAACCGCCTAAAAAAGGCGTTTCACTAAAACCCAGAAGGCCGGTTTCTAACCGTTAGCCTCGGCTAACGGCTGTCACTTATTAACGTTTTTACGCGACGTGGCTCGAGCGTCGCACGTTTAACCTTTTATAACGTAACTGGCGAGCTCGAGCCCGGCGGTTTGTGACCGTTAGCGGAGGACATAAAAGCCGGTTTAGCGCACGATAATGTCGCAACACCCGATTAGGTTTCATGGAAAGCTATTGTCGGTTTAAGGTTAGCGGGGTCGGCTAAAGTGTTTAATTACAGGCCCGGTGCGGCTTCACATTATCCTCCGCTAAACCGAGGGATAGATTTAAAAAGTCGGACCGTAACAGACACTGAAACTGTTTAAAATCACGATTGAAACGTAAAATCTGTCAGCATTTAAAGGCTCGTGAAGCACTGCGGTGGTTGTTGTAACGGTCACCGCCACGAGAGCTAGGGTTAATCAGCCGTTATAGCCGCCACATCCGGCTTAACTAGCGCCCGATCTTACGTTTATATATAGATATAGAACAAATATATACCATTCACAATCGTTTACATTTATTATTGTATTCCGGGAGCAGCACGCGCTGTCTGCCCCGGTGAGTTGACAGCCGGTGTTTCAGTTTAGCTCGCGACCATGTTAACTGGTGACTTTCAGCCCGATTGTGTCGTGGGGTTGCTCGAATTCAGCAAAAAAATACGTTAAGGAATGTGAACGCTTCTTGTTATTTAAATAATATGATGCAACATTAAATACGGAAGAGAAACGTGCTATAACGTTAAAATTTAGCATCATTTAAGACGATTTTAATCAGCTTTTCAACGGCTGCTGTCGCCACGACAACCTCGGGAAAGTCACCAGTTAACACGAGTCGCGAGTTAAACCGAAACACCGACCGGGCCTGTTCTCAGTGTAGCTAATCGAGTTAGCATCCCTACATAGCATCCATCTTACCAGGAATCAATGTGAATGTGGTGTTACGATGGGAACTCTGAGGGGGGAAACCAGCCTCTGGTCAGTCGTCTGTTTTAATGAAAGCAGCAGGAATTTGCACTTTCCGTGTCCTTTTACTCCAAAAAAGAAAAAAAGTGATGCCCTTCTTGGCCAGTGACTTAGCGAGCTAGTTAGCGGTTAGCTAACCGGCAGATGGGGGCGAAGCGCTGCCGCTGTCACCGCTGTTTAAATCCCCGGTCGAGCACAAAGTGACAAGCGCTCAAAATCAAATAATATAGTACTCCGGGAGTACTATTGACTACTCCGATGGCCCCGAAAAAAGCCTCTGGACCGGGGGTCCATTATCAAGGCGCCGATGGTAACGGATTGCCGGTCAGGTGTGTACACAGGCGGCTCAGAGCGAGGCCATGGTTCTGGTTTATGGAGCCGGTGAGCCTCCGAGTCGCGTGGGTAACTTCCGGGGAAATTAAAATCTGATGCCGTTTCCTGGGTCACGTGATACAGGCAAATTCATTTATTGTCACGTGCATAGTGTAGATCAGGGGTGTTAAACTCAGTTTCATCCCGGGCCACATCAGCGTTCTAGTTTCTTTCAAAGGGCCGATTCTAAAGGTCATATATATGTATCTATGTATTATTATTTTTATTATTATTATAGATAAATTCAAGCAAACAAACATGATAGCATGAATTATTTTTATATTCTATGTGGATTCAATATTTAAATAATTATTATAGTAATAATAGTAATGAATTAAATAATATTTAAATAGGACCTTTAAATGACAACTGTATATATATATATATATATATATATATATATATATAGTTAAACATACATAGATTATATAATTATAATAATATGGAGATTATATATATATATATATATATATATATATATATATATATATATATATATATATATATATATATATATATATATATATATCACACAGCATGTACTTTTTTTTACACAAAAAAATGCCAAATGTAAGAAAAAAATGATAAATTTGAAATATTTAATCCACCTATGTTTGTTTGTTTTAATTTTTTGAAAACCTTTTTTTAAGAGAGTTAAAGGGTTTTTAGGGTTAGACCAGATGACGATTTAATATTATATATAAAATATTAATATTTTTTTTTAGGATTATGCTCCACAATACCAAATTGTATGTGCAACCTCATTGGAAGTATATTCTAAAATTATTATTATCCTTGATCTGGAGAATATTCAGAGGTACGACTAGATAAGTTGTTTAAAAAAACTCTTCCTACATATTATATGTTGTTATAGTGTTGACTCGTCTGTTTATATATTATAATATCTTATTTACTATTTAAACTGTTTGAATAAATAAACAAATGAAATCTGTGGTCACCTTGTCTTGTTTTCAGTGACGAGATGGACTTCACGGTAGTTAATAAATAGGAGAATGAGGAAAATAGTGGAAATATGGCATGTAAGAGAAAGATAGTAAACTAAACAACCTGTGCTGTGAAAACTCTTTTAGCATTACAGCATTATCCATGTTAAATCCTACATTTTTACCACCTAATTTTAAGAAGAATTTGAGTAGGATTAATATTTGTGGAGTTATTTTTACAGCCCCCTTATCAAAGTCTGTCCACACCTAAAAATCTATTTTTCAATTTATTATTTCCTCCTTCCTGAAGTGAAAATGCAGGTACACGTTTAAACCAAGAGAAATGCTTTAAGGTAAAGTGAAAATAAAAACTATAAAATAAAGTGATTTGTGAAATCAATAATCATTGTGGACTTACATTGTTTCTAACCATTATGTAATTTCTATGAGTAAGTTATTATAAATCTTGATACTGTTTTCTGGTTTCCATTTATAAGATCATCTTGGGTTGCCAGGTTTTTAAAAAATCCCTCCTTTCTATATCATCATACAACAACTCCAACTCTGGCTGGTTGATGATATATATATATATATATATATATATATATATATATATATATATATATATATATATATATATATATATATATATATATGGTCTAGACTGATTTTAGCACATGAATAAAATGCTATAATATTGAATCTCTATATACAAGATGTTTCAGATGGACACTTGAGACATTACAACATTACATGACCACAACAGTGCATTAAAAGACTTTATTTAAGAGAAAAACATCAGGCGTAACACAGTTAGATGATTGGCCTGGAAATGGTTGATTTATAGGGAGGTTTAATTAATCTTGTTTGTTGGTTATACAACAAACCAAATGAAGTCTACAATAAGATCAGGAAGAAATTACATAATATAATCGTATCCAGTGTGAGAAGTCTGCGGGCGTTAGAATCATTGTTTGTTTTCAATCCAGCTTGCTTCTCAGGCGTCCATTGTTTCTGAAGTGCAAGACATCTCAAGAGCTGTTGGAAAGAGACAAATACAAGAATCATGCAGTAAACATTAGTATGAGATCATTTTGAGTTCTTCTTGATTTAACCTACAATAACACAAACCTGAAGCGCTGTCAGTGCACTTTCTGAGTGAATTCATTACAGCCATGTACTCGTCTCCCAAGAACTGGTCATACGTTGTCCATTTTTTAATTTCCTGGAGACACTTAGTGGAGTCCTTGAAGAGGAGGTTTTTTCCTCCACTGGACATAAACATCTTGAAGCCAGAGCTAGAAGAACCGAACATTTTCTATAAATAAAGAACATTTTGATTAATACAGAGCTTTGACATAATAAAAATAATAGAGCCAATGACTACAAAGGATTTAAACTGTTGATATAACTGTGCATGAAAAGTAACGTGATTTGATTAGTTTAAATAATATTTTATAATATAATTCCAACACAAAATGATCTAAAACAGTCATTATTAATCATAAATGGTACCAACATGGCTTCTGGGGGATACTCTTAACCTTTTATTGCATATGGCAACAATTATTTTATCTTAATTTTTCTAAAAAACTGTGATATAAAATCAACGGTTTCACAGTTAGGTGTGAAAAAGGTGCTTTTATTTTGAAGGACATCCTGTTGATGAGGTCACATGACCTGGATATCCTGTTTATGCTCATGGACACTTGACATGTGAGCATCATTTTCTCACAACTGAAGGTTGTCTTTTATTCAGAATTTTGGAAAATTTTCATTAAATAAAAACATTCAAAACATGTTTTCCTATATCTAAGTAACATTTCATGCAATAGAGAGTTAAAAGTAAAGGAAATGTCTGTTTAATGCTTCACTGGGACAACAGTATCAGCTTGATAGTATTTTGATTATTCACATTTATTCTGTGTTAATCACATGAAAAAAAAAACAACTAAATATTAGAACTTCAAACAACAATAAAGCATTCACTCCAGTGAAAGGATGAGCTGATGAATGAGTTATCGGTACAGAATGAGTCCCACATAGATGATATTTAATAAGAATCTGCTGACCTGCTGGGCCATGAGAGTCTTGACAACACGGTTGCGGGAATCTTTACGTGTGACCACAGCATGTGCTGGCACGACCGCCAGGTGGCAGTCCATGTAATCTGAGACTGGAACCGGACACTTCCCAGGGCAGATCAGCATGTAGTCTGAAGCGTTAACACCTTCAGCCCATGATGGACGAATTACTGACAATAAGAGGTGTGATGGAACAGAGGAACAGAGTGAAGATGAAAAGTTAGAGCTGAATATGGAGCCACAGCATTCCTTTGGTCTTCAACATGATCTCCACCAAGTTATATGGTTGTAGGAGCTTTAGATCCAAAGTTATTGATGAAAACCATTCAGCCAATCAGCTTTCAGCCTGAGTTGGTGAGCAGCTGGGCCGTTACCATGGTGACTAACTGCTCTGCTGAATGTGTTCTGATGACATCACTAACCGACTAAATCTGGGTAGGCAGAAAGTCTAAGTATGGCTGGAACACACTACGAACAACTGCTCATATTTCAAAAAACTTAAAAGATGGAGACAAAATGATCATATTTTCTGAGAGCTGACTTTCTCCTGGTCGTACTGATATAATTTCTATTTTTATAACTGGAAAAATTTGAGCATAGGAGTGGGTTAAAAAGTTGGAAGATTTTGAAAATCTGAGATTTTCAAACTCAAATTTAGTATTGGAGTGAATGGGAGCAAAACAGGGACCAAGCTGAGCTTGGAGGCTCATAGCGTCCAAACCGTAGAACTCTCAGCTCGGTTAGCGGCGTTGAAACGATCAGGACGGTCGCGCCTACGTTTTGATATAAAAATTATTGATGTGCAGTGAGGGTTGCAGTTACTCTCGCAATTTATAAATTTATTTTTCAGGGCTATTTTCTCTCCCTCTACACTCTAACGATGACATCACCCACTCTAGCCTCTCAAGGCGCTCCCATCCGGAATTCTGGACAAAAATGGCGACTATGTTGCCATAGTAACAGGAATTGCCGGGAAAAGTCATACCACACAATTCCCGATTTGATATATATATTGTTGGGTTTTCTGAATTCCCTAGGAGGAGAAGTGAAATTAAAGACCCTTAATAGTATAACCTGTCACAATTTTTAATGTTTAACTGAAAGAAAAGTCAACGTTTCAACTAATATGTGTCTTTAAGCATCATTTCCATGTGGTTAAAATGCAGAAGACTGCCTGCATTAAATAGTTATTATTTCATCAATGTATTTTATTATTTTATTTCCTAACATGTATAAATAAACCTATATATATATTATATTTTTATATCCATTTATTTAGAGAGATGATAGTCTCAATCTTCATTCCTTTTGCCTTGTTTTTCTAAGGCCCTGCAGAAACTCTGCTTTATAGATCAGAAACCGTGTCAATTTCTCACCGCCAGTGTTTTCCGGAACAGTCGTGTGTTTGACGAAGGCAACGTCGCCTCCACCCTCAACGAGACATCTGAAATGATATGCAGGACATGGCACATAAAAATGACCCACCCTTGGATGGTATTGCATCTCAGAGTTCTTTGCATCACTGAAATCAATCTCAGATATGACCTTGGATATTTCACAAAAACCTGAGTGTGACCATTGAGAGATTTGTGGAAGATTCATGCAGATAAAGGTTCAATGAGGACGGATTCTGCCAGACAAAAACATCAGATTAAGAGAGCAGCTGCTAAAACACCACCACAGAGTAGTAAACAGATATTTGTAGCTGCTGGTGCCTCTGGAGTCCCATTAACATCAAGATGTAGGATCCTACAAAGTCATGTTTTGGGCTGGAATCATGGGGAGAGAGCTGGTCAAGCCCCTTTAGGGTCCATGAAGGTGTAAAAATGACCTCTGTAAAGTATGTGCAGTTTCTAACCGACCACTTTCTTCCATGGTACAAAAAGAAAAACGTGCTTTCCGTACCAAAATCATCTTCATGCATGACAATGCACCAGGGATTTCAGTAAATATGACCTACAAATGCTTCAAATTCAAAAGATAAGCATTTCTATTGTGTGTAGTAATTTGGAACATTGCATTTTAGGTTTTTTATTTTTGAAAAATACTGTTATCATTGGAAGGTTTGATCAATAACAATGACATAAGTAGTATGGGATCAAAAGAGCAAATAAGCACATGCCCAAAACTATTATTTTAATATATGGGTCAGTGACAAATAAAATTGGCAAGATGAGAAAGTAAAAAAAATCCATTTCTATCATTTATTTGACAAAAAATGCAATTTTGTGCATTCTTTGAAACCAAATGGCCAATGTAACCGTAAAGGAATAATAAATTTGAATATATAATCCACCTGGATTATAAAACCTGTTGATAGAATGTGATTTTAATTTTGAAAAACCTTTTTAAGAGAGTTAAACTATCTGGTAGTTTTTAGGATCACACCACATGACAGTTTTGTCACTGACCCACTTAACTCTATGTAGAGAATAACTGCATTGCACTTACCTAAAGGCCCCAGAATAGCCATAATACGGCTCATCAGAGCTGGCTTTGCATTTGTTGTCACCCATGCCGGCACACTGAGCACACATTGAAGACTGGGGATCAGATCCGGGGGCACAGCTGCTACTGAAGTACTTAGCTGAGGAGACGACACATCATCAGTACAAAGATGATGACAATAAACATGTCTCATAAACACTTAGCACTTTTTCTCTAGACCAGGATTTGTGTCGGCATTAATCATGCATTAACCTGGTAAAATCCTAAATCTCCTGATCCAGGTTATGTTATATTAATGTTATGGGTATATTAAGTTATATTAAGATAATGAGTATGAATTATGAAACAGAATATAAATAGATTATATCCAGACTAAATAAGTATTTGTATCTGTAGTAAAACACCATGTTACTGTTACCCCATCAATATATATCATCAATATCAACCTCATCAAGAGGTTAAATTATTATAAATTATGATTATGTGCGCTGGCATAGGGTTAGGGTGTTTTTTTCCCCAGTCCATTTTTTTTGTATATAGTGGGTTTAGGTTTAGTTTACTTAAACATAATAATATTTTATTATTATAGATTATGTTTATATTAATATATATAACAAGATATTTAACCATGACAGATTAATCATAATTGATCTTTGAACTCTTGACTTAATAATCATTGAACTTTGCTTTGCAGATAAGAAATTTATATTATTTCAATTTTATTCCTGATTTGGGTCAGTCTGGTCTTGTTTTAAGTTTTAAATAAAGTTTTTTTTTTTCAATATTCTAACTATATTTGCTCTGTAACAGCAACATAAATTGATTCTGACTCTTCTATATTCACCTCATATGTTGTAGATTTATTCTGATTCCAGGTTTAACTAAAATAACCTTTGTGGTTGTAGAGATATAAAACATTTATTATCATTTATAGCTGGAAAACTGAAAAATAAACCTGCAGCTTAAGCGGTTAAAAACACAATATCTAAAGAAAAGTCTTTGCATTGCTAAGAAATAACAATGACAGATTAATCACCATTAAATGCCATTGAGGCCGCAATAATTATCTTTCTAAACTAGTAGGATAGAAACTTCTTTAAGGAAAAGCTTAATGTCTTGATGTGGTCACTCACTGAAATCACAGTTTTGGGTACTATTGTAGATAATTCCCATGGGGACGTTCCAGCCGGCTGTTTTGCCGAATCCTGTGTGGCAGGACTTCTTTCCCTTCAGAGTCTCCCAGGTCAAACCTGAGCTCTTCTTCACCACAGCCACGGCGTAGTAAGACGAGGGTCGGGCTGCACGAGTAAATACAGAAGGAGATGGATCAGAAAAACTCATTTTTCAAAAACTATTCATATTACAATTGCAATTTTCATCACAGAAGGGAGAGCTGGGTCCATTTAGTCACACCAAATCTATATTATGATATTAATTATAAATTATAATAAGAGAGTTAAACTATCTGGTACTAGGTTTTTAGGGTTACACCACATGACAGTTTTCTCATTGACCTTTATATCACATAATGCTTTTTTGTTTTAATGTATACAAATAAAAAGAGATGAAAAAAGTCAGGTTTATTACCTCCAGAGTTGGTGCATTGATCTGTGGAGACAGGCAGACACAAACATTCATGAAACAAGGGCAAATAAAGGGTTAATTAGTGGAATTTCTTGCTTTATCAATCAGATCAAAGGGTGACTATTTAGAAGAAACTAGAATATAAAACATGTTTTAATTATTTCACCTTTTTTTCTTAAGTACATAACACCATAAACATGTGTTCATTCATAGTTCTGATGCCTTCATTGAGAATCTACCATGGAAATTGTCATGAAAATAAAGAAAACACATTAAATGAGAAGGTGTGGCCTGTACTGTATATATAGTAAAATATATATAGGGGTCTAATAAATCTATAAGGAATTAAACTGCTTGTCTGTCTATTAGTGTATTAATACTGTCCCATGTTTAAAAAACACTCAATCCACAGAGAAACATACACAGCCTGTATTCAGAAACTGTGCCTTAAAACAAGCAGTCATGACTTATGTGAAGTTGTGATGTCACTACTAGGAGGACAGAAGCTGGAGAAAAGAAGTGGAAAACTATACTGAGATGATCTTTGCTGCTTCAAATCTTATTAGGGATTATATTAGAATATGGGACATTTAAATGGTACAAAAATAAAAAGATATCAATTTTCATGAATCCAGTACTAGTTAACAACTTAAACATCCATCTTTTCTGCAGTAATGGACTTAAATAAAGTGTAAAGTTGCTCCAACCAAGTTTCTCTGGTTAATTAACCCCCGTCTGTATATCAGCATGGATGAAGCCTGATGTCTGGGTCTTTTCTAGGACTAGAGCTCTAGAGCTAAGCAGAACCCCATGATCTAGACCTAGTTAGTCAGGAGTTCATCCTACAGCAACATAATCCACATCGTAATAAAGGTGTTCTATAACTGTTGACCGGTGGTGTCTATACCTTCATAATACTGCTCCGCCATAACAGGCATGAGGCCGCACTTCCCAGCTGTGAACACCTGTCCTCCGTCCACTGTCATCGCATCAGCATCCCTGTTCTACAACGAGCAGCAAAAGTGAATAAAAATCTCAAGTGAGTGACAGATCTCCATGTTGCCATCATGTTTACCATAATCATCCTCAGACAATCATCAACTGTGGAGCCAGTCTTGCAATCGATGCTGTGGGAACCACCCTTCATTCTCCAAATGTCACATTTTGCTTCCTCAGCTGTACCCACAGCACACCATTTAATGGCGGCAGAGGTCTGCTCTGGAAATGAAGTAAAACACAAAGTTTTAGTTCTTAGTCTTTCTTGTGTCATTCCACATAATTAAAAAATAAGGACAAGTCATGCTATAATTTGAAATGCACTAGTTTTGGCAGCCGCATAGCCTTCAGATGACACAAATATTAAAAAATAACACCATAGAAAAAAGTGAGATTTCTTTACCGAGGCTCCCAAGCAGCAGCAGCAGCAGCAGAATCTTCATGTTGGTCTTTGCAGGTTTTGCAGGTGAGTGCAGTGCAGCAGCAGGCAGCCTTTTATAGGAAAAACTCACACAAGAAAAAAAAAAGAGAAGGAGAAACGTGACGGTTTCGTCTTGTTTGTGTCAGCTGGTCGGCGACATGAGGACGTTTCCGCAACGTGGAAATTCTCAGACAGGTTGACCATTGTTTGCCCTGAAATCAGAGAAGGAAAGAGCACAAACAATAAAAGAGTAACTCATCCAGAATCTAGATGCTATTGTTCCCTCATGTTACTTCATAGTTCACCTTAAAGTCGCTTTTACTGGTCATGTGTTCACCTGCTTTATGTTCATGGTCATTTACCAAATATGCATTGAATTAACTGATGTTTTTTCACATAAAGTGTCTTCTCTGTTAACCCATTGAAGCCTATGAGCCTTTAAGTATATGGCTGTCATTTTATACTTAAAAATAAAGAATCTAAACATCCTCCTGAGAACAATAAGACAAACTCTTCTAGAAAGAGGCCATTTTATTTAGATTATTCTGATTTTTATTCCTGACATTTATTCAAGACTCTAGAATAATCCCCCCCCCCAAAAAAATTGGTACATGAGATAAATAGGTTTTTGTTTATAGGCAGATTTGTGCAAGCAGCAACTATAACAGCCATTAAAATTATATTTTCTGCAAAGAAAATAGTACAAAATGAATGTTAGTGACTCAACTGATATGTGCATGTGCTTAAATATGTAAATGACAGTCATAGACTTAGCAGCTCTTAACTCAATCAATCAATCATTAATTTTCTATACCTTATTCCTCATTAGGGTCACATGGTCTGCTGGAGCCAATCCCAGAGCATTACAGGTCAGCAGCACACACACCATTCACTCACACACTAACACCTACGGGTAATTAAGAGTCTCCAATTAACATCAGCATGTTTTTGGACTGTGGGAGGAAGAACCTGGAGAAAACCCACCATGAAACACAGAAAGGTCCCAGACCAAGGACCAAGGAGGTCTTGAACCTGTGACCTTCTTGCTGCCCACTGCTCCACTGTGTCTCCTTCCAAGCCAGTTACCTGCAACCGTCTGATCAACGCTTGTTTTTCAAAGACAATTCTCGCAATTTCTTGTTTTTCTCGCCTTGTGATTGGCTAAAATTTATCAGGAGTGCTATCGCCACCTGCTGCTTTGACATGTGCATGACAGGAGATTTTCATTTTTTTAACTGGAGGCCAGAAAAGTTTGGTTTTATTCGTGTGGACGAGGACACAGGGAGCTAACGAGGTAACTCAGGACAGGTGTGGAGGGAAAGCAGGAAATACAGGATATACAAATAAATAAAAAAACACAAGAAAACCAGAAAAGACAATGACAGATATAGGTGCCATCTCTGAGGGGGCACCGGGATTTGTGACATCTGCTATATTTAAAATTGTGGGCAAAAAAAAAAACAAATACACCTGGCTTTTTACAAAACTGAAACTTATGATAGAACCACAATCTGTGTGTGTGTGTGTGTGTGTGTGTGTGTGTGTGTTTCTATGTGTAAGAAACAGAGGTTTCATAGCAGGTTAGCCAGGTTTCCAATAACACACAGCCACATAGGTTTAAAAGTCCAAACAAAAACATGTTATTCTAACCATTTCCATATTTCAAAGTGAATTTTTACTCAATTAAAACATATAATGAGCAATTTAAATAAACATCAGCCATCAACTAATTTTGCGTGCACCAAAAAGACGAGTGAGAATCAGAAATGAAGGAAACGTATGAAACTCAGCACATTTTTCACATGTGAAAACTGTCCTTGTCTCATTTGGTCTGATGAATTCTTGGAAAGTGTTTCTCAATAAATTCTCGGGTGTGTGTTTCTTCCCGTCAGCTGCATTGTCTTTTCTCAACCAACAAGTCTTCCGCTTCAAAACCTTTTGTTTTTATTCATTTAATTTCTTATTTTAACGTTTTAAACATCTTTATGTTGATTACATTAAACCCAGCTAACATTTCCTCCCTTCAGTTGTATTTAATGTTATGTTATGCGTCAAATTGACCTGTTTTAAAGTTTGAAGATATAGAAAAAGATATATATTTTTTTCCAGGATAAAACTTCTTCATCTTCACCTTAATTAGTGTAAACAACGTATGTTTCATCTCACATATCCCTGCATGTTTATATCACATGATCAGGTCAATTTGCAGCATCAAACTGGAGGTAAAAGAGTGTCAAAAATGTCAAAAATGTCAAAAACGGTGAGAAATATTACACACAAAAAAACAATTCAATTCAATGTTTTGTAAATCTTTTGTCTTTTATATGTTGGTTTTTCTAAAGTAATCAAGTGGTGAAACATCATTTTATTAATGAAAAACTAGTGACTTATCCTAATTAAACTATTACATGTTATAGGTAATAGAAGTTCATTCTACTAAATACTGATAGAAAAGTCAGCAATGGAGTTAATAATGAAATATTGACAATGCTTATTAGTTTTTTTTTCAACTATTGCTGTGTGATCAGTACATATATGCCTAAATGTTCCTCTACGACCTCTTTTTCTGCAGAATTCTTCCTGATGTTCTGCATTAAAATCACACGATTCCACTTCTCAAGCAGGGCAGGGCAACAGCTTTACAGTAGAAATCGGCTTCTGTGGTCATTTTAATTCTAGAATAAAGGGTGAAAAGACAATAAAAATGTCTTTATCAAAGTTGTAGCATGACCCACAGTCATGTTTACTTCCAAATATTAAAATATCACCAAATGGTTTTCTAATTGTTTCACAAAGTTCTGGGTGTGACATGGATTAATGGATAAATTTCATTCTGATCGGAAAACATCATCACTTCCTTCTCACCAACATACCATGGCTGTTTTCTGCACTTTGGTATGAAAATCTTTCTAGAAGGAAATGTGATATTCCTGGAATGAAGGGCCGAAGCTTAAATTCTAATTTATGTTGACACGTACTAAAAGAATTGGATTATTGTCTGCCATCTGGAAATCTGAGGACTGCACCAAAACCAAAGTACCTGTAAGTAGTAACTGATAACAGAAGTGATACTGAGGTCTTTTGTTAGATATAACCTCATTTCCCACAGCCAGTACACTTTATACTGTTACTTCTTTATGTGTGAAATTCAGTGGGATTAAAAAGGTGCAGCAAGGTGCAGTAGATGCCTTATTATTAAATCTTATTTTACTATTATAGGCCATTTAAAATCGACACTTGCATGTATTACAGCAATTTGTGCATTTGCAGTGAGATAGTTGACATTTTTTAATCTGTATGGAAAGTGATGAAGGTAAAATGACAAGAAGCAGATGAATCAGACACTGCTTTTGTATTATATGATAAACTGTTGAGTCTTTATTATATTATAAACTGTCCTGCATATCTGTTTGAGTTAAAAAATGTCTCTGCCAACACAAAAGAAGGACTATTGACTTGTATACAGCACCAAAATAATTGCATTAATATAGAAATAATGTGTTTTCTGGACAATTTACAAAACAGTAGTGGAACGTAAATAAGTACATTTATTAATTTCTGTACTTTTTGAGGTATTTGTACTTTATTTACTACTTATGCTATCTATAATTGTTTTGTATTTACTATATATAATGTGACATAAAAGAGGAGTCTGCACATTATGCAACGTGTGGGTAGTTGAATGTTTCACAGTTTACTTCCTGGAAATGTTGAATTAATTTTAGTGGTGACTATAATCTTAATATGACAGAATAAAGCATAAGAAGATTAATATTTATTATTAATTAACTGACTTGATAATTATTAATCATCAGTTTTCAACATCTTATTCTATTTGAAGAGTTCGAGGAATTGTGCAGAGTCACTTTCAGTTTTAATTTAGTCTATAATTATTTTAATTAAAACATGCTACCCCTGTATTTATTAAAGTCGTGAAACCACTACTATAGGATTTTATTGCACACATATCAGAGTGAAACAAGAGATAATAGCTATACTTTTATGTACCAGCAGATGTCACTCACTGTTCTGTGTGTTTTTAAGGCTCCAAAGCCAACACATGCATCAAATCCTTCTTTTACAACAGACAACACCTCATGGCTGCTGCTCCATTAACCTTATTAACCTGTAGACACAGAAAAATACATGTCCATTATTTTAATTGACTGATTATTTGTTTGCATAACAATCCAATTTAGGATTTGACTGCATAAAAATCAGGTAAATCAAATAATAGAAGGTAAGAGAACATACAATACAAAAGAGGTGTGTTATGAATATAGAAATAATGCTATATGATTTAAAATAAAAGTGAAGATTAGTGAATAGGGGAATATGGAAAGTAGGGTGATATCAGGAAAATTGAAAATATTTCAGTAAATCGCTTAGGACGATAACACAATACCAAATATGCCCATTTCCATGTATATTTGTGATTAATAGTGATTGTTTCTGATCATTTTGTGTTGGAATTATGTAATAAAGTATAATTATTTAGGCCCTACAAATCTTGAAATATCAGTTGTGCCAATTTTTATACGAGTAGTTTCAGGTAAAATGGGCCAAAAGGGAATTTAAATTCTAAATTAATTCATCATCAGTTTCTATGTTTAAACATAATTGATTAGAACCACATAAATTGTAAAATGCATTAAACAAACTCATATTGCTGCTATTAAAACAAGAACAGCTATGTGTTGTACACACGCTAAGACACTTATGTATACAAGCTAAGCTATCGAGCTAAACTATCAAGCTAAGATATCGAGCGAAGCTCTCAAGCTAAGCTATCAAGCTAAGCTATCAAGCTGAACTATCAAGCTAAGCTATACAGCTAAACTATCACGCTAAGCTATCGAGCGAAGATATCAAGCTAAACTATCAAGCTAAGCTATCGAGCTAAACTATCAAGCTAAGATATCGAGCGAAGCTCTCAAGCTAAGCTATCAAGCTAAGCTATCAAGCTGAACTATCAAGCTAACTATCAAGCTAAGCTATACAGCTAAACTATCACGCTAAGCTATCGAGCGAAGCTATCAAGCTAAGATATCAAGCTAAGCTATCAAGCTAAGCTATACAGCTAAACTATCAAGCTATCACTACACAAAAGCTAGCACCCAGTCATACGCAACAAGCTACATTACACAAACACAGCAAAAGTAGTGACTACTTTGAGTTGAACTAATTTCACATGGCAATAAACATACTGTCCATGTTTTGGTTGAACTAAATGTTATACATATGTGTTTATGGCCCATTTTAGCTGAAATCACGTGGCTAATTTTAGCATAGGGGGTTAAAGTAAATAGGGCTACCATGATAAACATCACTTAAAAAAATATGTTAATATATCAAACTAACAGCATTATTTCTGGTGTCATGCATAGTTTTTATTTGCATATTTGTTTTTAATAGATATATCATTCTTATAATAGTTAAGATTTGTCATGCCAGGCTACTTACCATGCACATTTCTGGTCCAGTCTAGATTTGAAGTATTGTCTCACCCACCACAGAAACCATAAACTAATTAAATCACCATAGAAACCATAAACTAATTAAATCACCATAGAAACCATAAACTAATTAAATCACCTGTTATTTATCAAGCACAGTTTGAAATCCTCTGTAGTCATTGGCTCTAATTTCCAGACCCCCAAACCCTAAATGGCCCATTTTACCTGATATCACTCTATTGTATCATCCCTGTGAAATAAACATTAAAATAAATAAATAATAACATAACTCTCCACACAAGATGTTTCAGATGGACACTTGAGACATTACAAAAACACATAATATGACCTCAACAGAGCATTAAAAAGACTTTATTTGAGAAAAGTTAACAAAACATACAGTAGGTGTACCACCTCAGTTTGAAAGGCATTAAAAATAGCTACACGGGAACATGATTGGTCATGGAACGGTTGATTTGTAGGCTGTGGTAGTGCAACGAATCTGTTTGTGGGTTCTAATCCTAGAACAAGTCTACAAGAAGAGCGGGAAGGAAAATACAAAACGCAATCGCTGTATCCAGTGTGAGAAGTGTGCAGGCGCTGGAACCAGACGTCCTGTGCAGCTAATCTTTTTCACAGTCATGGAAACCGCAGGCCTTCTCAAAATCTGTTGGAAATAGGAGTAAAAGTACATTTTAAGCTGATATGTGCATGCTATTTCTTATCTAATATTGATTTAACCAACAATAAAACAAACCTGAAGCGCTGTCAGTGCACTTTCTGAGTGAAGTCATAGCAGCCATGTACTCGTCTCCCAGGAACTGATTAAACTGCGTTCCTTTTTTAATTTCCTGGAGACACTTGGTGTTGTCCTTGAACAGGAGGTTCTTTCCTCCTTCAGACTGGAACATTTTGAAGCCAGTGCTTCCAGAACCGAACGAGGCCTGTGAAGAAACCACATTATGATTTAAACACAAATTTTCATTCTTTGACACAACAGCTAGAGCTGGAATGATGGAAATTATCATCATCACGATTATTTTGGTCCATATTTAAATCACAATTATTTTTTCGTTACACAATGCATTTATTCAGCAGAAATGACTGAGCTTTTGTATATATATATATATATATATATATATATATATATATATATATATATATATATATATATATATATATATATATATATATATATATATATATATATACAGTATATATACTGTATATAGGTCAATGACAAATTATATTTGGCAAGATTAGAAAGCCCCAAAAAATGTAAAATACAGTTTTAAATGTACATTTTGCTGTTATGTTGGTTTCTTGTCATTTAAAATTCCATTTGGATCATTTTTTTGTACAAAAATAACATGATTTTGTGTGATTTTTGACACAAAATGTCAAATTGTGAATATATAATGCACCTAGAATATAAAACTTGTTGATCATATGTGTGATCAATTTTTTTAAACCTTACCTTTTTAAGAGACACCACATGACATTATGCATAAAATGCATGTGTTCAAAGTATTGAGGGGGCATATTATCATTGATTGATTGATTGATTGATTAATGCATCTCTATTGGAGTCATAAATGAACCTGTGAGACTGTTCCTGACCTGCTGGGTTTGGAGGATATTGACCACCTGGTCGTGGGTTTCTGGCCGTGTGACCACAGCGTGTGCCGGCACCTTGGCCAGGTGGCAGGACAGGTAATCTGAGATCGGAGCTGGAGGCTTCCCAGGGCAGATCAGCTGATAGTCTAAAGAGTTCACACCTTGAGCCCATGTTGGACCATTACCTGACAAGAAGAGGTGTGATGGAGCAGAGGAACAGCGTGAAGACGAAGGTTATGGCTGAATATGGAGATCAGAAATTGGGACAATTTCTCACCATCGCTGTTTTCTGGAACAATTGCGTGTTTGATGAAGGCAACGTCACCAGCGCCCTCAACAAGACATCTGAAATCATATGACACAACGAACATTAGGTTTCCACCCTTAACGACTTAAGCCACAGGTTTATTTTTCAGTTTTCCTGCTATAAATGATAATAAATGTGGAATATCTCTACAACCACAGAGGTTATTATAGTTAAACCTGGAATTAAAATAAATCTACATGTGAGGTGACTACAGAAGAAGCAGAATCAATTTATGTTGCTGTTAAAGAGCAGATATAGTTGAAAAATCACAAAAAAAAACTTTATTTAAAACTTAAAATAGGACAAAACTGACCCAAATCAGGTTATTTTGAAACTGACCCAATTTATGGTTATATATTTTGCACCCAAATTGTTTAAGTAGACTAAACTTACACCAAACTGACCCAAATACAGGGTCGGAAGTATCATATATAGATAAAAATACTTTATTAAAACTTAAAACAAGACCAAACTCATCCAAATCAGGAGAATAATTTGCAATGCAGAGTTCAAAGATTAACCCTCTATTGCATAGTGTTGCTATATGGCTAAAATGCTGTGATATAAAATCTATGTTCTTACAGTTAGTCATGAAAAGGGGGCTTTTATTTTGAAGGACATGCAATTTATGACGTCACATGACCTGTTTGGTTATAGAAAAGATTTGTTTTTGGAACTAAACAGTTAGGATTTGCATTATAATCAATCTTTTTTTTTTTTACCAGCCAATTAAATGCTCATAATATGATTGTATGTAGAGAATAAGTGCACTGCTGTTACCTGAAGGCTCCAGCGTAGCCGTGATACTTCTCATCAGGACTGTCTTTGCACTTGGACTCGTCTCCCACAGCTTTACCACTGCCGGCACACTGGGCACAGAATGGAGAGGAGGGATCTGCTCCGGGGGCACAGCCGCTACTGAAGAACTTAGCTGAGGAGACGAGAATATAAAGATGATGAGAATAAACCAGGCTGCTTTATGAGACGACTAAATGGTTTTATTGGGAGGAAATGTCATTTCTGCCCTGATCAGCCTTATCTTATTAACCCTCTAATGCATTAAATATTACTTAGACATGGTAACTAATGTTTAAATAATAGATTTATTATTGTAAACATAGTTCAGGATAGTTTCATGCTATGTAAGTCAATGGCACTCCATTAGGGTGTATACACTAGCAATTTCTCATATTTTGCATATTGTTTCCATATGGAAACAAATATATTTAGCATATTAGAAAAAAAACATAACAAAATCGAATAAATTGTAAAAAAAAAAAAAAAGATGAAAAATTTTGAAAAATTCAAGTTTACTTACCCCAGATACTGATTTAATTTTTTTATTTAGTGACAAGTTTCCAAAATTCTGAAGACAATCTTCAATTGGCAACAAATCTATTTTAGCATATTACAAAAAAACATGTACCGGTAATATCAAAATTGAATTAAATGTAAAAAATAATAAATACAGTTTATCTACTCCAGATAGTGAGTTCAATGTTTTATTTGGTGAAAGAATAAACAGGATATCCTGGTCATTTGACCTCATGAATTGTATGTCCTTCAAAATAAAAGCCTATGGTAACACTATGGAATAGAGCGTTAATTATTGAACTTTGCATTGCAGATAATTTGTGTCAGTTTGGTCTTGTTTTAAGTTTTAAATGAAGTATATATTTATTTGTAATGTTGTAGATTTATTTTGATTCCAGGTTTAAGTACAATAACATTTATAGTTGTAGAGATACTCCATATTTATTATCATTTATAGCAGGAAAACTAAAAATAGGCCTGTGGATATGGATATAATCAAAAAGCAGGTGTGTAATTATATTTTTGGTAGATTTGATCATCATATTGATAGAAAAGATATTTTTGGGCAGCAATAATGTTCCTTTTTCAACTAGTTAGAGGTTTCAAACAGTAGAATATTAACGTTTCACTTACTGAAGTCACAGTCCTGAGTGCTGTTGTGGATAATTCCCATTGGGATGTTCCAGCCGGCTGTTTTGCCCATACCAGTGTGGCAGGACTTCTTTCCCTTCAGCGTCTCCCAGGTCAAACCTGAGCTCTTCTTCACCACAGCCACAGCGTAGTAAGAAGAGGCCGGACCTACCACAGGAAACGTTTTTTATAAGTTATTATAAGTTTCATCACAGGAGAAGGGAGAGCCGGGGTTATGTCACTATTGCTTTTTGTTTTACAATTAAAAGGCGGGAAAAAAATACAGGTTTATTACCTCCAGAGTTGGTGCATTGATCTGTGGAGACAGAGACACGAATGTTCATGAAACAAGGTCAAATAAAATCACAGGTTTGCTGTTTAACCTGTTAGAATCCAAAACTTCCTGATCCAGGTTCAGCATTGAGTTTTATTCATTAATCATATTATAAAACCTCAGCTCCACTAAATAAAGTATTTTATCTGTAGTAAAACACAATGTTACTGTTACAGTATCAATATATATCATCAATATCCACATCATCAATACAATAAGACAATAGTTCAATATAATATCAGTAGTAGAGACTATTTAGATATTTAATTTAGATTCAAGCTGTTTGTGTGATTATTTAATTGGCTCCTTTATAATTTCCTTTTAGAATATATTCTTCATGTTCTGGAATGATCCTCAGTGTGATTTATATGATTTTATGGACAAATAATTGACCTTTGACCTCTTATCTTAATCACTGAACCTTGTATTGCAGATAAATTAGCTTATTTACATTTACATTATGATTTGGGCCAGTTTGGTCTTGTTTTAAATTTTAAATAAAGTTTTTTTCAATATTCTAACTCTATTTGCTCTATAACAGCAACATAAATAGATTCTGACTCTTCTGTAGTCACCTCACATGCTGTAGATTTATTTTAAATCCAGGTTTAACTACAATAACCTTTGTGGTTGTAGAGATATTCCACATTTATTATCATTTATAGCAGGAAAACTGAAAAATAAACCAAATACCTAAATTATACTGCTCCACCATAACAGGAACCAGACCACACTTCCCAGCTGTGTACACCTGTCCTCCGTCCACCGCCATGGCATCAGCGTCTTTACGCTACAGGTTGAAGACAACAGGTGATCAGAGATAAAAAAGTGAAGAAATGAAAACCTCCATATAGACAAATCCTCATCCACATCCTATTTACCATAATCTTGTTCAGACAGTCTTCGATGCTGTTCCCCTTCTCACATTCGATGGTGGGGGCGTCTTCCACCATGCTGTTGATGCTCCACATGTCACATTTGGCCGTCTCAGCGTGACCTGCAGCGCACCATTTAATGGCTGAGGACGACACGGACGACGACAGCTCTGGAAAGACAAAAAAAATGATGTTTGAGTGTGTGCTTCGCTGAGTTTTGAATGTTGTTATTACTTAAAATGGCCTAAATAAAACAAATATGTAAGAAAAAGTTGTAAACGTAGTGTCAGGATAGTTTCATGCTATGTAAGTCAATGGTTTTGTGTAAAATGTCAATGCTGTGCACTGTGTTTTTCTGGTGTTTAGTGTTTTTGTGATGATTGAATAAACTTTATTCGTTCCTCCAGTCGTGCTCCTACCTTTAGTGAGGGACCTGGCCACGCTCATGTACTGGGCTCCCAGGTACAGGAAGGAGTCGGTGCCTGGCGGCAGCTGCATCAGCTGTTTGGTGGAATCCTTGAACATCAGGTTCTTAGCTCCACCATAACCCTCTGAAGAAAAGAGGTCAAAACCCTGAAAATACAACAACATTTTCATTATGGAGAATAGATAGATAGATAGATAGACAGACAGACAGACAGACAGACAGACAGACAGACAGACAGATAGATAGATAGACAGATAGATAGATAGACAGACAGACAGACAGACAGACAGACAGACAGACAGACAGATAGACAGATAGATAGATAGATAGATAGTAGTAGTATTAGTAGTAGTACTATAGTAGTAGTAGTAGAGGTACTATAGTAGAATAGTAGATAGTAGTAGTAGTAATAGTGGTAGAAGTAGTAGCATTAGTAACAGTAGTAGTAGTAGTAGTGGTATTATAGTATAGTAGTACTATAGTAGATTGTAGTAGTAGTAGTAGTAGTGGTACAATAGCAGTAGTAGTAGTAGTGGTATTATAGCAGTAGTATAGAAGTAGTAGTAGTAGTGATGGTAGTATAGTAGTAGTAGTAGTAGAGGTACTATAGCAGTAGTAGTAGTAGTAATGGTACTATAGTAGTAGTAGAGATACTATAGTAGACTAGTAGTAGTAGTAGTAGTAGTAGAGGTACTATAGTAGATAGTAGTAATAGTAGTAGAGGTACTATATTAGTAGTAGTAGTAGTAGTAGTAGTAATGGTACTATAGTAGATAGTAGTAGTAGTATTAGTAGTAGTAGCAGTAGTAGTAGAGGTACTATAGTAGATAGTACTAGTAGTAGTAGTAGTGGTACAATAGCAGTAGTAGTAGTAGTGGTATTATAGCAGTAGTATAGAAGTAGTAGTAGTAGTGATGGTAGTATAGTAGTAGTAGTAGTAGAGGTACTATAGCAGTAGTAGTAGTAGTAATGGTACTATAGTAGTAGTAGTAGAGATACTATAGTAGACAGTAGTAGTAGTAGTAGTAGTAGTAGTAGTAGAGGTACTATAGTAGATAGTAGTAGTAGTAGTAGTAGTAGTAGTAGTAGAGGTACTATAGTAGATAGTAGTAGTAGTAGTAGAGGTACTATAGTAGACAGTAGTAGTAGTAGTAGTAGTAGTAGAGGTACTATAGTAGACAGTAGTAGTAGTAGTAGTAGTAGTAGTAGAGGTACTATAGTAGATAGTAGTAGTAGTAGTAGAGGTACTATATTAGTAGTAGTAGTAGTAGTAGTAGTAATGGTACTATAGTAGATAGTAGTAGTAGTATTAGTAGTAGTAGCAGTAGTAGTAGAAGTACTATAGTAGATATTAGTAGTAGTATTAGTAGTAGTAGCAGTAGTAGAAGAGGTACTATAGTAGATAGTACTAGTATTAGTAGTAGTAGTAGTGGTACAATAGCAGTAGTAGTAGTAGTGGTATTATAGCAGTAGTATAGAAGTAGTAGTAGTAGTGATGGTAGTATAGTAGTAGTAGTAGTAGATGTACTATAGCAGTAGTAGTAGTAGTAATGGTACTATAGTAGTAGTAGTAGAGGTACTATAGTAGATAGTAGTAGTAGTAGTAGAGGTACTATATTAGTAGTAGTAGTAGTAGTAGAAGTACTATTGTAAATACCGTAGTAGTATTAGTGGTAGTAGAAGTAGCAGTAGTAGTAGTGGTACTATAGCAATAGTAGTAGAGGTACTATAGTACTAGTAGAAGTAGCAGTAGTAGTTGGTTTTGGTAACAATAGTAGTGTAGTAGTAGTACTAGTATTAATACCACCAGCAGTAGTAGCAGTGGTAGCTTAGTAGCAGTAGTAGTCGTGATAGTACAGTATTAGTAGCAGTAGTAGTGGTAGTGGTTCTATAGTAGTAGTAGTATCAGTAGTAATATAAGTAATATATTATAATATAATGGTTGATACAAATTGAATAGAAATAGAATAGTAATAAAATACATGTGATACATATATATGTGGTATAACAGTAACAATAATCTATATACTCTATACTACTATTTAATTTTTTTCTATAAAAATTAAATAGTAGTATAATAATATAATAAATAACAGATAATACATTTTGGATTCATTATAATATAATATATATGTATTATATCATTTATATTTAGGTAATATTATAATATAATATAATATAATACAGTATATTCTAGTATAATACAGTAATAGTAGTAGCCTTCCTTCCTGTTACCTGTACTGATTGGAGGCTGTTCCAGATGAAATCAGCCATGTCTTTATCATCTTTGGCAACGACAGCGTGAGCCGGGGACTTGGCCAGGTGACACTCCTTATATTTATCGATAGGTTTTCTGCTTCCGTCCAGACAGAGCAGCTCATAGTCGGCCTTCACAGAGTCTGAAAGTGTGTCGCAGCAGAGATTAAACCGTGTTCTCACCTCCTCTCGCTACCACGTTAAAAAACAGTCATATGAAACAAAAACAAGGAGGAAAAAGTTGTATATTCTGCAAAAAAAGCATTGTAAATAGTCAGAGATTAATGGTTTAAAATCAAAATGATGCAGGGGATCAATATCTTATATTATCTTTCAGCTCCCTGTCAGCATTAAATACAGAAAGTTAATTAAAATTTGTTTAAACCCTCTTATCCAGGTTCATTATTGAGTTTTCTTCATAAATCCCAGTATTAAACCTCAGCTCCAACACTAAATAAAGTATTTTATCTGTAGTAAAACCCAATGTTACTGTTACAGCATCAATATATATCATCAATATCCACATCATCAATACAATAAGACAATAGTTTAATATAATATCAGTAGTAGAGACTATTTAGATATTTAATGTAGATTTGAGCTGTTTGTGTGATTATTCCTTTCTAGAATATATTCTTCATGTTCTGGAATGATCCTCAGTGTGATTTATATAATTTTATGGACAATTAATTGACCTTTGACCTCTTATCTTATTAAGCACTGAACCTTGCATTGCAGATAAATTAGCTTATTTACATTGTTTTATGATTTGGGTCAGTTTGGTCTTGTTTTAAGTTTTAAATAAAGTTTTTTTTTTCAATATTCTAACTCTATTTGCTCTGTAACAGCAACATAAATAGATTCTGACTCTTCTGTTGTTGATTTATTTTTATACCAAATTTAAGTCTAATAATCTTCGTGGTTGTAGAGATATTCCACATTTATTATCATTTATAGCAGGAAAATCTGCATCTTAAGTGGTTTAAAAAACAAAAAAGGAAATATTTAATGAAATGCTTTGAGTATGACAGATTAATCAAGCATTAAATGCCAGTCTTTTGCATTATCTTGGTAGATTTGATCATCATGTTGATAGAAAACATAATTGGAGTAGCAATCATTTCCAATAACTGATCAACTATTAGAGATAATCCTGTGATACTCACCAGGGACAGTGAGGTGCTTCACAAACGCCACGTCTCCAGCACCTTCTGCCAGACACCTGGAGAACAGATAAATCAACACCATCAAGAGGTTTTATTTTACCAGCATAAAAGCTACAGGACGACAGACTGAGGAACAGAAATGTGTGGATAATACTGACTGGAAGGCTCCATCGTAGCCGTAGTACCCCTCCTTGTGGCTTCTGGAACAGTCGTTTTTACAGATTTGACAGAGTTTTCCTGGTTTTGCTCCTGGAACGCAGCTGGCTGAGAAAAAGCTGCTCACCGCTGCAGAAAAAGCAAAAAGACGTAGCATTATATTATAGATTATATGTATATATTTATTTTATTATATTTTATTTATTTTTTTTATACTATATAATTATGAAAGTTTGACCAGAAAAAAAATGAAGTCTGTCTGGACGTCTAATAACGGCCAATAAATGGACTGCTGAAGAAAAACAGTTTTTGCAAATGTAATGAATGTAATAATGAGGCAATTCCTATTACATTATTATTACATTATCCACCATTATTACGTTATTGTGAGCTATTACATTATCCACCATTATTATTACGTTATCGGCCATTATTATGTTATTGACCGGTATTACGTTACGTTATTATGCATTATTACATTATCGGCCATTATTATTATGTTATTGACCATTATTATTACGTTATCGGTCGTTATTACATTATCGGCCATTATTACGTTACGTTATTGTGCATTATTACACTATCAACCATTATTATTACATTATTGGCCATTATGATGTTATTGACCGTTATTATGTTATTGTGAGTTACTACATTATCGTCCATTATTATATTATTGACCATTATTATTACGTTATCGGCCATTATTACATTATTTACCGCTGTTACGTTATTGTGCGTTATTACTTTATCGACCATTATTACTACATTATCGGTCATTATTACATTACTGCTGATTATTACGTTAGCAGCCATTATGATGTAATTGGCTGTTATTATGTAAGCTGCCATTATTACGTTATTGGTCATTATTACGTTATCTGCCATTATTACGTCAGTGGCTGTCATTATGTATATTGCTATATGCTATATATGCTATATGCTATATTTTAGCGGCCGTTATGATGTAATTGGCTCATTAAATTTCCATTATTACGTTATTGGCCATTATTATGTTATCAACCATTATTACGTTACCAAGTGATATTACTTTAACGGCTGTTATTACATTAGCGGCCATGATTATATAATTGGCTGTTATTATGTTATCAGCTTATTGGACATTTTTACGTTATCTGCTGTAATTATGTTATCAGCCATTATTATGTTATATTACCTCATCAGTTGTTATGTTATCAGCCATTATTATGTTATCAGCCATTATTACCTCATCAGTTGTTATGTTATCAGCCATTATTACATTATCAGCTGTTATGTTATCAGTCATTATTACCTCATCAGTTGTTATGTTATC
Organism: Lepturacanthus savala; assembly: GCA_030544235.1. Taxonomy (NCBI): domain Eukaryota; kingdom Metazoa; phylum Chordata; class Actinopteri; order Scombriformes; family Trichiuridae; genus Lepturacanthus; species Lepturacanthus savala. The sequence goes on from CM060461.1 coordinate 27,005,721, forward strand.
AGCCATTATTACATTATCAGCTGTTATGTTATCAGCCATTATTATGTTATCAGCCATTATTACCTCATCAGTTGTTATGTTATCAGCCATTATTACATTATCAGCTGTTATGTTATCAGTCATTATTACCTCATCAGTTGTTATGTTATCAGCCATTATTACATTATCAGCTGTTATGTTATCAGTCATTATTACCTCATCAGTTGTAATGTTATCAGTCATTATTACCTCATCAGTTGTTATGTTATCAGCCATTATTACCTCATCAGTTGTTATGTTATCAGCCATTATTACCTCATCAGTTGTTATGTTATCAGCCATTATTACATTATCAGCTGTTATGTTATCAGTCATTATTACCTCATCAGTTGTAATGCGGACTGATAAGGTAATAATGACTGATAACATTACAACTGATAAGGTAATAATGACTGATATCATTATTACCTTATCAGTTGTAATGTTATCAGTCATTATTACCTTATCAGTTGTTATGTTATCAGTCATTATTACATTATCAGCTGTTATGTTATCAGTCATTATTACATTATCAGCTGTTATGTTATCAGCCATTATTACATTATCAGCTGTTATGTGTTATCAGCCATTTATTCCTTATCAGCTGCTGCACACCCCAACATAAAAACTAGATTATATTTTCATTAAACAAACTACACATTTTGAAGTGTAGAATGTAAAAAATATACATATTTCTATGTCCAATCTAGAATATTATACAACAATTATACACACACTGCTACATGATAATATCAGCAGCTTATAATCCAGGGACTGTCACTCACCCTCCTCCAGCGGTTTGTCTTCTATGCCTCCCCACGGCAGGATGTTCTTGGCCACCAGAGTTCCGATGGGAATGTTCCAACCTGCAGATTTACCCAAAGCGGTATGGCAGGACTTCTTCCCCTGCAGTTCCGACAGGCCAAACTGGGTTCCCTTCTTCGCCACGGCAACGCCATAGTAACAGGTTTCCGCTTCTAGTTGATGGTAAGAAATACAAGGTACGATATTTAGTGGATATAAACCTGAATGTTCACTTTTAGAAGATAGATAGATACATAGATAGATAGATAGTAGTAGTGGTACTATAGTACTAGTAGTAGTAGTAGTAGTAGTACTTAGTAGTAGTAGTAGAGGTACTATAGTAGATAGTAGCAGTAGTAGTAGTGGTATTATAGTATAGTAGTACTATAGTAGATTGTAGTAGTAGCAGCAGTAGTAGTAGTAGTGATAAAGGTACTATAGTAGATAGTAGTAGTAGTAGTAGTAGTAGCAGTAGTGGTAGTATAGTAGTAGTAGTAGTAGTAGTAGTAGTAGTAGCAATAGTAGTAGTAGTGATAAAGGTACTATAGTAGATAATAGTAGTAGTAGTAGTAGTAGTAGTGGTAGTCGTAGTACTATAGTAGTAGTAGTAGAGGTACTATAGTAGATAGTAGCAGTAGTAGTAGTAGTGGTATTATAGTATAGTAGTACTATAGTAGATTGTAGTAGTAGCAGCAGTAGTAGTAGTAGTGATAAAGGTACTATAGTAGATAGTAGTAGTAGTAGTAGTAGTAGTAGCAATAGTAGTAGTAGTGATAAAGGTACTATAGTAGATAATAGTAGTAGTAGTAGTAGTAGTAGTGGTAGTCGTAGTACTATAGTAGTAGTAGTAGAGGTACTATAGTAGATAGTAGCAGTAGTAGTAGTCGTGGTATTATAGTATAGTAGTACTATAGTAGGTATAGGTATAAAATAAATAATACTGATAATAATAATAAATAGATAAACAGTAACAATGATAAAATATAATAAAAATGATAAAAAATAAAAAAATAAAAATAAAATAAATATATATAATATATATATATATATAATTATTTATATATAAATAAATTATGTAAATATATATTTTAATAATAACATAAGAGTATACAAATAATCATATGTAAATAATAATAATAAACATAACAACATATAATATATTTATTTATATATTACAATAAATGATATTAATAATATACAGTAATAATAATAGTATATAAAATAGGAGTGCACATATTACAGTGCAGTGTAGTAAAATTAGTAATAATAGTTAATTAAAATTAATAATAGTATTAATAATAGTAATAGTAATAATATAATACAGTAATAGTAATATTAGCATTACTAGTAAAAGTATATAAAAAGCAGTGCATGTTTCACAGAGCAGTTGTAGTATAAGTAAAAATAATATAATATAATAATAATACAGTGATGATAATAACAGCATATAGAAGAGGAGTGCAGTTGTAGTATAATAATATAAATATTGTCTAACATGGTATAGTGGCATTCTGTATGAATATAAATCTGTCAGACTACATTTTTCTGTCTTTCTCTGTGTTTTGGGGTAAAAGGTGATAACTGTACCTGGACCGGTGCCGTACTTCTCAGCGATGATGGGCACCAGGTTGTAGTTCTTCAGTCCAGCTGTGTAGATGTCTCCTCCATCCAGGGTGATGGCATCTGCATGATCATCCTGACAGAAGTAGAAAATATATCAAATATGTAATAAACAGCTGCAAAACTACGAGTATTTACTGAACAGCTGCAGCAAGTCAACGATAAAGTGGAGGATGTAGTATTTATTCATTTCTACCACATCATCCACTTTATACTGCATGTTATAATATTAATTTGAATAATATACTACTATTAATATTATTGCTATACTACAACTGCACTGTGAAACATGCACTGTGTTTTATACCTTTACTAGTAATGTTATTGTTACTATTACTGCATTATATTATATTATATTATATTATATTATACTACAACTGCACTGTAAATCCTACACTCCTCTTTTATATACTGTTATTATTACTATTACTGTATTATATTATATTATTTTCTATATGGCTATTAGTATACCCTTATGTTATGTTATTATTATACTATTATATTATATATTATTATCATTGTGAGGCTACATTTCTGCTTTTTCTACATTTACTTTTTTATTTTTATTTTCCATTTATACAAGAATTCACATATTATTAAAGTGGTTCAAACCTCCACCTCAAACAGCTGCAGCTTTAACACGTTTAATATAATTATTAATTAATAATAATAATAATTAATATAGATGTGTAATATATTATCTTTTGTGTCAAATGTCCACCTGAAAAACTAAAACTGTCAGATAAATGGGAATAAACTGTAAACCCCGTAAAGCTTTAAAAAGAAATAACTGGCAGCAATTATCCAGACAATTACTGTAATTATTATTATTATTATTTTACAGTAGAAGTACTGTACTTCTATTTACAATGTTGAGTCTTGAGTCAATTAAATGCTGTGATTTCAGTTGTATTTATAATATTATATGATTAATTTTCGAATAAAAATCAATTAAATACTGTGATTTCACTTGTATTTACATTATGAGGTGATTAATTATACAATAATAAAAATAAATACTGTGATTTCACTTGTATTTACAGTATTAAGTACTTAAATGCACAATAGAAAATCAATTAAATAGTGTTATTTCAGTTGTATTTACAGTATAAGGTGATTAAATATTATAATACAGTAATTCTACTGTGATTTATTGTAAAACAATATAATATATCACTCTACTGTAATAACGTTAACGTCACTGTGTTTAACACAGTAAATAACTGCAGATTTCACAGCATATCATTAATATGTATTAGTAATACCTCTATACTAATGGTATATAATCTAAATTATATGTATTTAGTTGATTTACACCCTTATAATTTAGTTAATTACTCCTATTAATTAGTTTTGCTGCTTTTACATATAGGACCTATAGTAAAGATCTAACTCAATAACTTTTTGTTGTTTTTTATTTAATTTAACAGTGAATTTCCTCACCTTAATCGCAGTGATGCATTCAATGGTCGTCGTTTTTTTCACGCATTCGAACACGGGCGCTTTTTCTTTCAGAGCCAAACATTTGGAATATTCTTGATCAGATTTCAGACACCACCTCACTTTTTCTACGGGAGCCGCCATCACCGAGAAGGCTGAGGATGCAAAACAGGACACATGTTAATATTAAACAACGAATGCATTCAATAAAAGTGGTGTTTTTTTTATTTTTTATTATTTTTTACCGAGGCTCCCGAACAGCACCAGCAGGAGGAGACGCTTCATGTTCGGTTGGTTTTGCAGGAGACTGGAGCAGAGCAGCAGGCAGCGCAGCTTTTTATAGGCTGCACACGAGGAAAAAAAAAAAGAAAAGAGATAAAAAGAGATAAAGAGGCCTGGTGGGCGACGAGAGGACATTTCTACATCATGGAAACTCACAGACGACACGACCACGGTTTGCAAAAATAATAATATGACAGGACATGTTGCACAATAATGAACAAAAACATCAGGGTTTAGATTCTAAACTGTTGCTGCTTTATGTGCTTTCACAGTGATGCGTTCACGTGCTTTACGTTAATTACCAAATTACCAAAGAAATGCATTGGAGTGCAGGAACTATTACTATATTATTATGATTATTTTATCAATTATTATTTGATTCATAAATTGGTTCCTTGATGGCAAATAACGACTTTTCTAATAGTTGATTAATGTATTGGTTATTAAAACAGTTAATTGATTAGTTAATTAATACTAATTGTAATTCTAAATCTCACATAATGATATTCAAAGCTTTTTTGTTCAATATAATTAAAATGTTTACAGTATATTTTAAAATAATGAGTTGTTTGGTTCATAAAATGGTTAAAAATGTTGATTAATGTTTCCCAAAAGCTGAAGATTCAACCTAAAATGTCAAAAATCATCAGTTTATTGTTATAGAAGAATAAAGAAACCAGGAAATAATCAGAGAAGAGAAGCTGGAACCAGAGAATTTGGACATTTTCTTCTTTAAAAATGACTTAAATTGATTAATTGATTATTAAAATAGGTAGAGAATGATGTAATAGTTGATTAATTGATTAATCGTTGTCACTTTACTGAGTAAATTTTAAGGTACTTATACGTTAGTATTTTTTAGTTAGGACTATTCTGATAGTTGTTTAATCTATCAAATATTAAAATGATTAATCAATTAGTTGTTTGGTTCATAACATGGTTTAAAATGTCGATCCCAAAGTTGAAGATTCAACCTAAAATGTCTTTTTTTGTCCACAACCCAAAGATCATCAGTTTATTATTATAGAAGAATAAAGAAACCAGGAAATAATCTGGAACCAGGACATTTTCTCCTAATAAATAACACAAATCCATTATAAAAACTGACGATTAATGCAACTAATCGATTAATCGGATTAAACGGTTGCAGCTGTAGGTAGGAGGGTGCAGGTGGATCCAAATAAACAGGTTTTAATGCAGAATAAATGTATTTAGACCTGAAAACTGGATCTAAATAGAACATGAAGTCATGGAGGGATGAAGAACAGCTTAGAAAAGGAAAGCAGGACAAAAAAATCACCCAAAATAACAGAAACCCAGACAGAGACACTCTGCAATAATCCTAATCCTGTAATCTGATATCAGCATTAACAAACTGCTTCTTCTTCTTTTTTATTTTTTTGTAAAATCCTTCCTGACTTCATGCATTAAAACGACAGCGAGGCCTGATGCTTTCACTGCGTTTTACAGTAAAAATCACCTCTAGTGATCATTTAAATTCCAGAATAAAAGAGTGAAAAGATCTTTATCGAAGCTGCAGCTTGACCCACATAGTCATATTTACAGAGTCAACATTACACAAGCAGGCACTAAGGTTCATGCTGATTTACAAATTGAACCAACGACACCTCATTTATTTACCAAAGAGTGAAATATCAGCGGTAAATTTCACAATAGACGTTGATGGAGCAACCTGGGAAGCTCCAGGATGAATGGGTGGAATTGATTTGGATCCTGGCCCCTTTCTTTGCTGCAAATATAGAGAAATGCTGCTGAAAGATGAAATGAGTCAGTGGCAAATAGATGGAAAGAGCAGAATTTGGGATTTTACGCCTCCAGCAAACCACCAATGAGGATTTAACGAGGAAATGTGCAACTGGAGCTTTGAAAACTCTTCAGGCCAGGATCAAAATTATTATCTACAGAATTTTTGAGCTGATTATATTTAGGCAATTTCTACTCCACTACAATTCAGAGGAAAATTTTTATTTTGTATTTTTGTATTTTTTACATATATATATTTTTTATATATTTCTTTATTTTTATATTATTTATATTTTTTATATATAGTTTATTTTATACTATTTATATATTTTTATATTTATATTTCATAGATATTTTTTAGTTTTTTTAAATCCTATTTCCATTAAAATTGCATTGTATTTTCATTTATAATCAGAAATGTGAAATAAAGAGTCAGCACATTATGCAACGTCTGGATAGTTTATGTTTTTATATATTTTTTATTTTTATATTATTTATTTTTTATATATATATATATATAGTTTATTTTTTATATTATTTATAGATTTTTTAATTTTATATTTTCTATATATATTTTTCATTTTTATATTATTTATAGATTTTTATTTGTGTTTTATATTTAATTTTTTTAATCCTCTTTCTGTTAAAATTGCATTGTATTTTTTTAAATATATTTTTTTATTTTTATATTTTTTTAATATATTTTTATTATTTATATATTTTTTATTTTTATATTTTCTAGATATATTTTTCATTTCTATATAATTTCTATATTTTTATTTTATATTTATATTTTATTGCATTGTATTTTCCATTTATAATCAGAAATGTGAAATAAAGAGTCAGCATATTATGCAACGTCTGGATAATTGAACGTTGATAAGATGCAGAAAAAAAATAAAAGAGTCTTTTTTTGCTGAAACCTGATGGACTGTGTAACCCGGACCTTGGCTCATCCCTAACATGATTAAATCTTTATTTATTTTTACCACAGTCCACTAAGATAAACCTCTGAGTGGACATGGATTTATTTTAAATCCCTGAATAAACTATCAGGATTAGAGATGTTTAAAGGGAAAAAGAACAATTTACGTCCTGGAGATGCTGAGTTTTATTTAGTGGTGATAATATTCTGTAATATGAGCTTCAATAAAGTGTAAAAAGATGTTATTTAAACAGGTTTTATATTCCTTGTTGTTCCTCATCTGTCCACTAGTTGTCCTCATCTGTCACCTATTGTTGCTTTAATTTCATTTTCCAGCCCAGATCAATTAACCAATTATAAAAATAGTTAACAATTAATGTAATAGTTGGAAACTAATTGTTTAATTGGCAGCTTTTAATAAAAAGCTCTTTTATTATTACAGCTTTTATGTCAAAAAATTTTCAATTTTTCAAAAGATTCATCTGAAATAAATGTACATTAATAATATTTGATGCTTTTACAGGTTTTATATAAAGTATTTTAAATTATCTTGTTGTTGACTTATATGAGGAGGACATTTAAAGGGTTAATTTAAAGAGGAGAAATTCTTTTAATATTTTATTTATCAGTTTATTGGTCAAAATCTTCCAGAAACAGATTTAAAATAAAAATGCAGCAGAGTAAAAAACATCCTGCATTTACTCAGTCCTACATTTCCCATGATGCACCTCCTTCATTTGAACCCTTCATACCTGCAGCATGAAATACATTTAAGTGTTTTTCCTCCTTGAGGAAGCTCCTCCAGAGCTTTAGAAGACGTGATATAATGTTTTTTGACCAGACTCTTCTCCTGTAACGTGAACTTTGTGCAGAAACTCTGATCACACATTAACTTCCATTGACTTCATTCTGAGAACTGGACACACGCGGTCAAACGCTGCTTTTGCAACAGAAAACACCTCAAACAAGAAAAAGTCTGAGCTCCATTAACCTCATTAACCTCCTGAAATACAGAAAAGTTACTGCAGGTTGTTGGCGACAAGATTTCCTTTTCTGTAAAGTAACTAAATACATTTACCAGTACTTCATTGACTACTTTATACTTCACTTTACTGCATTTCAGGGGAAAATAATGATCTAAAGGCTTTAATTAATTATCATATTACAATATTTATATATTAATATTCTAACTGCTGTTTAAATTATCTCCTTATTTTTAATTTGTTATGCATTTTGAGTCAATACGGCATATTTCTATTAATATTATTATTATAAAAACATATTATACACTTAATAATAATTAATAATATGCAGTAATATGACTATTACGATCTCAAACTGTCTCCACATTGATAAAACCACAATATTAAACTACTCTCACATTTAGATAATATAATATAAGATAATATACTATAACAAAATAATGACTTAAACCTCTTAAATTCCAGACCTGTTTTTCAGGTTTTTTGCTCGGAATGACAATAAATATAGAAAATCTCCACAACCACAAGGGCTTTGTACATAAATCTGCTATAAAAATAATAATTCAATCTTCGAATTTAACAAAAATCCTATTTTACAGTGAATATCATCTTGGAAAAATTATTTATTAGCCCAAATAATCCAAGAATCATTAATCTATTGTATTTATGAGGAGATAGATGCATGGATCTTGAACTAGTGAAGTTTTAGAGTGTTTTGTATTAGAATTCTTGTTTTTTGAACTCCACCTAGCTTGACCTTTGACCTTTTTCATGTACCAGATTGAATTGTGCTTTACCACAAAAATACAAATACTTCTCCTCATATTTTATCAGGTTAAAATCTATTACCTTTTATTATCCTGTGATAAACACTGCTATAAAATCCTCATGCATCAATATATTAATAATATTAACCAATGACTACCAAACATTCAATAATTACCAGGATTTTAACCCTCTCATCTTGGAAAAATTAGTTATTAACCCAAATAATCCAGGAATTATTAATGTTTTGTATGATCAATTATATTTATGCAAAGATAGATGCATGGAACTTCATCTAGTGCAGTTTTAATGCATTTTTAGTGTCTATTTTGAGCCATTTGTACACCCAGTGTGACCTTTGACCTTTTCTAAATATTAAAAAATACATTATTTCCTGTTGTAGCCGAGACTTTTCTCATCCATCTTATGCATTGGATGCACAAACCGTATCGCGTTGCCCTCATATTTGGGTCCTTGGATTTTTACCAGGTTAAATAACCCGTAGGAAGGCAGCTTGTTGATTTAGAGATGACGTTTTTATAAAACAGCAAAGAATCCTCTCAGTTTATCTGTCTTATCTCATGTGTTTCCATCTGTACACACAGGTGTGTATACACGTCACATAGAAAGTAGGGGAACAGGTTCATGGAGCCTCTTTTATTCACTCACCTTTTATCCATTAACCCATTAAAGTCTATGACTGGCATCTTAGATATAAAATAAATTTAAAATAATTAAAGGTTACTCGTACATTTTTAATGACATGATAGTTGAGAACTTTAATTCTATACTAGAGGTTATTTAATTATATTATGATTTTCAACCCTGACATGTATATATCTATATTTAATCATTCAATTCTCTAGAATAATCCCCCAAAATAATATTTTTATTTATAGGCAGATATGTGTGAGTAGCAACTATAACAGTCATTAAAATGATAATTGCTGCACAGAAAAGACAAAAAATGGAGAAAAAAATTTGACTAGAAGCAATAAATTGATTTGTTGAGTGACATAATGTGTTTGTGTTACTGTGACTTAATTACAAGGAGTAAATCCAACACAACTTTTAAAGGTTATTTCAACTTAACTAGAAAGGGTTAATCCATCATAATATTTAGGTGTTAGTTCAACATGTTTGATTTAAGTGTGGGTGACCCAGTTTAATGGGGTAGGTACAACTATATTTAAAATAATGTTATAATATTCTAATTTAGCAAAAAAAAAAAAAACACATTGAACTAAGCTATGATAGACTAACCCTTTCTAATTAGGTTGAAATAACCTTGAAAAGTTATGTTGGATTTACTCCTACAAGGATTAATTTAATGCTATAGGTACAACTATATTTAAAATAATACAATATATTAGCAAAAACTTTACTGGTTATTACAACATGATTAGAAAGGGTTAATTTAATGGGGTAGGGGCATCTATATTTAAAATTATAGACTCAACAAAACAAGTTTTTGCTAATTTATTATAATATTTTAAATATATTTGTAGCATTAAATTAACCCTTTCTAATTAAGTTGAAATAACCGTTAAAAGTTATGTTGGATTTACTCCTTGTATTTAAGTCACAGTAACACAAACACATTATGTCGACCCAGCATATTTACATATTTATGTCACTCAACAAAGAAATTTCTTGCTAAATTAGCACATTTTAATTGGATGGAAATACTTTCCATAATGTTTTTATGTTCATCCAACACTAACACACTAGTTTAGCAATAAATTGATTTGTTGAGTGACATAAATATGTAAATATGCTGGGTCAACATAATGTGTTTGTGTTACTGTGACTTAAATACAAGGAGTAAATCCAACATAACTTTTAAAGGTTATTACAAAATGATTAGAAATAGTTAATTTAATGGGGTAGGTGCATTTATATTTAAAACAAGTCTTTACTAAGTTAGTATATTATAATATTTTAAATATAGTTGTACCTATAACATTAAATTAACCCTTTCTAATTAAGTTTAGCAATAAATTGATGGAAATACTTTCCATAATGTTTTTATGTTCATCCAACAGTAACACACTAGTTTAGCAATAAATTGATTAATTAGAAAGGGTTAATTTAACGGTATAGGTACAACTATATTTAAAACATTATAATAAATTAGCAAAAACTTGTTTTGTTGAGTGTATAATTTTAAATGCACCTACCCCATTAAATTAACTATTTCTAATCATGTTGTAATAACCTTTAAAAGTTATGTTGGATTTACTCCTTGTATTTAAGTCACAGTAACACATTTACATTATCATCATTAGAAATAGTTAATTTATTGGGGTAGGTGCATCTATATTTAAAACAAGTCTTTACTAAGTTAGTATAATATTTTAAATATTAATTAAATTAACCTTTTCTAATTAAGTTGAAATAACCTATAAAAGTTATGTTGGATTTACTCCTTGTATTTAAGTCACAGTAACACAAACACATTATGTTGTGTTATATAAATGAAATCTTTTTAAAAGCATCTGGGCTTAAATGTGTTAAAAGTATAAATGACAGCCATAGCTTTAGCAGCTCTTTGGCTTTAAATGGATTAAATAAAATAAAAAATAAGCAGGTGGTGCAGGAATGGCCTCCACATACTGTAGCCTGGCCACAGCTGGGGGGAGTGAAGTCAACGTCCACATCTGTTTGTACAGCTGTGAGTCCTCGTCTTTCATCTGTGACCTTTGCCCTGTACAGACACTGTTAGAATTATCAGCCCCGAGGGCTTCGGGCTAATAGGAATCAATGCAGCGTCCCAACATGCTGACGAATTGTCTGCATTTCACCCTAAACCTGAAATTCAGGAAGAACTCACAGATAGAAGGAGAGTTGCTGCTCAGTGTTTAAACAGGTGGAAATATCAATCAGTCCAATATTCAGTAGAATTATCTTATTCCACTGGTAGATTATTTAGATAATTCCAAGTGTTTCCCCTAATTTTAAGAAATTATATAATATAATATCTTGTTTTATTTTTTTTCTTGATTTTAGTCAGTTTAATATTGTTTGATTTCTTAAAACAAGATAAAAATGACCAAAAAATTTAAATAGTCTATAAATATAATAGCTTATTTAGCCACTGATAGATCATAGCTTATAATATAATAGCTTATTTTAAGTTTTGTTTTTCTTGATTTTAATCGGTTTAATATTTATTTTTTAAGAAAACGTTAGTCTTGATTTCTTAAAACAAGATAAAAATGACCAAAAATATAACATAAGGTATTAATATAATTATTTGTTATCATATTATAAGCTATTATCTGCTGATGTAAAAAGATAATTCTTAATTTTTTAAATATATTTATTTATTATTATATATATATTTTCTTGATTTTTAATATTTTTTTAAAGAAAATGTTAGTCTTGATTTCTTAAAACAAGATAAAAATGAAAAAAGAAAAATTGAAATAAGCTATTAAAATAGCTTTTTTTCCATTTTTATCATATTATAAGCTATTATCTGCCAAAAACAAGATATTTTCACCTGTTTTCAGTACAATTAGTCCAACATTGAGTAGAATTATCTTATTCCACTGTCAGATAATTTATCTTATTTCAAGTTTTTTGTTCATTTTGCTTTGGTTTTAAGAAATGAATGAATGAATGAATGACGAAACATTTAGAAAAAAAAGATTAAACTGAATAAAATCAATAAAAAAAACATGAAATAAGCCAAATTATTTACCTTTGGAACATGCAAATTTAACCCTAAACCTAAAATACAGGAAGAACCAACACAATAAACTGTGTTGTTTATATATATATATATATATATATATATATATATATAAAATAAAAGTGTCTGATAATTTCTAAAATAGCACTGGACACTTTATTTTCTCATTATTCACTTGAAAAAATAATAAAAGTATAATATAATAAATAATAATTATAAAATAAAAATAAAAATATTTTGTCATTTTTATCATATTATAAGATATTATCTACCAGTGGAAAAAAGATTAAATTGACAAAAATCAATAATAAAATAATAATAATAATATTATAAGATATTATCTGCCAGTGTAATAAGATAATTCTACTCAGTGTTGGACTAATTATATCAATTAGTCCAACATTGAGTAGAATTATCTTATTCCACTGGTAGATTATTTAGCTTATTTACATTTTTTATTGATTATAGTCAATTACCTGCCAGTGGAGTATAATTAATCCAATATTAAATAGAATACATTATGAATATTCACATGATTAATTTACAAAACAGGAGAGAAAAAAAGGGAAATTTCAAAAATATGATGTACAATAATTCTACTCAACGTTGGATTAATTGCACCAAAACCAAGATGTTTTCACCTGTTAATATTCTAGTTTTCTCCTGAGAGAAATGAGCCCATTATGATGCTATTCTGTGACATTAATCTGTCTGAAAACAGCAAAAAGGACGAGTCACAGGCGTCAGATTCTGTAAAATCTCTTATTCACAATGAACGAAGTTGAAGAAAAGTGAGAAATGTGATGCATTCAAATCCAAACATTTGAACAAATCCTTTAAAAAAAAACAAAAAAAAGTGAATTTCTACAAACTATTTAAATATTCTGATCCAAGGTGACGTTTTATTTTTTTACCCAGTAGTTTGTTCTAATATTAGTGGAGTGTTGTGGAGTTTTTAAATACAGAAAAATCTCATGAGAAGAGAAAATCAGCTGCTCTACAGAACCTGCTGCAGCAACTTAAAGTTTTATCTTAATAAAAATACGCGTGTGAAGCATCCTGAATAAAAACCCTTTTAAAACCTGCATTATTTGCATTTTATCGGTATTTTTGCTGCCTTTAAAGCACATTCCTGCCCCCATCTGTCCTGCAGAAAAACTGCACTTAATGGGAAGCGACAGCTGCACTGATGTAGACTTTTATGTCAAAATAGTATTTAAAAGCATAGAATCCATCACTGATTGTTATTTACTTATCTGGTAATTGTTGAGGCTGAGAATGACATGAATGAATGAAATGTGCGACTAGCTTATAACTTGAAATGTGTTTTTACAGCCTACAGAGTAAGAATTTCAAAATAAAAGTCCATCAACAGCAAATAAAACATTAGAAGTCGTTGCAGTTGATTCTGTGGAGCTGCTTTTCCTCTTCTCCTTCTGTGAGATTTTTAAAAACATAATTATTTGGATGTAAAGTTTCATGAGGTTCAACCCGATCACAAAGACGCGTTAATAATAAAAAATAAAAGACCAAGCAGCCTCTCCCTTGGTTTTTTTGGTGGTTATATTTCAACATCAGCATATTTTCTTGGCAGCATATAAAAAAAAGAAAAAAAAAGAAAGGAAACAATGACTACAGCTAAATATCAGTCTCTCTAAGCCGTCTCTGTACAGTGTAGGTCCGACTGATGAGATGTACCACCCTTCATTCATTCCCTTCTGTATCAAAAGTTGAAATCCAAAAAAAAAACTGAAAAAACAATCGACTAGTCTCTAATTAACCGATAGAAACTGGAGTAAAAATGTGCAGATCGACCCAATCCTGTCAGATTTCGTTTAATTCTTCAAAAAAAAAACAATGAGAGACCAAATTTGGGTCAAAATAAACAAGAAGGAACCTCCATTTTTGTTTTTTTACCCATTTTCAGGTAGAGGAGACGACAAAATCTAGAAAATAAACCGACGTTTAACGTCCTTATTTTTTTTTTTTTTTTGGAAGGTAAAAGTTTTTTTTCCTGGTGCCTCATCATCAAATATCGATCCGTTTATTTTTTAAAAATTTGATTATGAGTTGTTTTATCATTATTTTCTTCTTTTATTCTATCCTGATGAGCCTCAAAGAAACAAAAAAAAAAAAGAAAAAACAAAAAAAAAGAAAAAACAAAAAAAAAAAAAGAGTGCTGGCATCCGTAACACGGTACTGGCCAAATGTAGAGCACTAAAACAGATTAGGCTGTCAGTAGAGACGTCAGTATTATAGGAGGAGGAGGAGGAGGAGGAAGAGGAGGAAGAGGAGGAGTCCATCCACTACATGTCTTGGCAAAAAAAAAAAAAAAAAAAAAAAAACAGGGGCCTAATTCCAGGTGAACAGAAGGTTATGTGATCAAGACCGGTAACATCGTCCCAGATCATTGGTGAAAAGGATGAGGTCTAACCAGAGAGATACAGACGAAGCGGAGGAGAGAGGTGAGTGTTTCTGGGTAAAAGCTAGTTCCTCTCCTGCACAAATACAGTCTCCTGTGGACAAAGCCCCGCCTCCTGCAGCGTGATGTCATAGTCCAAGTGGGCGAGCTTCCTCCGCGGGAAGTTGGTGACGAGTTCGAAGCGTTCGTTAGGGTAACCCTTGGTCTGGACGTGTCTGACCAGCGCCTGGAAGAAGAAGGAAAAATGGAGGAAAAATTATTAAATTAGAAAATTTGTACCGTATTTTCCGGACTATAAGTCGCTTCGCATAATAAAGAAGGAAAAAACATATAAGTCGCATTTTTGGGGGACATTTATGTTGTGAAGCAGAGGTAATTAGGGGGCAATTGATTGTTGATTTAAAATGTAAATGACGAATAATTTAAAATAAAACAGGCTGAACGGTGCTGACGTTACATGACACCACTGAGAACGTTGTCTGGTATGTTAACACAACATATTAAGAGTTATTCCCATAACTACAGCATCAATAACACGCTAAGAAGTTTAACTACAGCATCAATAACATGCTAAGAAGTTTAACTACAGCATCAATAACATGCTAAGAAGTTTAACTATAGCATCAATAACATGCTAAGAAGTTTAACTACAGCATCAATAACACGCTAAGAAGTTTAACTACAGCATCAATAACATGCTAAGAAGTTTAACTATAGCATCAATAACATGCTAAGAAGTTTAACTATAGCATCAATAACACGCTAAGAAGTTTAACTACAGCATCAATAACATGCTAAGAAGTTTAACTATAGCATCAATAACACGCTAAGAAGTTTAACTATAGCATCAATAACATGCTAAGAAGTTTAACTATAGCATCAATGACATGCTAAGAAGTTTAACTACAGCATCAATAACATGCTAAGAAGTTTAACTATAGCATCAATAACATGCTAAGAAGTTTAACTATAGCATCAATAACACGCTAAGAAGTTTAACTATAGCATCAATAACATGCTAAGAAGTTTAACTACAGCATCAATAACATGCTAAGAAGTTTAACTACAGCATCAATAACACGCTAAGAAGTTTAACTATAGCATCAATAACATGCTAAGAAGTTTAACTACAGCATCAATAACACGCTAAGAAGTTTAACTACAGCATCAATAACATGCTAAGAAGTTTAACTATAGCATCAATAACACGCTAAGAAGTTTAACTACAGCATCAATAACATGCTAAGAAGTTTAACTATAGCATCAATAACATGCTAAGAAGTTTAACTGTAGCATCAATAACATGCTAAGAAAAATGAAAAATACGGTAGATTTAAAACGCAGCATTCTGTTGTGATTAGAGAGAAAAATCCAGAATCAGGAGGGAAATAAGATGAATTATCTGCCGGAGGAAGAAGAGAATTCTACTCAATATGGGGCTAGTTGTATTCCACTGTCAGATCATTATATTAATTATAATTAATAATAATTAGAATTAATTATTTTCCTGATTTATGGCTTGAAGGTCTGAAATCAAAAGTGACATTTTCTTTAAAAAAAGATTAAATTAACTAAAAGCAAGAAAATAAATGTAATAAATCCAGTGGAATTAGATCATTTTACTCTTTTACTACTTATAATTGAGTAGAATTATCTTCTTCCACTCATCATTTATCTTAGTTTATTAAACGTTTTGTTGTTTTCTTGAAATCAGATGAATTAAAATGCAATTAATCAAATATTTAATAGAATTATCTTGAATTATCTCATTTCATTATCTGATCATTTCACATATTTTAAGTTTTTTCTTTCTTGAGTTTTAATCAATTTAGTCTTTTATTATTTTCTGTTATTTTTAGTACAATTAGTAGAATTATCTCATTTCATGGAAGATAATTTATTCCTTTTTTAAAATTATTTTATTTATTATTTTATCTTTAATTTTTTTAAGAAAAGTTAATTCTTTATGTCTTAAAACGTGAATAAAATGACCCAAATCAGAAAAAAATTAAATAAATTAATTTATCTGCCAGTGAAATAACATAATTCTATTCAATATTAGAATAATGGCACCAAAGCACAAGATATTTTTAATACAATTAGTCCAATATTAAGTAGAATTATCTTATTTCATGGGAGATAATTTCATTTTTCATTATTTCATTTTTCTTGATTTTAGCAAATTTATTTATTTTTTTTAGAAAATGTCTTGATTAATTAAAACAAAATTACCCAAATCAGGAAAAATAATTAAAATATAATAAATCATCTAAATTATCTAATTATTAGTGTAATATAATTAATCTAATATTTAGGAGAATTATCTTGAATCATCTCGTTTTATTATCCGATTATTTTATTTCATTTATTTATTTCTTGATTTGTTTGATCAATTCTTTTCTTAAAATATGATTTAATTGCTTGACTTTTTAATCATAATTTAATAAATAATAAATATAAATGCAGCAATCTGGTGCGATTTGAGAGAAAAATAAGCAAAAAAAATGAAATAAGACAAATTATTTGTCAGTGAAATACAATTAATCCAATATTTAGTAGAATTATTTTAAATAATTGTCCCATTATTTATTTTTTCTTTTAATTTAGTCAATTTATTATATTACATTACATATTCTGAGCTTTTTTATCCTAAAAATTCTGACTTTTATCTCATATTTTGGAAAAAAAAATTGCACATTGGAGACTTTTCATGGGAATTAAAGAGGAATATATGCGACTAATCATTCTGATATTATGGGATAATGTAAAACTAACTGTTCTTACCATAAGTTTTGCTTTAGAAGACAAGGAAATCTGTTCTCTCTGTCCATCTGGGTAACGCAGCATCAATCTGGCCTTCGGACCTGAGTTACCAACACAAACAGAAGCAGAAGTGATGATGGAGCAGTTGTTGATGATAATCCTCTAAACACCTGAATTACATCTCACATGTTGAGTCAACACATAACACATCATGTCTCCTTTGGTGTAATCAGTGTTTGTCATGTTGAAATAGTCCATCAACAGCTTTAACCCGACAGGAAACACTGAGTTTCAACCCGTTTAAAACGTTTATTATCTGCTGTATAATTCACATTTTAATAAAGTCAGATTACAGTTCTGGAGCCAATTAATCAATAATCAATATTACCAGAGAGGGTGTAAAACATGAAGCATCAGTGTTTTTTTTATTATAATAAATCAGTTATTTACCAAAATATCCACCTGCACCCAGCAGTTAATTAAACTCAGCTATTATTTCTATTATATACAGTATTTAATTTATCTATATAATAATAATACATATATATATGATGTTTATAGTTGGTCCTTTGAGGGAAACCAGACCACTGGTTCCACCCGGGAACAAACTGAGTGTAACGTCCTGCTCTAAGTGACTATTAGACGTGTTTTTCTAGAATCTCAACACCTTCATTAGAAAATCTCCAGCTGCTGAATTACAGGGTTTTCATACCGTTGTCGTCAGGGCAGTCGTCGTCACAGCTTTTGCTGCTGCTGCTGATGATGGAGGAGGAGGCTCCGGCGTTCTCCGCCGCCGTCGTGCAGGAGGAGGAGGAGTTTCCTACGGGGTCAGGGGTCAGGTGGCGGGGGGCGGCCGGGGGCTCCAGGTGGTTCTTTTTGCTGTCCTCCTTCTTGTGGCTGTGGTTGTTCTCCTTGTACGGGGACTTTCTGTGGCAGGAGGAGGAGGAGGCGGAGGAGGTGTCGGGGTGGAGGCGCTGCTGAGGAGGAGGAGGTGGAGGAGGAGGAGCGGCGTGTTTGACGGCCGGACTCTTCTCCTCCTGCCGGGGTTCCGGCATCTCGCCGTCGGAGCCGTCTACGGAGATGGGGCCCTCGCTGTCGGAGAAGGGCTCGGCGTCGGAGTCGTCGTCGGAGCGAGGGGAGTCCGGGGCCTCGGGGGCGTTGGAGGACTCGTAGTGGGTCTCCTGCAGCGAGGCCCGGATCGCTGCCTCCAGCTGGCTGTCCTCACTGGCGTCAATCAGACTCTCCTAAAAAAACACACACACACACACACACACACACACACACACACAGGGAGGAGCTGGTAAAACTGAAGAGCTGAGAGAAAATAAGGTGAATGCATTGAAAAGAAAAATCTGTCAATATAAACCAATAAAAACAAGATAAGATAATTATTAGAGGTCAATTAATAGTTGTATAAATATGTTTTAACATGTAGAAATTGTGGGTTATATATAATAATAATAATAATAATAATATCTAAGTTATACTGTTAAATACAACATATCACAAGTCGATAAAAACCAGTAAAAACATGATAATTGTGAGATGATTGTGGTGTTTTCTGATGATATGAAATAATTTACTGTTTGTTTCTGGAGCTGCAACAATTAATCAATTAATTGCCTATTATTAAACTATTGTGTTAATCAAATACTATTCTGATAATCAATTAATCGATTTGAGTCGTTTTTAAGAAGAAAAACAAACCAATTCTGGATAAAAGATAAAAAAAAAACAGCCAATTTAAATGGACAATTTAATTTAAATGTAAAATAATCATCTGAAAAGAAACTAAAGAGGATTTATTAATTGATTATTCTATTTTATCCTACATTAATCACCATCTAGTTTGATAATTGATTTGAAGAAAATGTCTAAATTCTCTGATTATTTCCTGGTTTCTTTAATTCTTTAATTTTAGGTTGAATCTTCATCTTTTGGGAAACACCGATCAACATTTCACACCATTAAATGATCCAAACAACTAATCGATTAATCGTTATAATAGTCTTTAGTTGCATAGTTGAATAGACATTACTGGTATTTTAAAGCAGAGGTTCTCAAAGTGGAGTCCGGGGACCTCCAGAGGTCCTTGAGGGGATTTAAGGGGGTCGCCAAAAAAAGGAAATAATTGATTTTCTCTATAATTTAATCTAAGTAATAAAATGACCATTAGAATGTAGGACTGCCATAATTAAAATATTATTTAATTATATTAATATTTAATTAATATACATTTTTAATAATATTATATAATAATATTAATTAATTATTTAATTGAGTAGAATTTACATCATATTATTTGTGTATTATTTTCAATTTTTATTTTCCATATAATAATATAATAGTTGGAATAAATACATTTATTTTAAAAATTAATAAATAAAATGGACTATGGTCTAAAAAATGGGAAAAATAATACACAAATGAATTTATTTTATGAATTAATTAAATTTTTAAAAATAAGTAATGGACATTTACTGGTTATTTAGTAAAATTTACATCATATTACTTGTGTATTATTTTCTATTTTTATTTTCCATATTAATTATATTCCATATGGAGATGAAAATTAATAGTTGGAATAAATAAATGTATTTTAAAAATTAATAAATAAAATGGAAAATTTAAAAAATGGGGACAATAATACACAAATGCATTTATTTTAATGAATTAATTAAATTAAAAAAATAATGGACATTTACTGGTTATTTATTTATTAATTATCATGGCAGCTTCAGTCCTCCATATTTTATCTTTGTGTTTTCTACACTTTCTGTCTTAAAACAGCTTAAATCCTATGAGATGGAGTCCATCGTCTAGTTTTTATGACTTTAACCTTCCTGTTATATCATTTCTCAGCAACAGAAATGGTCAAAAAGATGAATAAATTAAAGAAATGCAGCCTCACCTCTAACAGGTAATGGTTTAATTAGGTTAATTCACTAGTTTTTCATTAATAAAATGAAATGTTCAAACCTTTTCTTAATGTTTCACCACTTGATGAAGTGTTTCTCTCAACATATTGTACATTTAAATGTAGTTTTTGTGTGTGAGAAATAAATAATCGGACATTTTTGACACGTTTTTACCTCTAGTTTGATGCTGGGTCAAATTTAAAACGGTACCATAACATAAGAGGAGGGTTAAGGGTCAATCACTGTATTTCAGGGAGTCGTAGAGGACAGAAATCTCTGATTAGAGCAGAAATAAGCTGAGACCCACAGATCGAGCTCGTTTGGCGGGCGGCGCGTGGCAGGACGGCCCGTCCAGCTGACCGTGTTCCGTCAGGAAACCAGTCGCCTGCTCCAGGAACGACGCCACGTCCAACTGGTTCCACTCCACCATCTTCTGACCTGCAGGAAAAACACGGAAATCAACGTGAAAACACAGGAAAGAGCAGGAAATAGTCACTAATATATGAGATGTGCTGAGATGAGCTGTATAGTTACATCTCAGATGTTTAGAATATAGTTTATAATATAATTTTATATATTAGAAAATATAAGAAAAAATGCTATTTCAACACTATGATATACCAATTATTCCATAATAAAATCAATTCAATATTAACAAGTGAAAATATCTTGTTTTTGGCCAATTAATCCAATATTATCTTAAAATATATAACTTCAATGGCTGATAATTTGACTTTTTATCTTAATGTTGTATTTTTACCTCATATTTTGGGCTTTTTATTTCATATTTTGGGGGAAAAAGTGAAATTATCTTCAAGATAATTCAAATTCAAGATAATATTGGACTATTTGTATTTAATACAATAGATTTTCTTTAATTTTTAGCCCTGAAAGACTCACTGACGTCACATTTCTGTAAAGAAACAGCAGCTGGAACTTTTTTCTGGTGATCAACAGCAGGAATTCATTTTTTCCTGGTTTACAGACAATAAAAACCCAGAACTTTTGACAATATTCTAAATATTTAAGATGCAAAACCAACATTTAATTGCATTTTAACGACCTATTCTCTAATGTCTAAACGTGGGTGGATGCTGTTCACTCACCTGTACGAGGGTCCAGGATGGAGATATAAGGAAACTTGTTCAGCTTATAGAACTGGATGTATCTCTGCCCCTCTTCACTGTCATGATATACCTGAAAAGACAGAAATAAATGATCATTAATTATGTTAATAAATTAATATAATGCCTGTATGTGAATATTAGAGTAGAAAAATCAGGCCAAAAAGTGGATTTCAGTGGATCTTCTCTTTGTTTTATGCTCTATATCAGTGTTTCTCCAACAGAAAAATAGGAGAATTATTGATTTTCACAATAATTCCACTGTTTGTAAAGAGGACTGACACAGTTATATATAAATAAATGCATTTACTCCATTTATTAGCTATAATTTGCGTATTTTTTGCCTTTGCACAAGAATATATTTAATGCCAAATTGTATTTCACTGAAGCCTATGAGCCTTTACATCTATAACTGTCTTTTTATACTTAAAACAGAAAATTATAATGTTACTCAAACAGCTTTTCTGTCTTTTATACAGAGATTATAGGAGACAAAAGGTTTTAATAGCTCCCACGGACATGAAGAATAACCCTCTCAGATTAAATTATTATGATTTTCAACCCTGACGTGTATAAATCTATTTAATCATTAAAGTCTTTAGAATAATATCCCAAAATAATCGTTTTTTCTTTATGGGCAGAGTCATTAAAATGATATTTTCTGCAAAAATGACAAAAAAGGTACATAACATGATTGTTATTGACTCCACTGATGATGATAATAATTATATGCATGAAATCTTTTAATTTAGGCTCTAATGGGTTAAATATTATGATGAAAATGAATGGGATAAGTAAGTAAATAAATGATAATTAATAATTAATAATATTTTTTTTAGTTTGTGTTGGTTTATTGTTATTATTATATTATTATTATATTTGTATTTAATTATTATTATTAGTTTTTATTTTACTTTGATTTATTATTATTATATTTGTATTTATTTATTATTATTAGTTTTTTATTTTAGTTTGATTTATTATTATTATATTTGTATTATTTATTATTTTATTTTGATTTATTTATTATTATTAGTTATTGTTTTATTTTGATTTATTATTATATATTTGTATTTATTTATTATTAGTTATTTTATTTTGATTTATTATTATTATATTTGTATTTATTTATTACTATTATTAGTTATTATTTTACTTTGATTTATTATTATTATATTTGTATTTATTTATTATTATTATTATTAGTCATTTTATTTTGATTTTTTTATTTTTTATTTTTTAAATCAGTATTTTTTGTGCATATTTGGTAGCAGAAATTAATAAATAAAATGGAAAATAACAAATAAATGCATTCTGTGTATTAATTAAATAAATATGGATATTTACAGGTATATTTATTATACTGGCTGTACAGTATTTATATGCACTGAGTCATTATTTATTAATTATGGCATATTATTGTGATTATGGCATTTTCATTCCTCCATAATTCTGACATTTCCTTTTATAAAACATCTTAAAGCACAAGTTTAATGTTGAGAACCACTGATTTATAACTATCTCCTGGATGATTTATAGATTTCTGTGTATTTTCTATTTCCTCCATTCATTTAATTCTCTCCTGGATCATCAGAGGAACTCTACGGGTGTTTTTTTTCATATTCTTCGTACCTGCCAGAATATGAAGTGTTCTCTGATGATGGTTTTCACGGCGTCGTTGCTCCACACGTCTCGGTTCAGGCACTGGCAGGCGAAGTCCTGCACGTTCTGGATGTTGATCATTAACCACTTGTTCTCCAGCTGACCGCAGTCTTTGGCCTGAGAGGAATTAAAAAAAGGGAAAAAAGAGGGAAAGTGGAATCAGAAAAGACAAGAAATCAATGCTTGATTTAGGTAATTAATGTCAGAGCTGGGCTATATTAAACAAATGGTTTATACTGATTGATATCGATGATTATTGATGATTTTCTTTTAAATATTTGGGGATATTTTATGCTTAATGACCTATAATAAAGAAACTAAACTACCCACAATTACTACGTGGTAATGAAGTATTTGTACAACTATTACTTGACACCTCTGATAATTTATAATAGATTTGCTTATATTAATTGATATTAAAGTAAAGTACCCCCGATTTCTAATTGACACATCTGATAATCTATAATAAAGACTCATGTTGATAAATATTGATCATTTTCTTTTCAATGCACAATTAATTAATCTTCAATTTGAAATATCAACTATATGACGCTTCAGTTTAGGCTGAAACATATTAAATAAAATCTATTATTACATATTGTTTTTTATTGATCAGCATCAATATTTACTGATGATTTTCTTTTAAATATTTTGGGGATATTTTATGATTAATGACATATAATAAATAAAAAATAAAGAAATTAAACTATCCACAATTTCTACATGGCAATTGAAAAAAATTGTTAATTTATAATAATTTATTCTTTTCAACGCATGATGAATAAACTATATAAATAATAATAAAATAATATAAATAAATAATAAAAATAAATAAAAAAAACAGGAGAAATTACATAATTTTTATGCTTAATGACCTGTAATAAAAAAAAATAAAGAAAATAAACTAAATTTCTACATAGTAAAATAATATTTATTATAATCAATATTAAAGCAATTGGTTTATATTGACACAATTAATTAACCTTCAATTAAAAAATAACAGGATAATTTTTATTATTATTAAATAATTATTACATATTATTTTATATTGATCAGCATCAATATTTATTGATGATTTTCTTTTAAATATTTTGGGGATATTTTATGATTAATGACATATAATAAAGAATAAATAAAGAAATTAAACTATCCACAATTTCTACATGGTAATTGAAAAAAATAGTTAATATTGATATTTATATTTGATTTATTCCATTCAACACATGATGAATAAACTATATAAATAATAATTAAATAATATAAATAAATAATAACATTTATTTAAAAAACAGGAGAAATTACATAAGAATTTTTATGCTTTAATTGTATTTATTTTTTTTATTACAGGTCATTAAGCATAAAAATTCTTATGTAATTTCTCCTGTTTTTTAAATTAATTTTATTATTTATTTATATTATTTCATTATTATTTATATAGTTTATTCATCACGTGTTGAATGGAATAAATCAAATATAAATATCAATATTAACTATTTTTAGGGACATTTTATTATTAGTGACAAATAATAAATAAATAAATTAAACCCACAATTTCTCTGATAATCTATAATAAAGTTGGTTATTAAAATAAATTAAATATATTCATAATTATCCTTTTAATGCATCATGAATAAACCTTCAATTTACAAAATAGGAATAAGATGAAATAGACTTTTAATAGTCTATAAATACTAATTTATTTATATCGATCAATATGAATCATTGTTGATGATTTTCTTTTAAATATATGGTGAATTTTAAGCATAAGGAGCCACTTTTAATACCTAAATATAGAGGTGGTGATAAAACTATAACATATATTGACATAAAACATTTCATATCAGTTGATAACGATGATTATTGATCATTTTTGATTAAAGAAAAAAGGGTGAATGTGACCAGTTTATATTAAAATCTGTGGTTTATCAATAGAAATATGATGTTTATGATTTAAACAGGAAGCTGCAATGTTATTTATTTATTGATGCTGTGGATATTTTATATTATAACATGATCACATGTTAAAAAAACCTGATTTTACATCCACAGCCTGAATTTTCCTGCCTTTTCATTGCTGCTGATCAGCGATCTACAGAATCCAGTGAATAAAGAGGCGTTGGTGTAAAGTGTCTCTTCACCGTCTCAAAGCTGCCTTTGTGCATGAGCTCAATGGGAGGACGGAAAAGGTCGGCCAGCGTGCTCAGTTTCTTATCCACGGTGCCGCCGTTACGCAGCTCCTGTTCCTGGCGGACTAGAAAAAAGAGTCATTAAAGGACGTAAAACACAGGAATGTAAAGGTTGTTACACAGAGAACAAACTACAGTGGATTCTAGTGATTTAACCACTTAAAATACAGGTTGATTCATCAGTTTTCCTGCTATAAATGATGATAAATGTGGGATATCTCTATAAACACAAAGGTTATTGGACTTAAAAATGGAATTTAAATAAATCTACAGCATGTGAGGTGACTACAGAAGAGTCAGAATCTATTTATGTTGCTGTTATAGAGAAAATAGTTAGAATATATTGAAAAAAATAGTCTAAAATTGTGTTTTAATACAGATAAAAATACTTAAAATAAGACCAAACTGAACCAAATCAGGGAAAAACAACTTCCAACCTAATCTACCTAATTTATCTGCTATGAAAAGTTCAATAATTAATAAGATAAGAGGTCAAAGGTCAATTATTTGTCCATAAAATCATAGAAACCACACTGAGGATCATTCCAGAACATGAATATATAGAGATTATAAAAGGAGACAATTAAATAATGCTAAAATCTACATTAAATATCTAAATAGCTGCTACTACTGGTATTATATTAAAAGATTAAATAACACCAAACTGACTCAAATGAGGAAAAATAAATAAATAAGCTAAATTATCTTTATTATTTTGTCCAGACTGCAATAACTTTACTACTGCAATAAATATTAAAAAGTGAAAATATTGAATATTTAATATTTCTGTTGATTTCAAGTTTTTTTCCTCCTAATTTGGGTCAGTTTGGTTTTGTTTTAAACTGAAATAATCTAAATTATCTGTGATTCAAACTCTTATTAATCATTGAACTTTGAATTGCAGATAATTTAGATTATTTCGTTTTTTTTGTCTTGTTTTATGTAGTTGCATCTGTATTAAAACAGATACAACTACCTCACTCCCACACACACACACTCCATCACTCCCTCTCACTCACACACACACACTCCCTCACTCCCTCCCTCTCACACACACTCCCTCACACCCTCTCACTCACACACACACTCCCTCACACCCTCTCACTCACACACACACTCCCTCACTCCCTCCCTCTCACTCACACTCCCTCACTCCCTCCCTCTCACTCACACACACACTCCCTCACTCCCTCCCTCTCACACACACTCCCTCACACCCTCTCACTCACACACACACTCCCTCACTCCCTCCCTCTCACACACACTCCCTCACACCCTCTCACTCACACACACACTCCCTCACTCCCTCCCTCTCACTCACACTCCCTCACTCCCTCCCTCTCACTCACACACACACTCCCTCACTCCCTCTCACACACACTCCCTCACTCCCTCCCACTCACACACACTCCCTCACTCCCTCCCTCTCACACACACTCCCTCCCTCCCTCTCACTCACACACACACTCCCTCACTCCCTCCCTCCCTCTCACTCACACACACACACACACTCCCTCACTCCCTCCCTCCCTCCCTCCCTCCCTCTCACTCACACACTCCCTCACTCCCCCCCTCTCACTCACACACACTCCCTCACTCCCCCCCTCTCACTCACACACACACACACCCTCCCTCCCTCCCACTCACACACACACACTCCCTCCCTCTCACTCACACACACACACGCACTCCATCACTCCCTCTCACTCACACACACACACACTCCATCACTCCCTCTCACTCACACACACACACTCCCTATCACTCCCTCTCACTCACACACACACACACACTCCCTCACACTCACACACACACACACTCCATCACTCCCTCTCACTCACACACACACACACACTCCATCACTCCCTCTCACTCACACACACACACTCCATCACTCCCTCTCACTCACACACACACACACTCCATCACTCCCTCTCACTCACACACACACACACTCCCTCACACACACACACACTCCATCACTCCCTCTCACTCACACACACACACACTCCATCACTCCCTCTCACTCACTCACACACACACACTCCATCACTCCCTCTCACTCACTCACACACACACACACACTCCCTCCCTCCCTCTCACTCACACACACACACTCCCTCCCTCCCTCTCACTCACACACACACACACACTCCATCACTCCCTCTCACTCACACACACACACTCCATCACTCCCTCTCACTCACACACACACACTCCATCACTCCCTCTCACTCACACACACACACTGCATCACTCCCTCTCACTCACACACACACACACAGTCCCTCACACACACACACACCCTCACTCTCACACACCCTCACTCTCACACACACACACACACACCCTCACACAGCCACATCCACACACACACTCCCTTACTCCCTCTCACTCTCACACACACACACACACACACTCCCTCACTCCCACCCACACACACACCCACACAATAAATTTTAACACACTTACTGGTTTCTGTCTGGAAGTCCCTGAAGCCGTCAAATATAGACCGAGCAGGTCTTCTCCGCTTTGGCACTGGATGCAAACAGGAAATAAAAAAAAGAGTCACAACTGCTGCTGTTTATAATAATTTATAATAATAATCTAAACAGAGTAGAAGTGACAGAATACCTCCAAACAGTGGTTCTGGTTCTACCAGTATGTCCTGCTTCTGGGGAATGGGGGCTCGTACTTCACTGAAACATGAAATATGTTTATAGGAAACAAAACAATAGTGCTTCTATAGTGGAGTTAGCATTTATTATTATTATTAATTATTTTATTAGCATTTATTGTTTTATTGGTGTGAGGCAAGTTTCTGTGTGAAAATAGATGCTAATTAGATGGTAAAATATATATATTAATATAATTAATTTCTACATTGGCATTTTATATTCTTAATAATCAGCCCAAAATTCCAATCTTTGAAAATCCATAAAAAATAAATACAATTTGTAATAGTGGTTATCAGCATATTCTTGTATAATTCTCTAGATATGTGTAATAATTTAGTAGAAATAAATGCTAATTAGATGCTAAAATCATAATAATATAATTAATTTCTACACTGACATGTTTCTGATGCTTGTAAATGTTGTTGTTCACTGAAACTTCATTATAAAAAAATGTGAATAAAATAAATTAAATTTTAATAGTGGTTATCAGCATATTAATGTACCAATCTCTACATGTCTGTGATGATTTATTTAATTTAATAAATTTTTCTCATATTTAATATTAATTTGTGATTGTTTCCCCTTTTAATCAACTGTTATTAAATTACATTTAATTTTTCACTTTGAATTACTTTGAAATGTACCAAATTATAATTATAATTTAATATAAATTCTATGCTAAAATCACAACAACTAATATTAATTTCTATATTGGCACATTTTTCAAATTCTATTTAAAAATAATTAATATATTATTAATATTATAATAATTATTCAGAGAGGCACTTGTGTAATATAACAGCAAGTAGATGATAATAATGATGTCTGTGTTTTAAACTGATAAAAACAGAAAATGAAGCTTTAATGAGCAGGTTTTATTCCCTGGTTTTATTATAAACATTTACACATTCAAAATTATTTTATCCAGATTTAGAATATGTAAATATTTCACCGTCTAATATTTTATCATCAGTTAAATAATCTTCTTTTAGTGTGCATTTGTTTTATCACCACCATATTGTTCAAATAGAGATGTGAAGCAACGTGCCTGGTTAAATAAAGGTGATAAAAACTAAATAAATAATTCTCCTCTTACTCTGAAGGGGGAGCTCTGCTGCTGGAAGCTGTGGAGCTGGAGCTGGTGCTGGGCTCCTCTGCTATTCCTCCTCCATCCAGGAACATGGTGACTGCCATCTCCAGGTTGTTGCTGCATGCTTCCAACATGTGCTGCCCCACGCTCTCTGTGGCCCCTGAACATGAACACAGACATGTTTCATTTAAAGGCCGAACTCACAGCTGGATGCATGCATCAACGTTCACACTATGCATGTGAAATATGTGGTTTAAATGCACCACACAACAACAGCACATATTAGGATGTCGATGCACTACAGTTCAAAAGTTCTAGAACATTTTTATTGAAGTTGAATCAGTTTAATTCCAATGAATATAGATTTATTAGTGCCCTATATATATATTTACTGTATATATGACAGCAGAGAGTGTATTAATACTGTCCCATGTTTCAGAGAAACAGACACAGCCTGTATTCAGAAACTGTGCCTTAAAACAAGCAGTCATGACTTATGTGAAGTTGTGATGTCACTACTATACAGTCACCACCAACAGCCATTTAAAGAGGAGGAGGAAGAAGCTGGAGAAAAGAAGTGGAAAACTATACTGAGATGATCTTTGCTGCTTCAAATTCCAAATATAAAACATGAAATGTAGAATATGGGACATTTAAATGGTACCAAAATAAAAAGATATCAATTTTCATGAATCCAGTACTAGTTAACAACTTAGACATCCAGCTTTTCTGCAGTAATGGACTTAAATAAAGTGTAAAGTTGCTCCAACCAAGTTTCTCTGGTTAATTAACCCCCGTCTGTATATCAGCATGGATGAAGCCTGATGTCTGGGTCTTTTCTAGGACTAGAGCTCTAGAGCTAAACAGAACCCCATGATCTAGACCTAGTTAGTCAGGAGTTCATCCTACAGCAACAGAATCCACATCAGACCATCATCATCTGTCACATGACACATTAAACTAGGACCATTTAGAGATAAAAGAAATATTAAGAATTTTATTAAGAAATATTAAATCACATCATATGAAAATCCAACACTGTCAAAAACAGCATGGCAACATATAACAAATGTTGTATATTATATAGACACAGATATTTACCATTTGGTTCTAATAAAACATGGTGATGCTGTAACCTGATTAATACAAATCATTACTACTAGATATATGTGTTAAATGAACATAATATTTTACATAAGTTGCCACAATCGTTTTCTCTCCTGCAATAATGATTCCACCTGTTCATCCTGGACATTATTAGATCCTTTTATAATGAACTTATTATATTTTATTGGATTGTACGTCACTATGAGCTCATAAGAAGTAGCTGAAAATGTTTGACTTTTTCCTGAATTCTTTAAAAATGTTTAATATACTCAATTTGTGTTGTTTGGATGTTTATTTATTTACTTCTGGGAGCAACTTTTAATGAACGTGAACTTATAAACTGTTAAATTTATATATGTTGAATTTATGAACTTGAAAAAGTGAAGATTCTTCATCTTTTCGATTTTTATCACATCACAATTAGTTTAAACAGTTTAAACATAGTTGATGCGCCTTATTTAACAAAAAAAAGGTCATGTGTGTAAGTGGAGGGTTAAACTTTCCTATTAATGCTATGAATTGTGACTTTATGGATGATTAATAAATATCCTGAAACTAAAACTAAAGTAGCCTTCAAAAGTCTGAATTAGTCATTTATAAGGTTATTAAAGGAGCAGGTTTGTGCAGTTTACTGCAACACTGTGCTAAAATATAAAAAAGCAAAACAGTGTCTGAGAAGTAAAATGCAGAGTTTAAGAGTTTATGGTATCAGAGAAATAAATTGCAAAGTATAGGTTGCATGATGAGTAGTGGAAATAGGATAAATAGTTCTAAAATTCATAATAAATATTCTTTAAAATCCCTCATATAACTTTATCCTTAATTTATAAACTGCTAAAAGCTTTAATTGGCATATACCAAACAACTGTGACAGGTGTGAGAGGGTTGACTAATTTAAAACAACTGGATTTTTGTTAATAAAAGGTCAATTTCAACCCGTTTAACAATGTTAATGGTTTAATAATGTGTCCTATATTATATTTAACCTGTTCTGACAACATTTTTAAAAATAAATTTATATATAAAACAAGTTAGGAAAATATTGTGGTGACATATGTGTCACATCAGGCTTTTAACCTTAAAATAGTGATAAAAATATCATGTGACATATATGTCACAATAAGAAAAATGATAAGGAGCTGCTCAATTAAATTAATGAATTCACTTATTTATGAATTAATATAGTTTCTGGAGTTAAAGTTAAAACTGTGATATATGTTGAGGAAATGCAAATAAAAAGACCAAAAGTGCAATTAAGGAAAGAAAAAAACTCATTTTCAAACGGGAAATAAATATACAATCAACGCCCAGTGTGACGTCACAGATCTCTGATTTTGGGAGTTGGTATTTCAAAATAAAAGTTTTAAAAATTTCCCAGAATTTTCCTTTAAGGGTAAATGGATGAACTTTATAGTGTTTTTTTAAAAGCGTCCAGCACCGCTTCACTACAATATTTCCGCGTGTACTGCGCATGTCCGTTTCACTTTCCGAGTGTTTCCCTGAATGTCTTCTTCTTCTGCTGAAATAACTTCAAACTCTAAACACTTTTTAAAGACGAAAACACACACACGTACACACACACTCCCGGGGGCACGAAAAAAAGTGTGTTTCGGCGTCAGAAAAGTCTGATGTGCGCTTTATTTTTAACGCCACGGTGCAGCCGGAGGGAGACAGTGAACGCAACACGAAGCTGATGGTGGAAGAAGGGAAATGTTGGAACGTCCATTCCACATTATCGTACAAAAAAAACGCTTAAAAAAGAAGCTCTACGCTACCGAGACAGCGTCTGTAGCGAGCAGCAGAGCTAATCTAAACAGAGTTGAAGTTGCTGTGACGAATAACGTTTAAAACCGGTGTTTTTTGTGATTTTTTCTCTTTATTTGAGCAGATATCTGCCTGTGCTTTTCCCCCCTTCTGCACGACTCTGACAGCGACACTTTACGTCCTTTTTTCTCGTCCTGCGCAGTGGTTTCGTTGGCTGGGCAACGGGGCCGTTGCCGCGTGGTAACCCCGAACTACTCAACGGGTTCGAACGCGGAATAAAATTTTATTTTTTTTACCTGTTATCGCTGTGAATTGTTGTATTAACCCGTTCACCCCCGGAGCTGAGGAGTCTCCGAGCGCCGCCATCT
This sequence comes from Lepturacanthus savala, assembly GCA_030544235.1. Taxonomy (NCBI): domain Eukaryota; kingdom Metazoa; phylum Chordata; class Actinopteri; order Scombriformes; family Trichiuridae; genus Lepturacanthus; species Lepturacanthus savala. Next base: position 27,038,101 of record CM060461.1, read on the forward strand.
TACCGCCACAAACAACAACATAAATGTGGCGCATGCGCCGCGACGTCTTTTCCCCCCCTCTGCCTGGCGCGAGCCCCATACGTCATCAACAGCGTTCCTACTGCATTGTGGGTAATGTAGTCCACTACGTTAAGGTCACTTTTATCGCGATTACCTGCGTTTTTCACTCAAAAGAAGTACAAAACAAAAAGACTGATGTGACATTAACTAAATATAAATGTCACGTAAGTGAATAAGTCTTAGAATATACTTATATTTTTGTAAAAGTTAGCACTTTGATTTTTTTTAAACGTTTCTAGGCATCTATTTTCATAATAGTATGGTATAATACCGTCAGCCTACCTTTTTCAATTAAACTTTATTGACAAGTTTTAGTTTAAAAAATATTCAGGCATTCAGCCAATTAATTAAATTGACATTTTTATACATAATTTTCAAATTCTTTTGAGTGAAAAGCGCAAAGACAAAAATTCACAAAATTCGGATTAAATTCTAACTATTAAGATCACTTTTATCGCGATAACTTGCGTTTTTCAGTTAAAAGAAAGATTATATAAAGAAAATGTAAATTTATTTTCAATAAAGTTTATTTGAAAAAAAATCGTAAAGAATATATCTGTCTATATTGAATGATTTTTAACTGAGTCTAATATCTGTATTTATAATGTCTAATCCTATTTTTATTGTTATTATATATTGTTATTTTATGTTAATTGTTATTATATATTGCATATACTGTATATATATATATACAACACACATATATATATATATATACAACACAACATATACAACATGCTTTAGTTTTAATTTGGTATTTAAATTAATGTAGTTGTTTATTTTATCATGTATTGTGACCTCTTGGCCAGGTCACCCTTGTAAAAGAGATCTTCATCTCAATGGGTTTTATCACCTGGTTAAATAAAGGTTAAATAAAATTAAATAATAGTTAGAATTTTTGTCTATATGTTAAGATCACTTTTATCGTGATTTTTACTCAAAAGAAGTTGAGAATTATACATAAAAATGTCAATTTAATTAATTTGTTTAAGGTTTCAATAAAGGTTATTTAAAGAGTATATCAGTCTATTTTGACAATGATTTTTAACTTAGTCTAATATTTAATTCAAATCACATTTTAATATTTTAGTTTTGTTTAGATTTAAGTCAGAATTTAGTCTAATTTTAGTTTTACTGATAATTTTCTCAAAGTTTTAATGATACTATTATACAAATAGATGCATAGAAAAGGTAAAATAAAAATCTTTTGTTATGTTTTATAGTTAGAATTTAGCCATGGAATAAAATAATAGTTAGAATTTGTCTATAAAAGTAACACTGATTTAACATTAATTGTTTTTATATCTATGTGATATATGTTTTGTTTCTGTGTAGAAATTATATTTTTCTTTTCCTATAGATTTTAAACATTTATGGTGTCATACTTTGTGGAATATATATTTAAAATGCTTGTTTATTACCTATATATTGTATGTCTATGTAGGAATATTTGTAATAAATAATCATTTTTGAGGAACATACATCACTTTAACACTGAGATGAGACGTAAAACCAGTCTTCAGTTTATAAATTATATCTAATAAATGACTCATGAACTCAGCAGTAGTGTATTTTATTGTTATTTGCATAATACATTCAGTTTCAAAACAGCTTCATCGAAGTCCAGAACCTGAAGACTCAGTTCTAACAACAATCAGCAATCATCAGAAGAAGAATTGCTCATTTTGTGACCGTTAAAGGTCTGTTGATCTTATTATTTTATTATTATCTCGCTCAAATCTGAAACGCTGCCTGGCACAAACAAAAACGAGAGGAGAGGAAGAAAAGACTTTTACATCGGGATGGTGATGATGGCACTGACTTTCTACATCATGAGTCGTCCAAACTATATTTACATATACACAAAGTGACACTTCCGATCCAAACGGCCAATTTAACGATAACTTTAGTTATAGCCAAGTATAAAATAACACGAGTTTGATTTAAAATGTATATTCCTATGAAAAATAAAAGTTAAATAAACCTATTCTAAAATACAAAACATTAGTGTTATGCTTCTTTTTTTTCCTCGTCTACAACGAGCCAATTTAACAAAGTTAAAGGTCCAATATTATAAATTTTCTTATATTGCGCAGAAAGCGCTTAGTTTAACACTTTTATTTTTACACTTGGCGATGAAATCGGATGCTGCCGCTGCTGCGGTTAATCCACAAGCGACCTTTGAACCCTGAGGTGGGAGATTAGTTTCATAGAAATGATTGTAACAGGGAGAAAAGCATTATATACAAGAGACCACGAGAATAAATCAGTGTTTTTTTTTGTTCGAGGCGGTCGTCTTAGTGGTTGATAGAAGAAATATGGCAAATAAAATAGATTTTAAGACCAAATAAGGACAATGAATGTCAGGATGTGTCACTGCTGTGTCTATACACAACATTTATAAATCTCAAAACAGGTTTAAAAATTGTCTGTGCCAACAGCATGAAGTAAACTATCTATCTTACATTAGTTAACAACACAACCTGCCTTTATGAAGTAAACTCACTGAACTTTAACGAACAAAAAACAAACATTTGTGATGTATTTAAGGTAAAAACCATTAAAAAAGGGGAAGGGTTAGTACCGCTGATTACAAAACTGCCTCCATGGACACAATTAAATGTTTTTTTTTACATTCTGATGAGTTTTATTTTACTGCAGAGGTCACTGCAGTAAAAGAAAAACAAGGAAAATAAGTCTATGAGCTGTAAAATATCCGGGAGGAGCAATACACAAGGCTGCTGGACTTCAAAAAAATATGCCCTTCATCAGTAATGAGACCATTTTATTAAACGTATTAATCTGTTTTTGCCTTAAAAAAAAAAAAAAAGTACCACTGAGCTGATTTAAAACCTGTCAAATGTTCATTTCAGATGTTTCTGTGACTTTTCTGTGAAGCGATTTAAGCCAAATTACAGCATATATAGTAATAGCAAATGATTTTCTTCTTTTTTTACACGGACTTTCCCTTTAATGTCGAGTTTTATTGGCTCTTAGACTCATCCACATGCATGCCGCCCATTTCTCTAGGAATAAAACTCACAAACCGGTCAAAACACTTTCCTCTCATATATGATAGCAGTGCATCTTCAAAATAAAATAAAATAAATAAAACATGATAAATATGACTCTTTTCCTCCCACTGCATGACAGGAAGATATGATGATAACCAACATGCAAAAAAAAAAAAAAAAAGTGCAGAGGAAATGGGGGAGGATTGGTTTCTGATATGGTTTTCACAGTTCAGATCCAGCTTAATAAATAAATAAGCTTCCACACAATAGCATAGATCGAGGTGAGTTGAGTGCATACATGCATACATGTATGTAGAGTGAGTGGAATGTAGATGTGTGCACGGATGAGGCCAGAAAGGAAGTGAATCTGTGACAGGTGGGCGGGGCTAGGCGAGGGGAACACTGTGAAGTTGGCAGGTGATGTATCTCCTTCATATATATATATATATATATATATATATATATATATATATATATATATATATATATATATATATATATATATATATATATATATATATATATATATATATATATATATATATATATGTGTAGACTGTGGCGGTTTAGAAGCGGATGAAGGTGGCGTCGATCTGGCGAACGCTGGGCAGCGCCAGCATGATCTTCCGCCGGTACTGCGGGTCTTTCTGCAGTGGGTTCCTCTCCAGGTAAACCGTCTCCAGGGACTTGGCGTTCTTCAGCTCGTCCAGATCGGACCAGTTATCGATCTGGTTATCGTTCATCTGGAGGCGGAGAAAACAAGACTGGATATAGTCAGTCAGTCGTTTTCTATACCTGCTTATTCCTCGTTAGGGTCACATGGTCTTATGGCGAGAGGCAGCCAATCACACACTCACACCTATGGGCAATTTAGAGTCTCCAATTAACCTCAGCATGTGTTTGGACTGTGGGAGGAAGCCGGAGTACCTGGTGAAAACCCACGCAGACACGGGGAGAACATGCAAACTCCACACAGAAAGGTCCCAGACCCAGGACCAAGGAGGTCTTGAACCTGTGACCTTCTTGCTGTGAGGCAACAGCGCTAACCCCTGCGCCACCGTGTCGCCCCAGGTCTGGATGTATTAAAGGTAAAATGTCTAAATCACTCTGTGTTGAACTGTGGGGATCAAACCTTTAAAAAACCACCTTAGATTCAATAATAAAACTGCAAAATCAATCTGATTACTACGCTCACACAGAGACAAATTTCTAAATTCCCATATTATGACATTTTATGGTTTTCTTTATTATAAAAAAAATCAGGAGATTCTGTATAATCTCAGAGGTTTTTGTAAAAAGATCGTTCTCGAAGTCATTCTCCTTTTGGTTTTTAAGAAAATGGCTTGTAAAGTTATTTTTTGCTGATTATCTGTTAACGTTTCATTGCATTTTTTGCTGTTACTGTGCTTTTCTGTTGCTGATCTCTTGACTTTTTAATGTTGTTTCGTTGCTTTTCTGGAAATTTGTTGCCATAAAAGCTGGAAAAGTTCATTTAGGATTAGTTTTGTGTGAAATGTCAATGCTGTTTTTGTGTTTTATGACTGAATAAACTCAAGTGAGATATTCAGTGTATAAGGGGAAACAATTACAGGTAATTGATGTATTATTAATCGATAAAATGAAATGCAAATTAGGAAATAAATGCATATTATTGTCCAAACTGAGATTATCAAATTTAAAACTGACTTAAAAGTAAAGCTGCAACTTTAGGTAATAGAAACAGTTAATTAATTAGTTGTTTGGTTCATAAAATGGTGTAAAATGTTGATTTAAAGCTGAAGATTCAACCTAAAATGTCTTTTTTAGTCCACAACTTAAAGATCATCAGTTTATTATTATAGAGACGAAAGAAACCAGGAAATAATCAGAGAAGAGAAGCTGGAACCAGAGAATTTAGACATTTTTACATTAAAAATGACTCAAATTGATTAATTGATTATCAAAATAGCTGGTAATTAATGTAAAAGTTGACAATTAATTGATTAATCGTTGCTGCTCTACTTCTCTGGTTTGTCTTTCTACAAATAAAAACATTAAAATATTAAATTTATTGATATTATTTTACAGATGGAGTAGTTTTTATAGCTGTGAAAGTATTCATGAAAAGGTGTAAGGTAAGTGTTTTTAAGTGTTAAGTGTTTTTCCTATTAGTTCTGAATTTTAATGAAATAAGTAAAAGTTCCCTTTGATATTACTAATAAAAGCATTTTATCAGTTTAACATTTATAGAAAAATGGATGAAATCCACTAAATCTCTCAGAATATCCTGATAACTTATTGTGACGAGCAGCATTTTACAGTTTAATTATTATAATAATAATAAAGACATCTATTAATAAGGCTTTAATTCCTCTGTATCGACACTGAAAACATCATAAAAAGAGCAACAATCGTGTTTAATTCCATAAATAGTCAGATATTCGTACCCAGAACTCCTGCAGCTCCGTCAGGTGACTGACGTTTTCTATTTTCTTTACTCGATTGGCTGCGATGTCCAGGGTCGTCAGCTTTTTCTGAACAGGAGGAAAAAACAGCAGAGTTTGAACGTAGGAAACTACATTTCTAAATATATTCGTCTTTTTTATAAATAAAATGAGACAAAATCAATGTCCTTCACCACTGACTGGGATGAAATGAACGCATTGTTCACTTTAGTGAATAAAAACTTTATAGAAGTTTCTTTTTTTCATCACAGACTTTTTAAATAGTGTGTGTGTGTGTGTGTGTGTGTGTGTGTGTGTGTGTATATCATCCATCAGAGCTGTCGGCACTAAATGCGGCGACGTCTGTTCCTTCATCACCAGAATCTACTCTCTGCTACTGATTTAACCTGCTGGGTTAAACACTTTATTGTAGGGAACATTCAACTCAGAGTGGTGACTCCAGTGGTGTCACTTCAAAACATGTCCCTGTGTCACACTGAACTCAACAAAGGTTCCTACCAAATAATTCCTGTGGTTACAGACGCCTGATTCATTTAGATTAAAAATACTATGAACCTGCTGTTAAAGAATAAAGAAAAAATACTAAAACTAGACTAAAATACTTTGGATTTGACTAAAATTGTATTAAAAACTTTAGATTTTCTTTAACTAAAATTTAACAAAAATATTTTGGATTTTATTTTAATAAAACTAGACTAAAATACTTTACTTTACTTTTAATACTCTACTAAAATACTTAGAATTATCTTTATCAAAAATTTTACTAAAATATTTAGAATTTTCTTTTAAAGTAAAATTAGACAAAAATATTTTGGATTTGACTAAAATTTTACTAAAATACTTTGAATTTAGATTTTCTTTTACTAAAACTAGACTAAAATACTTTCTTTACTTTTAATACCCTTTAATACTTTTCTTTTAAAGTAGAATTTTACTAAAATTTTACTAAAATACTTTGGATTTTCTGTGACTAAATTAGACTAAAATACTTTGAATTATCTTTTAAAGTAGAATTAGACTAAAATACTTTGGATTATATTTGACTAAAGTAGACTACTATACCAGGACTTTTCATTCACTAAAATGTAACTAAACAGAATAAAAGTTGACTAAATGTGACTGAAACTAATATTCGAGGCATTTGACGCGACAGCTAAAGCAACAAATCCCTGCTGCCACGTGTGGTGACCGTTAAACAGAATGTGCGACGGGTCAGTTTGGGTTCAGTCCTTTCAGAAAACTTCCTACGACTCACGTTGTTTTCCAGCCCCTCGATGACCTCGATGCCGTTGTGGCTCAGATAGAGTTCTCTCAGGTTGACCAGGTTCTGCAGACCCTCGATTTTAGTGATCCGGTTACTCTGGGAAATAAACGCACCACAAATATCATTATTCACCGATGTGTCTCCGCACAGGGTTCTTATTTTGAAAGGGATTTGTGTTCATCGTACCTGGATGCTTAGAACGGTCAAATTGTGTAAACCCTCCAGGTTCTGGAGTGAAGTTATTTTATTTGTGCCGAGGAATAAACTTTGCAAAGACGTGAGTGTATCCAGGTTCTCGATGATCTGTGAACGCAGAAGAATTAGAGAGAAACAAATGTCATTAATACTCCACATATTACAGTTATTTTCATGTGGTAATTAACTATTAAAACGACTTACAGCAAAATAAAAAATACAAAACAATTAAATACTGTGCTTTCAGTTGTATTTACAGTATTATTGGTTAATTGAATGATGAAATTCAATTAAATACTGTGTCAAATATATAAAAATATAAATATGCAATGTATTTGTGTATGTGTTATATAATTTTTTTTTTTAAAAACTACAGTAATTTACTCAATTATTTATAGGATATTTATAGGATTTATAGGATAAGTGGTTATTTTGATATTTCCTACTGTTATTTAAATAAATAATATGATTTCAACTGTAATTACAGTATTTGGTAATAAATTAATATAATTAATTGGTAATTAACTGTAAAAATAATAATAAAAAACAATTAAATGCTGTGATTTTATTTGTAATTAATGTTGGTAATTAACTGTAAAAATAATTAAAAAAAACAATTAAATGCTGTGATTTCAGTTGTAATTAATGTTGGTAATTAATTGAAAAAATAATTAAAAAAACAATTAAATGCTGTGACTTTATTTGTAATTAATGTTGGTAATTAACTGTAAAAATAATAATAATAAAACAATTAAATGCTGTGATTTCAGTTGTAATTAATGTTGGTAATTAACTGTAAAAATAATTTAAAAAAACAATTAAATGCTGTCATTTCAGTTGTAATTAATGTTGGTAATTAACTGTAAAAATAATAATAAAAAAACAATTATGTTGGTAATTAACTGTAAAAATAATTTAAAAAAACAATTAAATGCTGTGATTTCAGTTGTAATTAATGTTGGTAATTAACTGTAAAAATAATAATAAAAAAACAATTATGTTGGTAATTAACTGTAAAAATAATAATAAAAAACAATTAAATGCTGTGATTTCAGTTGTAATTAATGTTGGTAATTAACTGTAAAAATAATAATAATAAAATTATAAAAAAATAAAATATTCAGTTGTATTTATTATAAACTATACTATAAAACATTTTAAAACGTATGCAAATATTTATTTATATTTACAAATATATTCCAGCTTTATTCCAATGTATTTCCTATTTTACACCATGCATTTGAAAGAGTGTATTTCTTCCAGTGTCGTGTAGATTTGTGAAGGTTTTAACACCATTTCCTGCTGCTTTCATCGCTCCACTCCTCTGTGACGTACCCGGATGCGGTTGGAGCCCAGCTCCAGCATCTCCAGACCGGTTATATGCTCCAGGTTGGTGATGCTGCTGATTTTATTATGAAGCAGGAAAAGTTTCTTCAGCTGAGTCAACTGCTCCAAACCCTCCACCTTCCTGATGAGGTTGAAGGACACGTCCAGCTGCCTGTGGTCCAATCATAGGAATGTGATTATTGGTGCAAAGTGGATTTACGAAGGCTTTATTTATATATAGAGAGAAATATAATAATAATAATATTATAAACAGAGAGATCTGTCATCAATCATCACTAGAAGTGTGTGTATATATTGTTTTATAGGGAAATCCTGCATACTCTGCCCTCTATTACTATAGAGCCTATAATGATTCTTCAGACTTACTCCAACTCTTTGAGGTGCTGCAGGTTTTCCAGTTTGCGGACCTGATTGTCGTAGAGATCTAGTTCCTGCAGCGTGCTCAAACTGTCCAGGTTTTCTATCTTTTTGATGAGATTCTGCCGTAAGGAGAGCGTCTGTGAAAACAGAGATGATGTGTTCACTCATATAGCACCAGCTGTATTTTAGCTTAGATTAAAGGCTCTTCCAGGAATATGCAGCTGAGGAAAGGCAGGAAATTTCAGATGAGAAACAGGTTAACCAGGTACTTACTTTAGCTTTCTGTAGCACCTCCAGTCCTTCAATCTTTCCAATCCGACAGTGCACAAGATCAACATCCTAGAAGGAGTTTAGAGAATACAGACTCTAAGTAGTGCTCATAGATAAATGCACCTGATCCATATAGTTTTAGATTTAAAAAAATACAGTTTAGAAATGAAAATTAACTTTCCTTTCCTTCCTAAAATATTTTGACTTTTTTAATCATTCAACCAAAATGAGTCATTACAGAGGAACAAGTAGGGCTGAAAATAACAATAATTAACTTAAGATTAATGAGACTCTATATATAAAAAAAGAGACAAATGCTTGATTTTTCCCAGAAGGGGATCGCTTCATCTTCACATTTTTGAGCTGAGTGAATGTTTTCTGCTTGATAAAAGGCTTGACTTATAACCTTTTGCTGATTGCTGCTTCTTATGACAATTAATCAGTAAATTGTTTCAGTTCTGCTTAAACACAGAAGTTAATAAATAAGGAAATAATGACATTTTTATGACATTAACTCACCTCTTCATCTGGGTCCAGGGTTATGGTGTCCATGTCAACAGGAGACTCCTCTTTACCTTGATATAAGACAGAATAAGGCTGGTTTTAAATCATATGCCATGTAGACAGATTAAATGCTGTGTTTCATAATTACATTTATTTATCAGGGACAATGCACATTAATGAGCATTTCTGTTTCTAAATCCATATAAAAGCACTGGATTTAGCAAGAGACGTTACATAATACAGTAAACAATACACCCACAAGATCTTCTCTATGGGAAACGTCCACTTTCTGACAACATGTGTGTGTCAGGGCTGATTATGTGCTGACTTACCTGTAGTAGCAGACTGATTAGGATCCACGTCTCCATTGATGCTCTTCCTCCTGGTCTCATCATCACCAGACTCCTCAGACTCACCCCTCCGGTCAACTACAGTCAGCAGACAAACACGCGAGGAGTTTAATTTCACTACAAAGATGCACACATCACATTTAGCTGAAGCACATGTAACACGATGCAAAGGAGTCATGTGGAGTAAATTAACCAGCCTCTGTTTGGCTGTCAACAAGCTAGATTTTTAAAGAGCAGAAATAATGTTATATTGTTGTTAGCGTCTAATTAGTAGAATATAAAATCATCACAGATATCTAGAGACTCATACAAGAATATGCTGATAACCACTATTAACTATTTGTTTTATTTAATGGATTTTTCAAAGATTGAAATCTATGGTTTTGTGTTGCTATGCTAAATATTAAAGAATAGAAAGTACAAGAAAGTAATGACAGATTGACTTCAACAAAGGAAAATAAGGAAAAACAGAAACTTTCTTGGAGTTAACGAAGCTGCGTGTCTCCGTTAAGTTCAAACATTTATTCACTTTCCCATCTCTCAATATAATAATAATACCTTTATAAATATATATTGATTTGTACCTTATATATATTGTACGTGTACTATAATATTTAGATATTTCATAATAATGTATATAATGTACACACAATAGTGTGTAATTTATTTCTATTTTTCCAATAATTCCATGTTATCTTCTCACCTACCTCATACCATGTGCAGTTTACAATAACTCTGTACTAATAACAAGGTGTGTATAGGCATTTACTATGATTTTTGTTATCTATTTTCTCTGTTGGTGTTGGTATTTAGGGTGTTTTTTTTTAATTATTTACATAATTCTCTTGTGTTTATGTGTCTACAGTTTGTATTTGACGTGTTAGAGCTTCAATTTCCCTGAGGAAACCTCCCAAAGGATCAATAAAGTCCTATCTGATATAATCTAATCTAATAAATCACACAAATCTGTGTAAGATCTTAAGGGGCCACAGTAAATGAGTTGCCGGGCCAGATTTGGCCCCCGGGCCTTGGGTTTTACACATATGGCCTAAACTACAGTATTTTACAAGATAAAACTGGTATCATATGAGCGGGCAGGCTACGTTAAACAAAAGTCCAGTTTTAGTTTAATAGGACATTTAATAGGACATCACGTGTCTTTTAGCAGGTGAATTGACGTTAGCCGCTAGCTAACGCGTCTTGTTGTTAGCATATTAGCCTGTTAGCATGTTAGCTACACAGCCAGGCATGGATGTCTCTTAGCAGCGGGGGAAAACGAGCCGCTGAACTTAAATGTAAAACACACACGTTCACCCGGGTGAAGGCCACGTTACCCGGTTCACAGAGCCGCGACACGGCCGCACCTTTAACGAATTTAACGCGGCTCACCTTCCATTTCCTGGAGCTCTCCAACAGACTGGGAAGCCATGTTTTCTCCGGTGAACACGTGACGACCGCTCAGCCAATCAGGGGGAAGCGAGAACTGCAGCGGGCACAAGGGGGCGCTGACGTCACAGGAGCCGAGGGCTGCTGTGTATTACACACATGGATGGATAATATAGCACAATATAGGTTATATATAGGTTTTATAACAAAGGTTTTATAATACATCCATGATTACACACTATGTCATAATGTTAGATTCTGTACCTGTGTTATTCTTTATCTTATTCAGTACATTTCACATAGATAAATATGAATTTGAAGTCACTTAAATTAATAAAAAAACAAATAGAACTTAAAATAATACCACTTAACTACCTCGTACAGCTGTGACTGTACCAAGAACATTATTACACCTTATTCCTGACCTTTTGCACTATTCAGTAGGAAGTGTTTTATACCTTTAAAAGGGAAGTGGAAGCATTCAAAAGCTGTGAAAACCTTAGATTTATGCACCAAATTGAATATATTTATGCATTATTATTAATATTATATATATTATTATGCATATATTTATTATAGCATTATTTTAAGCCCCGTCTTTGCTTTTTTCCTGATGACTAATAAAGATATTTGAAAAAAATACTGTGTATTTATATAGTTTTAATAACAAATATGTTTTATGTATGTATGGAGAAAAATAATTATCTGTACAGAAGTTCTGCATTTAAATATTATAATAATAACGACAGCTATAATTACTATACACATAAGGTCAATATCTTACATGAAAAAAATGACAATCAGCAAATAGAATATAACATATTAATTAGTATAGATTACTGTAAATTACCCCTCAAACACTATAAACTGTTAATGCATTAATAATCAGAATAATAGAAAAATAATATAATTCTGAAAGAGGTCATTCTATACGTGTATTTTGCTGTTATTACTTAAGTAAATTAGTACTTGTAATTATGTTTACTACTATGTATTACTACTATTACTCTTATTTCAAGTATGCAAACTAGAAATAAGCTATTATTAATACTAAGAGAAAGAAGGTTAATGACAATAAGAAAAAATAATAGAAAATCAGCATTTTCATGTCAGGTTTTTTTAGATACAGGACATTTCACAGTTCAAACACCAACACTATAGCAGAATAAATGATTGAAAGAACTGTGAAATCAAACAGAAGCAGCTGAATGATTTTATATGACATGAAGCATAATGTGCTGCATCCTCCTCTCTCTCAGTGTTTATACAATCACTGCAGCTATCTCACATCGCTTCCATTTTAACACAGCGCTTGTATAGGATTGACTCTTAGTGTCAAGGCCTGGTGACGACATCAGAGCCCAAATCATTATCCTGTGGTTGGAAGAGCAAACAGCAAAGATACTGACACAAAAACATCTAATCATAGCAGCACGCATGATACATGTTTAAAAACTAAACATCACAGACGATAGAAACAGAATTCTTACTTGACCTGTTGTTGTGGAATATGCCGGCTGACAGATGCAGATGAACAAAGTGTTTATATAAAAAAAAAAAACACAAAATCCAGCTTAACTGAGTGAATGGATAAATATTAAAATAAAAGCTGTGTCACAGAATGAAGGATAAGCCTGACATTGGTTAAAATGCACTTATTAATGTTTTAAAAAGTATATGTGACAGGATGTGATGCAAAGAAAAATAACTAATGATAAATATGAAGAAATAAATAATATATAATAATAATACTGTTGTGTGGCAAAATAATGAGAGTATTACATGCATTAAAAAATGTACTGTAAAACACTTACTTTCAAATTTACAATAACTAACTGGCATTAATGATAATAATAATAATAATAATAATTAGAATGAATTAAATACTGTGCTTTTAGATGTATTTACAGTATTAAAGAAAAATAAAAAAATACTGTGTATGTGCCAGTTGTGATTACAGTAGATGATTAAATGTACAAAAGTACTGTACAATGAGCCTAATATTTAATATCTGTAGTTGTTCTATAAGAGATAATGCTGTAAACAAATAAATAAAGTCAGATAAATAACTATTAAATAATATAATAATTACCTATAAAAGAAGCCAATGTGACAGCTGTAATTACAGTAGGTGATTAAATGTAATAATAATAATAATAATAATAATAATTAGAATGAATTAAATACTGTGATTTTAGATGCATTTACAGTATTAAAGAAAAATAAAAAATACTGTGTATGTGCCAGTTGTGATTACAGTAGGTGATTAAATGTACAAAAATAAATGAATAATAAATAAATAAGTTAATAATTATAATAATAATAATAAATCCTAAATGTGTGGTTGTATAACAAGAGTATTTCATGTATAAAAATAAATAAGTACTATACAATGAGCCTAATATTTAATATCTGTAGTTGTTCTATAAGAGATAATGCTGTAAACAAATAAATAAAGTCAGATAAATAACTATTAAATTACATAATAATTACCTATAAAAGAAGCCACTGTGACAGCTGTAATTACATTAGGTGATTAAATGTAAATAAAATAAATAAATAAATAAATAAGTCAATAATAATAATAATATAGTAGTATAACAAGAGTATTTTATGTATAAAATAAGTCAGATAAATAACTATTGAATAAAAAAGGATTTTTTTTGCTTTTTATAACATTTACAGATCTTAATCCATTTTTTAAACCCTAAAGATGTATATAAATACTCTTGTATGTATGTATTTCCAGTTTTATTTAGAATATTTTCTTTAGAATTCCATGATTCTAAAATAAGCAAATATTCACAACCACTTCCAAGTTTAAATATATGATTATTTTAAAGTTTAAATGCCATAATCTTTTTTTATTTAACTAGATTTCTACTATACAGTATTATAGTAGTATAGTTCTACTAGACTAGGGCTGTTTGGTTCAGATGTTAATTAATGTGCTGAAGATTGACAAGAGTCCATAAAAAACAATCTAGACTTCATTCAATCTAGACCAAACACGTGTGGTGCCTTAAAGATAAGATCTCAGATAAGTCAGCGTATGACCGGAAGGTTATAAACACGTTCACTAACAGATTAATTCTGGGGTTTACAGATTTAAAACTCATTGCCACCACCGAGCTGCCCTTGAGCAAGGCCTTTATCAGCTGGTTGCAGCAGGCAGGTCCAGTTCTGTAGCTGTGGAATGTGATCAGGGTGTTCCTTTAAGACTGCAGCTTTCCTATAAACGACTATAATAAAACAGGAAACAAAACCAAAAGTAGTCTTCCCGGGGTCCTAAAATACTCAAATAAAATCATGATTATGTGGTAATTATATTTATGTAAATATAATAATGAATATTGCCATGATGCATTCTGAGATAAAACAAACAAAAAACATAAATAATACAGGAACAAACATGTGATACAATGCAAACTACTACAGAATCCTAAATCTAACTAATAAAATTTATGCATTAATACAAACAATATATACATTATATATATAATACATAATAAAAACTTACTATATTAACTATCTGCTACTAACTACTAACTAAAAATTAATAAAAATCACAAAATAAACAGAAATGGTAGTTTAAAAACAGCATGTTTTTATTTTTTAATAATATTTGACCTAGCATTATTGTGCATCAATAATATTGCAATGTTATATTATTATTATATTACATTATATATAATATAATAATATATATATATATATATATATATATATATATATATATATATATATATATATATATATATATATATATATATATATATATATATATATATATATATATATATATATATATATATATATATATATATATATATATATATATATATATATATATATATGCAAACTCATTTTCTGGAGAGCGTGACCAGCTTGACCTTTAAAAAAAACAACTTTATTTAAAATCTGGTCAGAATAACAACAATGATATCAAATAGACATTTAGAGAACATAAAAAAACACAAAGAACAGGAGGTCACATAGATAAAAATGAGTAAATAAATGGATTAAGTTATATAAAGAACAGAAATCAATAGTTTTTATAGCTTTATAATGTTTAATTTTTAAAATGTATTGTTAGAGAGATTATGAAAGATGGCATATTATATTATAGTATATTATAAATATATTATATAATCTTATGCAGCTTGACCTCTTCACCTGATTGACAGGTCACGCAGAGGCCCCTCCCACTCGAACCGCGACAGCCAATCAGAGGCGAGAACATTTAACGGACGCATTTAAAAGGAAGAGAAAGCGAAAAGCAGGCTAGTGTCAGCCGGAGGAGAGAGAAGGCGTTTATCCACTTGTAGTTTTATTTTATTTCAGCTCCTGTTCGGGATATATTATCTTAAATGGCTTAGAACAATCCGGGCTATTTATAACTCCGGAAACTTGTGATTATCCGTTGACGGTTGAACTTGCTGCTGCGTTTGGAAACAGGGAAAAAAACGATGAAAATGCATCTT
Organism: Lepturacanthus savala; assembly: GCA_030544235.1. Lineage (NCBI taxonomy): Eukaryota > Metazoa > Chordata > Actinopteri > Scombriformes > Trichiuridae > Lepturacanthus > Lepturacanthus savala. Next base: position 27,053,779 of record CM060461.1, read on the forward strand.
TCTGCTCTTCTCTTGTTGTTTTGGAGCCACTTGATTCGGTCTCTCCCGGTTCCTGTAGGTAAGAAACGCGTATTTTCGCATTTTAATTAGAAAAAAAAACATATAATATTAGTTTAACAAGAGAAAGATATGATAACGATATTAACTGCTCTCACTTTAACAGGACAAATACAACTGGATTCATATTTAAAGGAGAGTATAACAAGTCATTGTTGGTTTTTAACCATAAAAAGCTGCTTCACACTTATTTATGATGCCATATATATATTAATTAAACTAAAATAAATATATCAAATTAAATAATCCACATACACAATAATAAAACAGGTAGTTTCTGAGTAAATGTACTTGTAATATTGATCTGTTAGCTAAGCTAATTTTGATAGTATATTACTTATTACTGATGAATATGTAGTAGGAAATCAGACATTTTTCAAGAATTTTGAAGCCCAATAGTGGAATGACCCATTCTAATGGTGGCATTGTATTGATATTAGGTTCTATCAGCCTTCCTGTTTATTTTAGACCTCCACAGATTAAAATATAAACATAGATAGGTTTAGAGCTGCAGTGATAAGTCAATTAATCGATTAGTTGTCAACTGTTACATTAATCAACGACTATTTTAATAATCGATTAATCAATGAGTCATTTCTAAGAAGAAAATGTCCAAATTCTCTGGTTCCAGCTTCTCAAATCTGATTATTTTCTGGTTTCTTTAGTCTTCTCTGATAATAAACTGATCTTCAGCTTTGGGAAAACAGTGATCGATATTTTACACTGTTTGATGAACCAAACAACTAATTATTTTAAAATATTCTGTATATATTTTAGTTATATTGAACAAAGAGTCTTTGAATATGAATGTGATATAGAGATACAATTGATTAGTTGTCAACTATTACATTAATCACCAACTATTTTGATAATCTATTATTTTTTGAGTCATTTTTAAGAAGAAATGTCCAAATTCTCTGGTTCTAGCTTCTCAAATCTGACTATTTTCTGGTTTCTTTAGTGTTTTGTAACATTGATCTTTAGGTTCTGGACAAAAAAAGCCATTTTAAGGTAGAATATTCAACTCTACTAATTCTTTTTAAAGAAATCAGTATATATTTTAGTTATATTGAACAAAGTCTTTAGATAGATCTCGAACTACAGCAAATATTCAATTAATCAATTGGTTAAATTAATCGCCAACTATTTTACTACTACTATTAATCAATTTGAGCCATTTTAAAGAAGAAATCGGCCAAATTCTCTGGTTCCAGCTCCTCTTCTCTGATTATTTTCTGGTTTCTTTAGTCTTTGATATTTTAGGTTGAATCTTCAGCTTTGGGAAACTGTTTTACACCATTTTATAAACCATTTCAATAATCAACCATCAAAATAGAGGTTAGTTAGTTGCAGGTCTGATTAAACTCTAAGAGGTCAAACTGGTAAAACAATGTATGCAAATCTGCATTTCACTAATTCTATTTGACAAATAACATGACTATTTATAGTACAGATAACCTAACATTGTGGGAGACCTATACAAACTTATTTTTCAAAGGATTTGAGTTGTTTTTAACCTGTTTATACTACCTAAGCATTTCTAAGCAAACACATTCCTCTCCCATTAGATACCATCTTAGTTCAGGTCCAGCAGTGGGGAGTGGTGGGTGCCCAGCAGGTCGCGGAGCAGGTCCTCCTCAATGGAGTCTCTTTCACTGGCCCCAGCAAGGAAGTGAGCCGCATCATCCAGACCATGTCAGCTGACTCGTTCCTCCCGGCGCTCAGGGCCGTCAACCAGAGCACTCTATCCGGTGAGAAAACCTGAACCGAACGTGTCAAACCCTTTTCTGCGGCCCCGCGAGAGCTTTCACAGACTTCAATTTATCAAGAAATGGGGGGGAAAAGCAAATGTTTAAACTTAAAGGAGCCACACTGGTCACATGCCTCAGGTTTTAAGGTGCGTTTAAGTCCACTTTGTTAACCCTAAATCAGGCACTAGTGGAAAATAAATTGCACCCTGGGAAAAATACTTCCACGTTAATATATATATTCTCAATATTTTGACTTCTATCTCCCAGGATATGTTGACCTATTAACCTTTAAATGGATAATAAACATGTTAATGTTCAATTTGATGACAATAAACTATACATTGTTGTATTTTTTTGTCATTTACAGTAGAAATAGAACTTTTAAAGGTGCTTTTACTCATTTTTAACAATCAAAGACTTTAATAAACACCTACTACAGGTCTTTAAAGAGTGTGTATTTCCTTGTGTTTAAGAGTTTACTCTAAAATCTTTTTCTGAATTAGCCATGAAGGTAACAGGAAAGCTTCAGTTTTTTCCTTATTTTCCTTTGTTGAAGTACATCTGTCATTACTTTCTTGCTCTTTCACTGTTTAATATTCAGCATAGCAATGCAAAACCATAGATTCCAATCTTTGAATAATCCATAAAATAAATAAATAATATTTTTAATAGTGACTATCAGCATATTCCTGTAAGAGTCTCTAGATGTCTGAGATAAATTTACATGTTTTGCTGCAACATTTTTATTAAAAAGATGCTAATTTCTGCATCAGCATATATTAATTCTATTAAAAAAACTTACTTACAACTAAATTATTAGTTAAAATGATTCAGACACTATAATAAGTAGATGCATATATGATATTTACAAGTTGCCCCAGATCGCTGATGTGGCCCGGGATGAAACTGAGTTTGACACCTCTGATTAGATTAGAAACAATTAATTTAGATTAGATAGGACTTTATTGATTAGATAGGACTTTGGAAGGTTCCTCAGGGAAATTGAAGTTCCAACACATCACGTATGGACTGTTATAAAACTATAGACAGTAAAAGTAAAGGTCTATACACACCTTGTTATTGCTACATGGTGATCAGCATAGCAATATACATCATTATGAATTATATAAAGATTATAGTACAAGTATAATAGATATAAGGTACAAGTCAAGATATGGAGGTTGTTTAAAAACAGTTAAAGTGTTTTTTTAGGGAGTTTTTCCTTTTGTGATGTGAGGGTCTAAGACACAGGTGTCAAACCCAAGGCCCGGGGGCCAAATCTGGCCCGGCACCTCATTTTCTGTGGCCTCTTATCTAATCGCCATTCTCTCTTCCCTTCAGGAAACCACACTGTCCTGAGGTCCCGGGAGTGTATTCTGGAAGGTTCCCAGCTGCACTCCAGTGACCGGGTGTTCTATGACGGGGACCTGTACCTGACGCTGGACTACAGCGACGCCTGGACCGCCCACACGCCTCAGGCCCTGGCCCTGAAGGCCCAGTGGGGTCCGGCCGATCAGCGAGCCAAGAACGAGAGGCTGCGTCTGCAGGAGGGCTGCATCAAGCTGATGAAGGAGCTACGCTTCTCTGTGGAGCACTCAGGTCAGTTCTGATAAACCCCGATATATCCTAGACCACTGTCACCCTGATATATCCTAGACCACTGTCTGTTACCCTGATATATCCTAGACCACTGTCTGTTACCCTGATATATCCTAGACCACTGTCTGTTACCCTGATATATCCTAGACCACTGTCACCCTGATATATCCTAGACCACTGTCACCCTGATATATCCTAGACCACTGTCAGTTACCCTGATATATCCTAGACCACTGTCTGTTACCCTGATATATCCTAGACCACTGTCACCCTGATATATCCTAGACCACTGTCTGTCACCCTGATATATCCTAGACCACTGTTACCCTGATATATCCTAGACCACTGTCACCCTGATATATCCTAGACCACTGTCTGTTACCCTGATATATCCTAGACCACTGTCACCCTGATATATCCTAGACCACTGTCTGTCACCCTGATATATCCTAGACCACTGTTACCCTGATATATCCTAGACCGCTGTCACCCTGATATATCCTAGACCACTGTTACCCTGATATATCCTAGACCGCTGTCACCCTGATATATCCTAGACCGCTGTCTGTTACCCTGATATATCCTAGACCACTGTCACCCTGATATGTCCTAGACCGCTTTCACCCTGATATATCCTAGACCGCTTTCACCCTGATATATCCTAGACCACTGTCTGTCACCCTGATATATCCTAGACCACTGTCACCCTGATATATCCTAGACCGCTGTTACCCTGATATATCCTAGACCGCTTTCACCCTGATATATCCTAGACCACTGTCTGTCACCCTGATATATCCTAGACCACTGTCACCCTGATATATCCTAGACTACTGTTACCCTGATATATCCTAGACTGCTGTCACCCTGATATATCCTAGACCGCTGTTACCCTGATATATCCTAGACCGCTGTCACCCTGATATATCCTAGACCACTGTCTGTCACCCTGATATATCCTAGACCGCTGTCTGTCACCCTGATATATCCTAGACCGCTGTCTGTCACCCTGATATATCCTAGACCGCCGTTACCCTGATATATCCTAGACCGCCGTTACCCTGATATATCCTAGACCACTGTTACCATGATATATCCTAGACCACTGTTACCATGATATATCCTAGACCGCTTTCACCCTGATATATCCTAGACCACTGTCTGTCACCCTGATATATCCTAGACCACTGTCACCCTGATATATCCTAGACCACTGTTACCATGATATATCCTAGACCACTGTCCTCATGTTGGGTCACCAGCTGATGACCTACTGAGGCCCGGGAGGGGAAGTCTTCTTCTTCTTCTTCTTCTCTACTAGATAATTTTATGACAAAAAGAACTCCATAACCTGCCTCTCTGATGTTCCAGGTCTCTGTCCTCTCCAGCCAAACCAACTCTTTATCTTATCTTATACATTTTATAACCTAAAAGCCATCAAACCCACCAGAGTCCTCCTGTGTCCACCTAGTTACCTTCAGGTTATCTACACTAGTCCAGCACTTTTAACTTTAACCTTTGACCTGGGTTTATGCCTTTTTAAATACAGACCCACATTCTACAGACGCCTGATTTCACAAGAACACACTTTTATCTCAACAAGAACTATAGTGATGTAATGGACAAGTAAGTTGGTAATTCATAGTGTTTTATATAAAACATTAAGATGCAATTTAAAACATCAATAATTTAGAACAAAACAAGAGAAAACAGAAAATATCAGGACAAAATTCTCTAATGACTGATTAAAGCTCGTTATACAAGAGACAATTATACTTCCTAGTATTAATATATATAATATAAAGAATATTATCCATATAAATAATAATTCTTTTATTATTTACACTTTATTTCAGTTTATTATGTTACATGATCTGTATAACTCTACATAAACATCTAGTTTACACTATTATATCATTAATATTATCAATATAAATAACTATTACTAGTACTAATATAGTAATTATGAATGAAAATGACATTACTGTTATTTGCATATTGATATGAGTGATAGAGGGGATGAATGGTAAATGACTCTTAGATGTTCAAAACAAATAAACTATATTTTCTATAAAGGGTTTGTAGTGGATGGATTGTGGAGGCAGCTGATGCTAAATGAACATGAAGCTCTTATAGAATAAATCCGTAGGTTTGTCCGTCAGGTCATAACTTGTCGTCTCCTCCTAGTTCCAGCGGTCAGTTTGCCTCAGCTTCTCATCCCCATCCTGGCGGTTGTGGCCTTCACTGGACTCGCGACCATCAGCTTCCTCCTCTCCAAGAAAAGTGAGTAAACCTTCGCTTCCCGCCTGGATAACGGCGACAACAACAAGTCCAGCCGCACGTCCTCCACGTTCTCACACAGGCCCGCGTTATAAAATGTGTCTCGTCACATGGTTTTTGGTATGGACTCTCGCACTCATGAGGAAATTCTAACGCAGGGTCATGTGTTTTGTGTTTCTCTCTGGTTTAGGTATGGGCCTCCCTGGAGGTAAGAAAACAACTCTCCTTATCTTCCCTTTTATCCTCTTATCAGCTAATTATCTCTGATTGAAGTTAAAATGATGAGACAACAAGCTCATGTATTTTTTATATACCTTTTATTCCCTCTGATACTCCACTTTTATTACAACTGCCTGTTTTGGTTTCTGTCAGGTGTTATTGGCTCGGTTATACATTACCCCAGTGACATGGCCCAAATTCCTCAAGAACCGAGTGGCTCCGGCTACCAAACTCTGTCCGAGTGACGGCTTCACGATGCAGCTCAGTTATTTACGACTGCCGTTGAACGTCCACCCGCTGATTTAATCCTCCGGTCCTCGTCCACTGGCCTCCATGAATGTAACCTCGCCGAGTTACCAACAGCCTGCTGTAATGAAACCAAAAGTGTTGTCTGGCTTCAGGCCACATGATTTGATGCACTTTAATCTGCATGTTTCACACTTCACGCTGCTGCTCCTACGGTCTAATAAGCATGCACGCACGGATAAATAAGAAAAATAGTCCTGTAAATATTTTCACTGCCTGCAATAAGCCTGTTTTTATACATCTAAGAACCATACGGTGCAGTTTATGTATATTATATAAATTATTTTGTCACTCACAACACTCTGCCAAATACACACTTTGATGCAGCTATCCATGAGTCTGTCTGTGATGTTTGAGCTGTAATATCTCATTTGTTTTTTCTTCCTCTTTTATTTATGTGAATTGTACAGAAACACTTTTATACTTATGCATAAATAAACTAATAAGATTTTAAGGAGAACCTGAAGTGTTCAGACAAATGTTTTATAAAAACTTATCAAATTGTAAAAAAGGGAAGAGGGGATAAAAACATTTTAGCGTGTAGCAAGAGCCCACAAGCTTTCCAAAAATACTAATAAAGCTAATATATATATTAAAGATGGTACTGGATAATGAACATTTGTTAAGTAATACCATTAATTATACTCTGGGGATACACAGATTTACATAGGAAAACATCTAAAGTATTTGGAGCATACATCCTAATTAATAACTTAATTAACTATATTTCAGTACATGCCCAACTGTTATTTAATGGAACATCACATCTACTCTCATCTACTTGGTACCAGAATCACTGTTAATTAAAAAGAAGGAAAAGGTGGAATTAAATAAATGTATAAAATATAGACAATGGATTTATCTGAAAAGCTTCATTTATTAAAACATACTGTACAAGTGTCCTGCAGAAATCTTCCCTGAGCCTGAATCTCCTTTATTTTTTACTTTTTCTCTCCATTGTTAACTTGAATTTTCAATAAATCTATAGATTTGAATAGGGTGGGATGGGGAGGCAGCAAAAAGTAACATAAATTATGAATGTTATATGTGAGCAAATGTAATTTTATACCAAACGTATTCCTGCAATAAAATATTAAAAGAATCTTTGTCATTTTTTATGTAGATTTCCTTTTTATTTCTCATTTATTGATATTTTATTCTATAGCAGTAGCATTATTATAGCTGTGGGCTTTAATTTTGTGAATAATCAAGTTATTTTTGAGAAAATCAACAGAAACAGTGAATAATCAGCACAATATATAATTAACAGAGGATGAAGACATCAGGCTGATCTCAGGTAGAAAGTAGAGTTTCAGAAAGTTTCACATCAAACATGAAGGTTTATTTCAAATCACATTGTGTATAGATGTGTTTATTATCACTTTTCTAGCTTTTCCTGTTTTAAACAATGTGCGTCAGAGCTTGATCCAAACAGAAAGACGTCGTTACTTTAGTTTTCGCAGGAAATCCGGTACCAAGATAACACGGTGTTATTTTATTTATAAAAGGATATGGCGTCTGCTGTGTGTGCAGATTTAAGTCAAAACAGGACTTCTGGACACATTATAAAGTGCACACAATGATTTAGTTAATATTACACCATGATTACTCATCTACTAAAACACTAGATTAAGATACACGTCCTATATTCAACAAAAACTGGAATAGAAAAAGTGTAAATGACAAAATCCTGCTGAATAATGTGCATAATCAGGTGCAACTTTTTTATAATGCATGAAATTAATCGCTATCTTATTATATTAGTATTATAAATACCAATTAAATCGGTCTAACTGTAGCTGTCTGGTAGTTTTTGACTATTAATCAGATTAAAAAATGAAGAGAAATGCTGTTTATTGTGAAACAGCTGAGGTCATTTGAATGTGCCGCGAAGTCATAAGATACGAGGCCGCACTTAAAGAAAAGTGAGATGAGATGCTCATACCAAAGTAAATCAATAGTTTGTCCCTGCTGCTGTTGCCATGTCTACATGCAAAACACACACACACACACACACACACACACACACACACACACACACACACACACACACACACACTTTTTCAACTCTTGTTGACCTGATGTACCCAGGTTCCTTTAACAGATGAATCATAATCAGACAAGAAAATGTGACTAAATGAGATGTAAATAGATAAAGGAGTGGAATATGATGTCATCCTTAAAAAGTAGGATGAACTAAGAGAATAAATGTGTGTTTTTGTGTGTATAGTCATAAGCACATCAGTGTGATATACTGTTTTATAACACTGGTGTTTGTATGATAAAAATCAATAAAGACATTGTTTTTTTTTTTAAAGTGTCATGTCACATGATTTCATCATGAGAAAAATACAGCATAAAGACGGGTCATGTGTTTTGTCTTTTTCTCTCATGCTCTGCTTCATGTATGGGAAAATCTGGAGGTGATGAAACAACACGCGCTGTGTTCTCTCTAGTTTCCCTACACTTCAGTTAATGTCATTTAAAGCTAGTTTCCAGTAAACTGTAAATGTGTGTGGTCTGAGTTTGAAGCCACATTAGTAATATATTCCTTTGGGGTAAATAATTCTTTGTGATACTGTTTGTCTATATTTTATTGAGATAAAACTGTTTATATTGTACAAAAATAGACTTTTTCTGTTATATTTATTTAGCCTACTTCATATGCAGTGGTGGTAAAATACTCAGATCCTTTATTTGAGTAAAAGTAGAAATACTCTCATAAAAAAAATACTCAATGTGAGTATTACCAGTAAAAATGTATTTTTACTTTTAGTTTATCAATGTGAAGCCAATTTAAGATATTTTGGACTACTATTATGGGCTATTCAAATATATTAATGTTATGTAAAATATTTACATTTTTATCTGAAAAGTGGAGTGAAAGTATAAATAGGAATCAGCTTGAAATACTCAAGTAAAGTATAAGTAACTCAAAATTGTATTGTAGTAAATGAGGAAATGTATTTAGTTACTTACCAAATGCATTTTTTGGATTTTAAAAGTTTAGTATTTTACATTTTACTTTCTATAAAGGGTTTAAACCAACAGATGGCGACATATTTTCTCAGGGAGACTTATTTTGAAACGCAACTCTAACAGGAAGTTCCCTCCACCAATCACGTACGAGCATTCGGAAACGTTACCATAGCGATAACGGCAGCTCATTTGAACGGACCAATCGCTGGGCCGCTTTTTGGTATTTAAACGGTGTGGCGTCATCGTCACGAAATTCAAAAATTAGCTTAGAAAACGAGAAGAGAAGGACGCTGTGAAACGTGTTGGAAGTTGTTTGGCTGCTTTGTTTTGGACTGACGGACCACAGCGGAGCTTCTTTAATAATTAAGGTAACTTTTAATGCAGTTTACGCTGTGAAATTAACGCCATTTTGTGTTCCTGTTCGTTAACGTTACTCGACGGTTGATTAACGCAGCTGCGTTTAAGCGAGGTCATTTTAGCTAACGTGAAACTAATGTTAATACTATCTTAAACCTACTCATTATATATTTTAATCCTTTTTAATATCTCGACTTGTACCTTATATTTATTATACTATAATCTTTATGTATTTATACAATTCATAATGTCCTACCTCATACCATATGCACTTAATAGCCATGTAGGTGTCTATAGGCATTTACTTTTATTTTTATTATCTATTAATTGTCTCTGTTGGTGTTTAGTGTCTTTTTTTTTTTTTTTTTTTACATATTTCTCGTGTTTGTCTATAGTTTTATAACACTGCTGTATGTGATGTGTTGGAATTTCCCTCAGGGAACCACACAAAGGATCAATAAAGTCTTATATAATGTGCAATAATCTATCCTACTAATGCAGAGTATCTATCTTGTGTATATATGGTGCATCTATCTTATATTATATTGTGTTTTTATATGTAGTCTGTGTGCAATCTTTTCTGCAATGCAGTTTCCCCACTGTGGGACAAACGATTGATTAGATTATCTTAAACTGAAATGAACTCCTCTGCCTCATCCCCACTAAAATATTGCTAACCTAACAAGCTACGCCCAGTTTGCAGCCACTTTATTTACATGAAAACCAGGTTTGTCAGTGATATCAGCCACCTGTAACCTATAGATTGTTTTATTGCTCTGTTTCGATGTTCAGGTCGTCTAAAAGCTCAGCGTGATGGCGCAGTTCCGGTTTGAGAACGACATCCACAGCATCCTGAAGCTGGACATGCCCCTCACCAACGCTCCCATGGCTAGGTGGCAGAGGAAAGCCACCTCCTCGGACACCGGCGGCCTGTCGCCTGGCAAAACCCCCAATGTGTCTCTGAGTTCATCAAAAACGCCCAGTAAAACACCAGGTAAGGTCCACACCATGCAGCTCCAACCATGTTCAGGCTGGATCTAGTGGTGAGGCCTCAAAGCACGGAGGGTTTAACTATTGTGCTGAGAAAGATTCAAAGCTTTGAGACTTCAGTGATGGTGACATCTGGTGGAAACTGAAGCATGGCAGCCTCTAAAGAACACGACCGAAGGCATGGTTTCAATGCTATGGCAGCAATGGAAGTTCAGGAAAGGCTGTATGGTCATTAGTGTTTTATTCATACAAAATCATGTATGCAGATGCTCTCCTCCATATTCTAAAACACATCCCAGATTAACCCATAGAATAAATGCAAGTTTAATTGTTAAATGTAGGTTAAGGGTTTAATTAAAGCTTTACAGTTTATTTAAAAGTCCCTAACAGTATTAGACACCCTTCATACAAATGATCATAGTGTCTGAATTCAGAAATGTTTTGTGTGAAATGTTAAGGAAAACTTCCAAAGATAATGGTTGTAATTTGAGGACTTGTATGGCTGATTTTGAAAGATGTTTTGCATCAGAAGCAAACAAGTTATTTGCCTTCACAGGTGTTTATTGAGAAATAATCTGTCGAACCTGTCCAGCAGTCATTGGCTCATAATGCATTGAAACCATCAGACAATGACACACACTTGCAGACAATGAGTCACTGAAAAGCATAACATGAATTTATTAATACAAGCTCAACAGTGTTAAATCTCTCACTCCAAAGCCTCTGTATTATTTGAACATCACTAGCTGTACATTTACAAATGTTAACCACAGGACTTCATTTTTTTAATTATAGGCAAAAACAAAAAACAGACTCCTTCCAAGATGGGAGGTGACCGCTTCATTCCCACCAGGAACAGCAAACAGATGGACGTGGCCAGTTTCCTGCTCACTAAACCGAATGAGCCGGTGGATGCAAATAATGGAGCACCGGTAAGGTGATTTTTAAAAAAGGAAAGCAAACAAATTTTGTCTAAACTTAATGCATTTTTAATGAAAAACATGTCTTTCTGCAGGAAAGAAAAGCCTGGTCCATGTCACTGAACGGGTACAACATTGATGATGCTAAGATCTTACATATTGGTGGGAAGCCGCTGAACGCTCCAGAAGGTGAGAACACGCACGTCAAGATGCATAAAAGCTGTGGTTTAAAAAGGTTGCTGCACCTTATATTGATTTCTGAACTCTTAATGAGTTTTAGGTCTTAAAACATTGCAGCTTTTGTAGTTTTCTGCAAATAAATGCTCTAAATGATATTTTTATTTTGGGGAGATGTTAACGGTTTATAGAATCAAGGGCAACATATGCATATTGAGGACGTTATATATAATTTTCCAACTCCTGGTTTAATTTACAGGGTATCAGAACAACTTGAAAGTCCTCTACAGCCAGGGTGCGACTCCAGCCTCCTTAAAAAAGACCAGATATATTTCCACAACTCCTGACAGAGTTCTGGACGCTCCGCAGCTTCGAAATGATTTCTGTAAGTTGAATATTCTCATTCATCCAGGATGTTTTCTCTTTCAAATTGAAACTGGACTTGACAGTTTCACCTTCCTGGACAAACAAGTCTAGCTGCCTACAGTTAAAGTAGGATTATAGATTTTGTGACCACAGCAATCCTCCTTCCCCAGATCTGAATCTGCTCGACTGGAGCAGCAGAAACGTCCTGGCCGTGGCTCTACATAACAGCGTGTACCTGTGGGACGCCACCGAAGGAGACATCATCCTCCTGATGAAGCTGGAGTCCGAGGAGGACTACATCAGCTCCCTGTCCTGGACGAAGGAGGGCAGCTACCTCGCCATCGGCACCAGTGACTGCAAAGTTCAGGTCACTGATAAAACCTCAGTCTTGTTTCATAATGCCACACAATTTAAATAGTCTTATCTTTGCTTTAATGTCATGTTTGTTTCATCAGCTCTGGGATGTTGAAAGCCAGAAGCGTCTTCGCAGCATGGAGAGTCACACAGCGAGGGTCGGCAGCATGAGCTGGAACGAACACATCCTGTCCAGGTACAGCTGCAGGTCTTTAACTGAATGATTAACGGGTTTCCTGTTAAATGCATTAAACTCTTGCGTTTAGAATTAGCTTAAAAAAAAAGTCTAGACTTTGGCTATCTGGGTCTTAACTTCCCTGAACTACAACAGGTGATTTAGTAAAACTTCATATGGGCTCACTTAATGCCTGAACATATTCACTAAAAATCAATTAATAGACTCTTTAATCATACTCCAACTACTGCAAGTGAAGGTTTAGTTATTTAAAATTTTATATGGATGTACCTTTTTAATAAAAGGTACAAAGAACTGAAAACTTGATGATTAACTCCAAATAAAATGCATGCTACAAACTACCCTTAGATTCTAGGTGGATTTAATATTTCAAACTTATCACATTTTTAGGTATTCAATTTAATTTCATGTCAAAAAATGACTGGTATTAACAAATAAAAGGACTTTTAAATCACATGAACTCAAAATGTACAGAGACCCGATGATGCTGCTTAAAAAGCATGAATTAGTTTCCCAGTGGGTCTGTGAAATGGGTGTTTTTATATAAAAGATCTTGAATTTAACTTTAAACCTGTATTTCATAGAGCATAATGTAACTTATTGTCCTCCAGTGGCGCCAGATCTGGACAGATCCACCACCATGACGTGAGGGTGGCTGACCATCACATCTTCACTCTGACCGGTCACACTCAGGAGGTCTGCGGTCTGACGTGGTCTCCGGACGGCCGCTACCTGGCCAGCGGCGGGAACGACAACCTGGTCCACGTCTGGCCCAGAGTTCAGGGAGGCAGCGCCGACAGCGGCTCAGTCCACCGCTGGACTGAACACCAGGGAGCGGTCAAGGTGAATGAATTCAGTTTAAATGAGACCTGATTTAATATCCAGGAACACAGTGGTGTTATGTTATAGCTGTCTCTGGTTTAATATTGGAAAAGTATTAACATTCTTGGTATATTCAAACAGTTCAAGGAAGAGATTTGACCCATGAATGAATAAAAATTTTCAATTTAAGGAGCAGCCAATCAAAGATTAGATTAGAGAAGACTTTATTGATCCTTTGTGCTGGAGCTTCTATTTCCCTGAGGAAACCTCCCAGTCACATACAGACTGTTATAACTATAGACACATAAGATAAACATGTAAATAAAAATGGATAACAAAATAAAAGCCTTTATGAGTGCACATGGTTGTGGAAGGAGAGTAGATGATTGCACATGAAATTATTGGAGAAATATAAATTATACATGGTTGCATATTACAGTAAAGATATTAAATGTCATTCCTGATTGGGTAGGGAACACTGCTTATCAGATTCTTGTAATGCACAAAATGCATATGAATGTCACTATAGATGCAAAATTATAATTAAACAGCTGCACATGATTAAATTTCTGTTGTGTAGAAACACCAGGACCAGCCACAGCATTTCCCACAACTCCCCTCGGTTAATCTTTCAGTTTTAAATAGATTTCTGTGAAATCTGACAGATTTAAAACAACAAAAAAACTCAACTCTCATAAACTGCTGAATTGGCAAAAATTAAATACAATTAACAGAAGTTTAAAAAAAATGACAGGAAAAGTCTTGTATAAAAGTTTGTTCTATAAAATCCTTGTTAGTCCCACAGTGGGCAAATTTCTATAATTGCATCAAAGTGAACAGCAAACATACAAAATGTAAAGTGAACTTGCAAATAAAAAAATATAGGTAATTTGACACTTGAATATTAAGAACACAAACTAAAGGGGAAACTGTCAGTGAAGTTTTATGGACAGAAAATGCAAATATGCAATATAGGAAATAAAAATGTAGGCAATTTTATATGCAAATATTAAGAACATGACTAAAGGGGGAACTGTCAGTGAACAGAACCGATGTAATCATAAATCTGTTAAATTTAACAAGTACTGTTCTGTTTTAGGCTTTAGCCTGGTGTCCATGGCAACCAGCCATCCTGGCGTCAGGAGGCGGCACCAGCGACCGTCACATCCGCATCTGGAACGTGAACAGCGGCTCCTGTCTCACGTCACTGGACACTCAGTCTCAGGTAAATCACTGATCTGGTGTTTAACACATTTCTAGTAGATTGAAGCCTGTGGCTGTTTTATACGTCTTAAATGTTGCTCATACAGCTTTTCTAATGAAGTGGACAAAAGCCTTTAAGCAAATTAAGTTTCCAACTGTTTCCTGTCACATGACATTTAACTTCCTGTCCTCAGAACATAAAGGCATCATTTTTATTTAGATTATGATGATCAACCTGTGTGTGTGTATATCTAATCATCCAACTCTCTAGAATAATCCCCCAAAAATAATTTTGTACATGGGATAAATGTGGTGTTTATGGGCAGATTTGTGCAAGAAGCAACTATTTAACCATTAAAATGCTGTTTTCTACAAAGGAAATGGGTAAAATGAGTTGAAGATAGATAGAACTGATGAGCTCTTTTCTTTAATTGCAATTTTTTTCCCCAGATTTCCTCCATGGTGTTCTCTCCAAACTACAAGGAGCTGGTTTCTGCTCACGGTTACGCCCACAACAACGTCACCATCTGGAAATACCCGTCTCTGACCAGAGTCATCGACCTCAACGGTATTAACCTGCGTCTAGTCGACTTATCTGTTAGACTTTATATCTGTGGTTGGTCCTTTTTCACTCAAAGACCCTTAAACTCACCAGAACGAGACCAGAAGTTGAGGCCATAATTATGGGACTAAAACTACCATAATTAAGAATAAATACATTACACTACTTATAACTTATGGATATTATTTACAGGAGTGTATGAAATCTAGATCATATCATTTAACTTGTTTTAGTCATATATATTAATGTCAATATATGAGAATTAAATGTGCAAAGGGGAAAAATACACAAATGGGACATTTATTTTAAACTATAGCAGTTCTCTATGCAGATGGTTCTACATTCTATCATTGCATTGTGGAAATGTGTATTTTTATTTTCTGGGGTCCCCCTGGCACCTGTTCGAGGACCCCTAGGGGTCCCCACACCCCACTTTGAGAACCACTGCGTTATACCTCCTGTGAATTTTAACATCATCCTTCGTTTCAGGCCATGACGACCGGGTCCTGAGTCTGACTCTGAGTCCTGATGGATCCACCGTTGCCACGGTAGCGGGAGACGAGACGATCCGCCTGTGGAAAAGCTTCGAGATGGATCCCGTTAAAAAGACCAAGGATAAAGGAGCCAGGTCCACCAGCAGCATCCTCCACCAGTCCATCAGATGATTTTATTAGTTTGTTTTTTTGTTCTATGATTGAGATGTTTTTATTTAACCCACAATAAAGATTTCCATCCTGTGTTTCATCCATAACTGATCTGGTTTAACTGTGTAAACCTCAACTATAATTAACAAACTATAGTTGTTCAATGTATTTATGATGTTCAGTCAGCTTGTATTGTATAAACAGTGAATTGTGTACATTGTACTTTATGAATAAATTGTTTTTACAATTTCTGCATTGAGTATTGACTTATATTGTTGAAGATTAAGGTTTAAAATGTGAAACAAAAGGTAAAAACAAGTTTATTCCACTACTGACCTGAGGTTTTCAGAACACATGAAGCTCATTTTCTTAATGATTAAGGTGTTTTTCAAAAGTGATCTTCCCAAACTATAGGTAGCTAATTTAAATATCATGTTTTAGTTGATTTAATTAAATGCTGGGATTTTATGACCTTATTCTGCACAACAGTAACTAAAATAAAAGGATGTATAGTTTAGAACGTTGCAGTCCAGACTTGTTTGTGCTTACAAAATTAGATTTATAGTAAAATCCTCAGTATAGAAATGAGTTTTTAAATTAAACTCAAGATAATGGAGGATGGTTATTGCAAAATTATTCCTAAATGCTGCAACAAAGAAGGTAAAACATGACTTCAGAAAAAGCAATTGGTCTTCTTCCCTTAATTTCAAAATAAAAGCCTGAGATTAACTGACTCAGTTTGTGGCTTCACTCACAGAATTTACCCTCAATTTTTTTTATTCATAAAACATGTTTACTACATAAACATAAATTGCACCATTCACTGTGTTTTGCAGTTTTTAAAGGTTCCAAACGGTAAAAATTGTCCATTCATGTAATCAACAGCATGTTTAGGTTAATAAATATTTACCTTTTTATTAAGTCCAAATATATAAGATATTTCTACTAACTCAATGCACAATTTGCACTTAGAAAACAGATTAATCTACAACAAATAAAATAATTGAACAGTCAAAATTGCAAAAAAAAAGAAATCAATACTGTAATATACAGTTTAAAAAAAAACCTTTCCAACATTCTTTAAAATTGAAAAAGTTCCATACAATAAAAATAATTTGTTGGGTGAACATAGAAAAAACATTAAATTATATATTATAAAATCATGTTAATTGAACAAGAAGTAGTTTTGTTGAGTGTGTCATTTTAAATAAAGTTGTACCAACCCCATTAATTTGGGTCAACCACACTTAAATAAAACATGTTGAACTAACATGAAAAAGTTATGTTGGGTTAACTTTAACTTTTTAATTAAGTTAATATGACATTTCAAGTTAAGTTGGATTTACTCCTTGTAATTATGTCGACCCAGAATATTTACAAAAAATTGCTTAAATTAAAAAAAATTAATTGTGTTCATGTTTTGTTTAAAGTCCATTTGCATATATATAAATATATATATATATATTACAAAAATCACATTTTTTGACACAAAATGCCAAATGTTACCCCCCAAAAAATTATGAATTGTCCATATTTAATCCACCTAGAACATAAATATTTAATTTTTAAAACTATCTGGTACCAACATTTTCAGGTTACACCACATCACATTTTTGACATTATCCCAAATATAATTTTCATATTTTTTTGCAGTGCACGGAACAATATTTAGTATTTTAAGCAGCAGTTGAAGTTATCTCCTGCCTTAAAAAATATATAAAAACATTTACAAACCAAAACTGTAAATATTTTATCTTGAGAGTTTCTAGTTTATAATATATATAAAAATATTTTCACAATTAAATAACCTTCAATTTACAGAACAGGAAAGACAACATAAGGAAAAAAAGGGACATTTCAACAAAATGAGGTCTCAGTTGTTCCATATTGAAATAAATTATATCTTAAGAAGTGAAAATATCTTGTTTTTGGTTCAATTAATTCAATATTAAGTAGAATTATTAATTTCTTGCTAAATCAGCTTGTTATAATTGGATGGAAATACTTTTATGTTCCAAAAAACATGATTTTTTTAGCGTAGTGCACCACCGTTTTCCAAATGACACAGACCTTTATCTAAAATGTGTTTTATTTCAAAAGATAAATAAAAAACAAGCAGAAAACACCTGAATATTTTACATTTTTTGGCATAAACTCAGCAGTTATTTACACGTGCTTTAGTCTTCAGTGGAACCCGTTATTTAAGGGTCAGGCCAGTGTGGAGGAGGGTGAAACCCGAAAAAAACACTCAAAAAAAGTGACCAAACGAGCACCAGTCGTCACACGAGTGTGCGTCACAGTTAATGGTTAAACATTCACATCCCAAGAAGTGTGCACAATTCTCAAAGAAAAAAAAAAGGGTATAAGTTTAGGAGTAGCACGGCTGGAATCTGCAGAATTCCAGCTTTCGCTACTGGATCTGCTGCTCCCAGTCAGATTTCCTTGACTTTTCCCAGCAGGACTTTCCCGTTGGTGTGATGGTAGCCGTTCCCGTTCGCCAGGTGTTTCCCGTTGGCCTCGACCTTTTGTCTGGTTTCTCCGGCCGATCCGTTCAGTTTGGGCTTCTTCTTCTCCTCCTCGTCCGTGACGGGCAGTCGTCGGCCTTTAATGTAGGCCTGGACCCAGAAGTTGGAGAAGAGGAAGAAGAAGAAGACGCCATAGACCCAGATCAGGTGGATCCACGTCGGGACCTGGTAGTCGCACTTCTCCATGAAGTAGTACTGGCTGATGTGGAGGGAGACCAGTACAAACTGGGTCTGGAAAACAGGGAAAATACACTGAAAAAAAGCAGACTCTGACCCTTGACCCCAGATTTTAACCTGTTATTGAATCATACTTATTGTTTTTTAGTTAATGATTTAACTCCAACGTAAATCAAAATCATTATTTGGCTGAACATAAAAAATTAGGGAAAATATTTCTACCCAATTAAATAAATCCAAGGAGTTTAATCCGAGAAGGTTATTTCAACTTAATTAGAAAGGGTTAATCCATAATAACCTTTACATGTTAGTTCATTTAAGTGGGGGTGACCCAATTTAATAGAGTATATACAGCTGTATTTAAAATTATATTATGCTAATTTAGCAAAGAATTGTTTTGTTGAGTTTATCATTTAAAATATAATTGTACCCACCCCATTAAATTGGGTCGCCCAAACTTAAATCAAGCATGTTGAACTAACATGTAAAAGTTATGTTGGATTTACCCTTTTTAATTAAGTCACAGTAACAAACACATTAACATCAATAAAACTATTTATTGATCAACTAGAGTGTTATTATTGGATAGAAATACAGATTTTAATGTGTTGTTGAATCATTTTTAGTTAATTCTAAAAATTAATTCCTTAAAACAAGATGATTTAACTCAGAATTAATCAGGAAATATTCAAGTATGCACAATTTAGTTTAATGTAAAACTTAAGTAAAATATTTGGTTTTGGTTCATTGTCTGAATGTTAAATTTATTGAAAGTGAAGATACTGAAAAACAGCTGAAAGTTTTAAATATATAAATATAAAATAAATAATTTTAAATATAATATATTGGAATATATTGGATTTAACTTAATTAACTAACTTCTATCTACACACCTAATTTTAGTATTTGAAAAAAAAGAAATTTAAGTAATTACATCCTAATATATTTAAGTAGAAATAAAAAAAATGTAGTAAATTCTGCAAGTAAGAAAAATCAATTATAAAATAATTTCATGCAACTAATTGACATAATAAAATTAAATAATTTTATCATTAACATTTTTTAGTGTACTTGTGTTTAATTAATTCTAAAAAACAAACTGAAAAAATATAAAATCGTTTTTAAATAAATACACAAAACCAATTCAAAAATATCTCTAGAGTAAGATAAATTAAATTAATTAAATCTCTTGGAAAATTAAAGTAAATTCTACTCAACATAATTAATCTGCAAGTACTGAAAAACCAAAAGTGCAGTTTCAAAATAAAAGCACAACCAACTTAATTTATCAAGTGCTAGATAAATTAATTTTGTGCAACAACTTGACATAAAAAAATTAAGTAATTTCAACAAAACATTTTTTTGTTTCATTTATTTTCTTGATTTAATTCCTGTTAGAAATCTTAGAAAATTAAAGTAAATTCTATTAAAAAATAACTAAAAAAAACTTATAGATTTGGATAAATTACTTTCATGCAACCACTTCACATAATAAAATTAAGTCATTTCAATAAAAAGCAGGAAAAAAGCACAATTATCTAAAACAGCAGCCAAATGGAATCTGCGGACCAGTAAATAAAAGCGTGACTTACGAGCTGAATGGCCGTCATGTACTTCTTCCACCACAGATATTTCTGGAATCGAGGTCCTGCAGCAGCGAGTCCGTAGTAGAAATACATGACGACATGGACGGCTGCATTCACCATCGCATGGAAGGAGCCCATTCCTCCAACTACACAGGAAAAAATAGAGAAAAATCACTTTTAGAACACACTTTGAACCAGTGGCTGCATTTGCAAATTTAAACGCAGCAATCTGATGCAATTTGAGAGCAAAAATCACTATTAATGCATAATATCAGCTTTCAGATTGAGCCAATTAGTCAAAGATTTATATAATAAATAACATTCCTTCTTTTTTTATGTAGAGGAATAAATTATAAATATTCATACGATTAATCAACCTTCAAAAGTCTAATTTAAACACTATGACATCTCAGTTTTTCCAAATTCAGTTCGTCTACTGTTGCATTTCAATTCAAAACTACTATTTATTGTCTTTTTAAAGCAGCAGGTGAATGCATCTCCTCATTTATACATTAAAACTGTAAATATTTCTGCAAAGAAACAGGAACTGGTTTATTTTTTTTGCCACAGTTTGTCCAGTGGGCCGGATTGGACCCTTCAGTGGGCTGATTTTGGCCCCCGGGCCACATGTTTCACACCCCTACTCATGCATATAGGTCTCTTTTATAATTTTTAACCCAGAATGCACTGCAGTATTTGGATTCTCTGCAACAATCTCACCAGTTATTGTCGATTTTCTGCAATAAATCCCCCAAAAACCACCTTCACATTTAGATTTAAAGCCTTTTCCAGGTTTAAATGATGTTTTCTCTGGATATAAAGTGAAGTAAAAACCCACCAGGAGTCAGAGTGATGCCCCACCACCACGTCCAGGGCATGAAGGAGTGATGGAACACGTGTAGAAATGTGATCTGGTTCTGTTTCTTCCTCAGCACAAAGAATAACTGAAAAGAACGAACATAACAGACAAGATGCGTCATAAAAAAAGGTCAAAGAAAGAAAAAAACCCTGGAAAAAAGCATCATAACTACACACACTAGTTTATTCAAGTAGAAATATGATGCATCTATAATTTACTTGTTTTTAGTTGTTTTTAAACATGCATTATAATTTAAATAAGACGTAATTCCATCCTATTGAAGTAGAAATCTCTTGGAAAATTAGAGTAAAATCTACTCAATAATTAATCTGCAAGTAAAAATATAAGTTAAAAAAATAAGTAAAATCAATTTCATGCAAACACTTGAAATAAAAGTAATTTTAACTACATTTTTTCAGTGTAGTTGGTTTTTTTAAATGAAAAAAAGCACAATTATTAAATGTATTTAATGGTTTTATCCCCCCTTTAATATTAAATTAATAATATTATTCCTGTTTTATTTTATTTGTCCATGTTCAGCACTTTGATCAAATGCAAAATTGTGTTTAAATATACTTTATAATTAAAATTGATTAATAAAATAAAAAAATATAGGGTTAAAAAACGTCCTTACTGTGTCAAGGAGTTCAATGTATTTTGAAAAATAAAAACACCAAGAAACTCGAATCATCTGTGGAAGAAAAAGAGGAAAACGTCAGACATTGAAGTTGAAGATGAAGATTTTATCTTTATTTTCAATTTTATTTGAAGAAATAAAGCAAATTCGGAGTCTGAATCATAGTCATAATAAATGTGAAACACCCCCCCTTTTCCCTCAAAGTGGTTTGGTCCAGATGCTGTTTAAGTGGGCGGGGCTAGTGGCTAACGGCTAATTCTGATAGTCACTTAGCAGCTACATGGAAGAAACCAGTGGATCTAACATGTAGAAGCCAGTAGGTCATTTATCACACCACTGTTTTTAAACTGGTTAATAATTAGACCTAATGATCGTTAACGAGCTCTAACGATGGAAGTTACCATAGCGACAGCGACTAAGGGGAGGAAGGAGGGAAGAAGAGCAGAGAGAGGAGATTTTACTACTTCATCTCATTCATTATGTCATTCTCCTAATGTATAAATATAAATAAACAGGGATCCTGGGTTAATTCCAGATTTATTTGCTGACTCACCCTTATTTTATTTTAAATCACATTTAAATCTCCTATTTTAATGAGTTGTTTGCAGATTTACAGATTAAATGACACTGAATTTGGCCCATTGAACAAATAGAATCACATCATCTGCAAAGAGTAGAACAATTCAGTTCTGAACGTCCCAAACCTGGACCGTATTAATACACTCTCTGCTGTTATATATACAGTAAAATATATATAGAATGTTTTAATAAATCTATAAGGTATTCATTGGAATTAAACTGATTAAATTTAAATAAAAATGTATATTCTAAACCTTTAGGGGCTCAAGACAAATTGCAAAGGAGGGAAAGATAATGACAGACAGTATATTATTATTTCCCATCAATTAATTTGCATTTTGATTTGATTAAGATTAATTTATAACTCACCCTTAATGCTTGTGGGCTGCTGGACGTGTCTATGAGGTCACACCTCCAGGTGTAGGTGGTTCCCCAACCAGACATCAGGAACTAGACAATAAAACACACCAGGAGATGTAATTATCAGGGTTACACCAGGAATCGCTGCTCCTCGGCTGCTGCTCCTCACCTCATACACGATATAAGCGTTGAACAGCACCATGCTGAGGTTATAAACCACCATGGCCCAGTTCAGTCGGAACGGTTTGCGGTTTTCCATCAGACGGGGACCAGCAAAGACCGACAGGAAGACGTAGACCAGCAGGATGGAGGTCATGTAGACCGGACTCCCCATCAGAGGGTAGTCCCTCACTCTGGCATCTGGGAAACGCATGAAATACACTTACTGGATCAGTAAAAGTTGCTCTTATTTATGTGAAGAAATGCGATTTTTACACCATTAAATAACCAAACGGGTCTAGATTAGGTCTAAACTACAGTTAAATACCTTTAAAAAGGACAACACAACACATAAAACACATTTTTATCATATATCAGGAGTTAAAGGTTGTTTTTTCCCTAAAAATCACTGTTATATTTATAGATTTTAACTCACTCACCTGTTTAAATACTTTTAAAGGGACATTACAACATAAACTGCAACATTTCTATTAAAACTCATAATCTATGAGATGTTTTTCATTATTATTTTAATTTGTTTTACATAAAATAGCTTTGAAACCAGAATTTTTACAGTTTTGAGTAAAAGGTAAAGGTTGAAACTTAAACTTCTGCAGAATTTATTATATTTTAAAGCCCAGTAAAGAATATGAAGACTTTTGACTCGAAGTATTTAAAAAAATACAACCAGTTTATTAAAATATCTAGATTTAGATGAATTAATGTCATGCAACCACTTGACAAAATAAAATTAAATAATTTTAAAACTTTTTAATTAATGAAAATAAATATGAAGAACTGCAGCAATAAATTGAAAAACCTACGACGTACAAGCTGAATGTACTTCTTCTATCACACATATTTATATCATAGTTTTAAATAATACAACAATTTACTAATAAAAACTGTAAATATTTTATTTTTTGAGTCCTCAAAGACTCATTGAGCCCTTTTTTAATCCGTTTATCCCGTCATCATCCAGCGGACCGGACCGGATCATTGAGCGGCCCGTTTCTGGCCCCAGAGCCACATGTTTGAACTTTAAATGCAGTTTATCCACAGTTTCTGAGTCAAGTCAGTTTTACAGTCGTGTGAAAAAGCGTTCGCCTCCTTTCTAAATGGAAAAAGTGATAAAAGTTGTAGTTTTTGGAAGGTTTGTCCTGTTAAAGGTGGTGAAGAAGAAGCTGATTCTGCTTCAGGACCTGGTAGAATCTGCTGTGATCAATAGAATCATGAATTCTACTGAAGGAGAACGTCCGGCTGTCTGTTTATGACCCGAAACTAAAACTACTTTAGTTCTGCAGCAGGAAAATGATCCAAAACTCAGCAGAAGTAAATGAAGAGTTGTAGAACTATAGGTGATGTTAAAAAGACTAAAAAAAGAAAAAAAACCTAATTAAATGTTTGATTTCAGTTGTTGATGCTATAAAAACCCAACAGTTTTAAGAATAAACCACACAGGGACATGTAGGTTGATTTATTTTTACTCCCTTAATAATAAAAACTGCATTTATTTGTTTTATCTTTGACTAATATTGACATTTATTTAATGACCTGAAACGCCAAAAAACGCCAAAATAAAATAAAAAAAAAAGTCTTTAATATATTTTAAAAAATCTTTTTACCCGTTTTTTCCATCTTGTATTGGACTTTAATATATAATATATATAAAAATAATATATATATATATAAATAAAAAAATTGGCATATTTTTTTGTCTTTCTTGTATCAGACAATTTTTTTTAATCTTTATTTTTATATTATTATTTTCATTTATTTATTTTTAAATCGTACCAGATTTTTTATTTTTATTTTTTTTTGCCTATTTTTACTTCTTCTTTCTTGTATAAGCCTTTTTTATTTATTTATTTATTTTTTATTTTTGCCTGTTTTTTCCCCATTATACTGGACTTTATTTTTGCCTGTTTATTTTTATTTATTTATTTATTTTTTTTATAAATTATACCGGATTTCTAATTTTTTGCCTATCCCTAATAGTCCTTTGATGGAGCATGTAGCTACATATGCAGTATAAATAATAATAATAAATAATAATAATAAAAAATAATATAAGTATAAACTCAGCTTTAATGGCAGTGGGCTATATTAATCATGAAGCATGTGAGAAATAAATAAGTAAATATAAAGAAGAATAAATAGAGTTTTAAGCTACAATTGGATGATGTATGTATGAATTATGACAATAATTAACTGGATGGATTCATTCATCATAGTGAGGTCCTATTTTCTACCTACTACCACACCCAAAAAAAAGAAAAGAAAGAAAGAAACTCCCTTAAAAAACACTTAAAAAGAAGAATAAACCTCAGGAAGAGAAACAGGAGGAAAAAACATTAAATAGAATAACAGAAATATATAAATATATATATATTTATGCTGTATGTGGATGATGAGGTGATCTATTTGATTGAATGGATCTTATAATAAAGAGATTTTATTTATAATAAAGCAAACGCCTACATGTATTGAGCATATAGAGAAAACAAATAGGCCTAAAGGTGCAGGTTAATTATTTCTCCCTGTACAAACATATATAAGGTGATTTCTCCCTGTTCATATTATATTTGTTCTTTGTGTTATTCCTTGTAAGTGAAAACTAAACTAGAGAATAAACCTGATTCTGTAAAAGCAGACAAATGAAACTCACCTGTTCTGGTGAGTAGATAATCATGGAATTCTATAAGTTTGGACACGGCGTCTTGCAGCATGGTGACTGCTCACTTCTTCTTCTTCTTTAATCTTCTACAAACCCTTTTAAACAAATAAAAGTAAGGAGAGGTGATGATAAAGCAGCAGGTGTGGAGCAAACAGGAGGCAGCTGCTCATCAAACAGGAACAAATCTACATCTTTACAACCTAGAAAACGGCTCCGAGGCGAAAATCAATGCTTCGGTTTAGCAAAACCAACACTGAGGGGGTGTGAAAGGTGTGAAAATGTGCTGTCAGTTCCTACAACAATAAAATATTCTGTGGCTGAGTAACAGAGCGAGTCAAACAGGTGAGGCAGAGAAACCCGGCCCAAACCAAACACAGCTAATCAGCAGCTAATCAGCATTATCCAGCTTTTTATTCATAAAAACACATGACTGCAACACAAAAAACTCACTTTATCAGTGAAAAACTCACTCATTTAAACACAGATTCCACCTAATCAGCAGCTAAATCAATATTATCCAGCTTTTTACACATTAAAACACACAACTACAACACAAAAAACTCACTTTATGACTCTAAAAGTGATAAAAACCTGAGTTTAGCTATCCAGATAGCTGCTAATCATTATTATCCAGCTCTTTACACATTAAAACACACAACTACAACACAAAAAACTTAGTTTATCAGTGAAAAACTCACTCATTTAACAACAGATTTCACCTAATCAGCAGCTCATCATTATTATCCTGCTTTTTACACATTAAAACACAAGACTACAACACAAAAAACTCACTTTATCACTGAAAAAGTGATAAAAACCTGAGTTTAGCTATCCAGATAGCTGCTAAATCATTATTATCCAGCTTTTTATATACTAAAACACAAGACTACAACACAAAAAACTCACTTTATCAATGAAAAACTCACTCATTTAACCACAGATTCCACCTAATCAGCAGCTAAATCATTATTATCCTGCTTTTTACACATTAAAACACACAACTACAACACAAAAAACTCATTTTATCACTGAAAAAGTGATAAAAACCTGAGTTCAGCCATCCAGATAGCTGCTAAATCATTATTATCCAGCTTTTTATATATTAAAACACACAACTACAACACAAAAAACTCACTTTATGACTCTAAAAGTGATAAAAACCTGAGTTTAGCTATCCACATAGCAGCTAAATCATTATTATACATTAAAACACACAGCTACAACACAAAAAACTCAGTTTATCAGTGAAAAACTCACTCATTTAACCACAGATTGTCATTTTCTGTCTGTTTTCCTACAGATACAATCACACATTAAACAGAAAGAGACTCACCCTGCTGAGTGTGAGAGGAAATCAGCTGCTCAGCCAAAAAAAAAAAAATCAGGCTGCACTTAATCCAAGATCAATCAAAGTGATCAGGTGGAAACCAGCGAAAACTTTATTCCTTTAGGTTTGTGGCTGAGTTTTATGTGTGAAGTGGGTATTTTGTTCAGCAGGAGCTGAAAGAAACTGAGTTTGTGATGACTTTGAGGCTGGGATCATTGAATTTAAAGGGTTTTTACTACACACCCTGTTTCAAGGAGAAGCCCCGCCCACAATCCCTGCTCAGCCGGCTCCTGATTGGCCGGTTTCATCAATGGTGAACGAAGGGGACGGCGTTAAATGAAGCAGAGCAGGGAGTGAATAGAGGCCATTGTTGCTGCAGCAGAGAATATCAATTAAATCACAGCAAGAGACGCAGAAATCAATAAATTAATGACATTTATGTGAAATATGAAACCAAAATAATAAGATAAAACCAGTCTAGGGTTATATTTCATTCAGTTTTTAGCTATTTACCCGGAAATAAACTCAAAGTTTGACTCTCAAAAGGTAAGAATTCAACCTGGAATAAGGTTTTGCTGCTATAAATGATAATAAATATTAAATATCTCTACAAATACAAAGATTTATTGTAGTTAAACCTGGTGTGAGGTGACTACAGAAGAGTCAGAATCAATTTATGTTGCTGTTAATAAAAAAATATATACAAAAATATAGAAAATGTGTGTTTTACTACAGATAAAAATACTTCATTTAACACTTTTAAACAAGTGAAATTAGCTAAATTATCTGCAATGTAAAGTTAAATGATTAATAATTATCAATGATCCAATTTAGGAATCTGTAATATAAAGTTCCAGAGAAAATATAGTGAAAAAAATCATCTTTTACTACAATACTTTATTTAAAACTTTATTTAAAAATGTTCAGTGTAAAAGCTCAGATTTATCTAGTAAAAACATTTTACTACATAAATAGATGTCATTTTGCTTTTTTGGGGTCTATTTTTTCCAGTTTTCTTGCTATAAATGACAATAAATATTAAATATCTCTACAACCACAAAGATTTATTGGACTTAAACCTGGAATTAAAATAAATCTACAACATGTGAGGTGACTACAGAAGAGTCAGAATTAATTTATGTTGCTGTTATAGAGGAAATAGAGTTAGAATATTTAAAAAAATAATGTAAAATTGTGGTTTAATACAGATAAAAATACTTTAAAACTGACCCAAATCAGGAAAAATAAACTTGAAATTAGCTAAATTATCTGTAATGCAAAGTTTAAGGATTAATAACGATCAGAGATAGTGTTATTAATTATTAATTTAATTAATTAATAGTTGATTTTTCAGTTTTCCTGCTATAAATGATAATAAATGTGGAATATCTCTACAACCACAAAGGTTATTGGACTTAAACCTGGAATCAAAAGAAAGTTAGAATATTATAGAAATATAGAAAAGTATAGAAAATCTAAAATTGTGTTTCACTACAGATAAAAAAAACTTTATTTAAAACTTAAAATAAGAACAAACTGAAACCAAATCAGGAAAAAAAACACTTGAAATAGATTATAAAGGAGACAATTAAATAATCACGTTATTGTATTGATGATGTGGATATTGATGATATATATTGATGCTGTAACAGTAACATTGGGTTTAATACAGATAAAATACTTTATTTAGTGGAGCTGAGGTTTAATACTGGGATTTATGGATAAAACTCACTGATGAACCTGTATTAGAGGGTTTTAACAGGTGAAAAGAAGAATAACTACAGTATTTTAACACCTTTAAAGCTTAAATTATTGCTCCAGAGAGTCTCTTAAATCACTAAAGATGATTTTTCTCTCTTTTTATTGCCTTTTCAGCCTCATAAACCTGCCTCATTCTCTCCTGAAGCCTCTAAAAACGCTCAATAATTCCCCTAAAAGTAAAAAAACCCCAGAAAAATCAACATGCACCACGGTTCAATCTCAGAATTTATGCCAAAGGTGACGTCTGACGTCACTCGTTCCCACGCCTCATGTCACGTTGTCACGTCCCTTTTCTTTCATGCCCGGGTCCCCGCCCTCGTTGCCATGGCGACCCCACCTGCGGCTCAGGTTTTACCTGTTGGCCGAGGAAGGGCGTGAGGCCCGGTTCTGTCGACTAAAACCGCCTGCGTCCGTCGGAATGGAAGGAATCCGTGATGCAGAGATGATGATCTCAGTTTTAAAAATAAGAGGCTGAGGAGTCGGTTCTTTATTTCAGTTAATTCATTTAAATTAAGCAAATGGATCAAACTTGACCTTTGACTCAACAGCTCAGTTTCAATCAGTGATTTAAATGGAGTGAAGGACCTGCTGACGTTTAAATAAAGATTAGATGATCATTAATGAGCATTAATGAGCTCTAAATACAACAGAATGCAGCTATAATAGTGACTTTTAATAATAATGAATAGAATGGTCGGTAACCTTCATATATTTAACCCACGGACATTTTTATTCAACCTTTTTTATTGGATTTGGTGATTTTTAGTTGATTTTTTTTTGCTTTTTGCAGCTTTCTGGCAAAATACGCACACAAAACTGCTATGAAATCATCATAAATTCATATTTTATCTGCTTTTTTTCTCTATAAATCTCTTAAACAACTTCTAAACTACTAAACATTCAATCATTTTGCAGGATTTTAACCCTTTAAATGCCAGTTTCTATAAGGAGGGCATTTAAAGGGCTAAATTAACCTGATAAAATTAAAGGATATTAAAATATAGGGGCAGCACAGGGTCAAAGGTCACACTAGGTGTCCAAATGCCACTAAATAGAAGTTAAAACAACAAAAAAGCCTCTAAAACTGCACTGGTTCATTTATCTTGGTATAAATACTCATCATATATTGGTTTAATGATTCCTGGATTATTTGGGATAATAAATCATTTTATATTCACTGTAAAACATGATGTTTCTTAGGCGGAGATTGGATTTTATTTGACTATTTTGTGGATTTTTACATATTTATCGAGCAGGAAACATGAAAAAAATCAGCCTGGATATTAATGTTTAGAACAGTGATTTTAAAGGGTTAAAACACACAAATATATCTAATATTATAATATCTAAAGAGTAGATTTTATAGAGAATATATTATATTTCCTGTTTTTTTATATCAGGGACTGTGGCTGGATGTCATGTGTGTATTATTTTATACAATATATAACTTTATTCTAATAGAACTATAATAAAACATAGACAGACTGAGGCTGAATGAACTGGATGTGAATGGTTTAGTTGATGTAAACTCCATCATCAGCTGTTTTCTCAGCGTTTCCATATGACTGAACGCAGCCTGTTCTTCTGGGTCTTGTGACCGTTTAATATTGATTAAGTCGAGATTTTTTGCCAAACAGCTGAATTTATTAAATCAGGACGAACAAAGAACAAAAACACAGAATAAGTGGAGACACACGGGTGGTTCTCAATCAGCCGATTGTAGAGAAGTAGAGAGAAAAGATGCCAGAAATGCTGAATAAGTGGATTCATGAACATGTGTTTCAGTGTGATTTAAAATGAGAAGAAAACTAGTAAAATAAAATTATTCTGAGAAAAATATATATGTAAAAAAATGAAATATTATAGATCATGACATACAAATAGGCAATAAAAATATATATTTTTTAAATAAAAAATATAAAATAAAATTATAAAAAGTAAATATATTAAATAAATGTGATAATTAGAAAATAAAAAACAGTAAATAGTAAAATTATATAAGAAAATATTTAAAATTATTTTAAAAAATATTTAATGTAGATATTAAAATGTCAAAATTAAGGAAAAAAATGATGGTATAAATAAAATATTATGAATACAAAAATAAAATCATTATGAGAAAAAATATATATGTAAAAAAATGAAATATTGTAGATCATAACATACAAATAGGCAATAAAATATATATTTTTAAAATAAAAAATATGAAATAAAAATGATTAAAAAGTAAATATATTTATATTAAATAAATGTGATAATTAGAAAATAAAAAACAGTAAATAGTAAAAAGAAAATATTTAAAATTATATAAAAAAATTAAATGTAGATATTAAAATATCAAAATTAAGGAGAAAAAACGATGGTATAAATAAAATATTATGAAAAAATAAAACTTAAAAAATGTACAAAAAAAAAATATGAAATAAAAATTATAAATAAGTAAATATATTTATATTAAATAAATGTGATAATTAGAAAATAAAAAACAGTAAATCGTAAAATTATAAAAGAAAATATTTAAAATTATAAAAAAACAATAAAAATGTCAAAATTAAGGAGAAAAAAATTGATGGTATAAATAAAATATTATGATAAAATAAAACTTTAAAAATGTTAAATAAAAATATGAGAAAATAAAAAACTGTGAAATATTGAAAAATGAATGAATATTTGAAATAAAATTAAATCATTTAAATTAAAAAAATTATTATTTAAAACAATTTGCCAGAAGAAAAACTAATAACTGGTTTATTTCCATGTACTATTGTATTTGTTCATTAACAGACACTGTGTCCCTGATTCTAAATAAATAAACTAAATTCTAATTCTGGTCCAACCCTTTTCCAGTTTGAGGATCTCTGGTGTTGCTGGTTTTACCTGTTCATGATAAAAGGTGTGAGGGACATGGTTCGATGATGACTCCTTCACCTTCATGTTGGAATAAATGACAGAAATACACACAGACAGCAGCATTTTAGGCATGAAAACCCTCAAATCTAAGTTATTTTGTGCAATTATTGCACAAAATTCCAAACTGAAATCATAAAACAGTGAATTTTCACTGAAAACGCTAAATTTTATTAAGTAAAATCAGTTATGCATGGTGATATTGTGCTATTTTGATGTTTTTTATGAGGCATATACCTACAAAAGGCACAATTCAAGAAAATGGACAGAAAAATTAATAAAAACATCTCATCGTTTACACTAAAATACATTTAATAATCAAATCTAAAGCTAAAACATAAATGCAAATACAGAGTAAAGAATAAATCAGTTTCAGGTGTGGTAAACATTTAACCCACAGGTTTATTTTACAGTTTTCCTGCTATAAATGATAATAAATCTGGAATATCTACAGATAAAAATACTCTATTTAAAACGTTTAAACAAGACCAAAGTGACCCAAATCAAGAAAACATTGAAATACGTTAAATTATCTGCAATATAAAGTTAAATGATTAATAAATATCAATTATTCGTCCATAAAATCTGATTCAAATCAGGAAAAGCACTTATCTGCAATGTACTGTAATCAATGATTAATAAGATAAGAGTTTCACAATCAATTATTTGTCCATAAAATCATAGATGAACCTGGATCAGGGTTGTTTTTTTATTTGAACTTGGATTTTTAGTTAAATTCCTTGTTTTAAAATGAGGAACATCATTAGAACTATTGGATCCTCAGTTTATTTAATCCTCACACCATAGAAAACAAACTAGATTCATTTAAAATGCAGATTATGTCTAAAACCTGACTAGCAGCTTCTTTAAGGTGTGACTCTCAGTCTCTAATGGACATTTTCAGCCCAGTTTCACTGTTTTAAAGGAGGAGGCTGCAGCTGCTGTTTATTTCTTACAAAGTCAAGAATCTATTAAAAATACAGTTTAATGATTCTACCGGGGTGATATCAGGTAAAATGGACCATTTAAGAAAGAAGGAAATTAGAGCCAGTGACTACAAAGAGTTTCAAACTGTTGATATAACTGTGCTTGATAAATAACAGGTGATTTAATTAGTTTATGGTTTCTATGGTGATTTAATTAGTTTATGGTTTCTATGGTGATTTAATTAGTTTATGGTTTCTGTGGTGGTGAGACAATACTTAAAATCTAGACTAGGATAATAAATCTATTAAAAACAAATATGCACATAAAAACTATGCATGACATCAGAAATAATGCTGTTAGTTTGATATATTAACATGTTTGTTTATCTTGGTAGCCCAATTTACCTTAGCCCCCTATGCTAAAATTAGCCACAAGGTTTCAGCTAAAATGGGCCATAAACACGCAAATGTATAACATTTAGTTCAACTAAAACATGGACAGTATGTTTATTGTCATGTTAAATTAGTTAAACTAAAAGTAGTCACTACTTTTGCTGTGTTTGTGTAACGTAGCTTGTTCCATGACTGGGTGCTAGCTTTTGGGTAGCGATAGCTTAGCTTGATAGCTTAGTTTGATAGTTTCGCTTGGTAGCTTAGCTTGATGGTTCAGCTTGATAGCTTAGCTTGATATCTTAGCTGTATATCTTAGCTTGATAGCTTAGTTTGATAGTTTAGCTTGATAGCTTAGCTTGGTAGCTTAGCTTGATGGTTTAGCTTGTTAGCTTAGCTGTATAGCTTAGCTTAATAGCTTCGCTTGATAGCTTAGCTTGATAGTTTAGCTTGATAGCTTAGCTTGATAGTTTAGCCTGATAGCTTAGCTTGTATACATAGATTTAACGTGTGTGTTTACAACACATAACTGATCTGTTCTTGTTTTAATAGCAGCAATATGAGTTAGTTTAATGTATTTTAAATGTTATTTAGTTCTAAGTTAGTGTGTTTAAACATTAAAACCGATGATGAACTAATTTAGAATTTATTTTCCTTTACCTGAAACCACTCATGCAAATGTTTTAAGATTTATATGGCTTAAATAATTATATTTTATTACAGTCATTATTAATCACAAATACGGAAAAGGCATATTTGGTATTTTGTAATTGTGGCCCAATTTACCTGATGTCAATCTATGTGTTTCTGCTTTTTATTCAGTAAAACTATGTGTTAAAAGAGGAAAATATGACAAAAAGCTTCATTATTTTGACTGATGGAGGTTGCAGTGACATGAAGAGTCTGGTGGGATGTTATTGTGGTCAGATGAATTACAGTCAGCTGTTCTTCAGCCTGTTTTTCTGGGTCTTGTGACCGTCTGGGACTCCAGGTTTTGGCCAAATGGATTAAATTGGAACTAACAAATAATAGTAAAAAGCAGAATGAGGATGTTTGTGGATCATAGAGATGATGGTGTTCAGATTTATCATCCTTACAAATCAATGTGAATAAAGATTCATGCACGCTTTTTATTTCTAGGACATAATTAGTTCAGAAACTGGTCTTAATATTATGTTAATAGCCATTTAACTTTATAGTTTGTGGATTTAAACCATAAAAACTTGGATCTATTTCTCTTTAAAGGGAAATTCTGATGATATAAAACAGACCAAATAGACCACATGGAACACATTTCTGAAACTTTTATTTTGAAATACTAACTCCCAGTATCAGAGATCTGTGATGTCACATATATATATCACATTTATGGCAAATTTATTCCTCATTTGAAAATGAATCAGCTTTTTTTTTGCTTAGTAGCACATGTTTAGTCTTTTTTATTTGCATTTCCTCAACATATATCACAGTTTTACTGTTTCAGTTTAACAATAAATTATTAAATTAAAGTGAATCACCTGAATTAATTGAGCAGCTCATTGCCATTTTTTCTTATTGTGACATATACCATCACATGAGGCTTTCCATCACTATACTATATCAGTGTATTCAAGAATTGCAGTGAGAACAGGTTAAATGTAATATAGGACATGTTATTTAACCATTTATGTTGTATAAATGGGTTGAAACTTCCCTTTAGTAACAAAAATCAAGGCTCAGAAAGAGTTTAGAGATGTAACCTCAGTGATTTTATTACTTATTTATCCACTTATCATAATTCTCATTATACTACTTATTCACATGGGGGTTTTAACAATAATTCCACTTTATTTTCCTCCAGATACAGATTCAGATTCAAACAGATCAGCATGAATCCGTAGCCTTGGGTTCATTTTATTGTTAATAACTGTGATATTAATGAGAATCAGACAGAAAAACCTGAAAATATCAGAGTGTTCTGCTGTATTTATTGTAATGAATGTGACACAGAAAAGAAAATATCTTGAATAAATTGTTAAAACACATTTTTATTTTTACATGAACAAACACATTTTACTGAATGAAATAATGTTGGTTACAACAGCGACACCCAGTGGCCAAACGGTGAATTACACACGTTATAATTAGTATAGATAAAACTAGGCTGGTGTAATTTATAGTAAATTAAAACCATTTTCTCAACTAGAAATTCATAATAATACCACTATTGAGCACTAATTGTTTTACCTCAGAAGTTTAGAGAAATTATTTTTCTTATTTGTAATACCAGTGAAACCAATTACACCAGAGAAATAAATCAATTAGGACCACACTGAAATAATAAATAATATTAGGGCCACTTCATTCTAAATAAAAAGGTTAGAATATTGATTTAATCTCAGATTTTGAGAAAAAGGCTGAATTTGTTTTTCTGGAATGTCAGAATTCTGATATGTTAATACTTAAAAGGTATTTTTTTAAAAGTGAGAATATCTGACTTGAATTTGTATGAAATGAATAAAACAAATGTTACCCATTAAAACTTGTATTTTCTCAGAATAATCATAAATACATAGAATAAATCACTCATTTTATTTTATTTTCACTGGCCCTACTGAAATACAGAAAAATGACAGTGGTTATAAGTAATTGTGACAAGATAAAAAAATATCTTAAATAATTAGAACATCATGAAAAAATTCAATATTATTGTGAATCATTTCAGGAAGTAAAATGTATATATTATATAGATTAATATATTATTATATTTATTATTCTGTAGCTTCATTACACGTAGAGTAAATTATTTTAATCCTTTATTTCTTGGAATTAGTTTTACTTCCTTAAGTCACTGACAAACCGCATTAAACCTTCGAGGAT
The DNA here is from genome assembly GCA_030544235.1 of Lepturacanthus savala. Taxonomy (NCBI): domain Eukaryota; kingdom Metazoa; phylum Chordata; class Actinopteri; order Scombriformes; family Trichiuridae; genus Lepturacanthus; species Lepturacanthus savala. The sequence continues at coordinate 27,089,290 of CM060461.1, forward strand.
CTTCTAATTACCTGAGCAGCACCTGAACATCACAGAACTCTGAGTACAGGACATTTCTATATTTATCCGCGTGCTGCGGCTTAAAGGTGCGTCACTTCCGGCCTCGGGTCGGTTACGTCACACCTGGCAGGAGATCACCTGCGGAATTTCACCTGGAGGCTTCGCCTGTTGCCCCGGGAAACCCCGCAACAACCAGCCGTTGTGACGCACGTTCACGTGCAGTCATGTCGCTGGATTCCCGCGGAGGCGTTCAGGGACCGACACGTTAATAATAAAAAAAACAGGAAAAGTCGGTTCTTACAGAGCGTTGTGACTAATTAGGAGAATATTGTGAATGAAAATGCGGGTGCACTCGATTTGACTCACGTTTTCTGCCGTAAATGCAGGTGGGGTTGTCCCCGCACGGCCGCCATCTTGTGTCGGGCCGCTCGCTCTACTATAGTGGATAAACTATTAAAATAACCAGAATTTACTAAATTTTCACACTATTTGGTTTGGTAAAACGTCATTATTGTTGTTATGACACTAAATATGTATAATTTGGAATAGTTATAATTATAAATTTTATATAAAAGTAATATAATGCAGAAAGCTAAAGTAATAGCTATACACAGTTTTTTACACATGAAGAACTTTCTCATAAGCAAAAGCAGAAATACCATAAAATAAAAAGCTTACATTCAATTACATTGCAATGGTAATTAAATAAGAAGCTGCAATTTATTTACTTGTATTTTATTGTCTTATTGTGTATAAATCACAATACAGTTTACATTTTACATTTCCTTTGGAAAAATAAAATAAAAGGAAAAGAGAAGAAGAAGAAAAGTGAGCAAATAAATATGGAGAAATTACGAAATAAAATACATAGTAACTTGTATAAATATATAAATAATTTAAAAATAAATGAAACAATAAATTAACACTCATTTACATTGCAATGGCAATTAAATTATTTTTTTTTATTTGTATTTTATTGTCTTAAAGTATTAATCAGAGTCCAGTACATTTTCTTAACATTGTAAAAATAAAATAAAAGAGAAGAGGAAGAAAAGTGAGCAAATAAAAATAGACACATTAATAAATAAAATAATAGAAGCAAACAAATACGTAGTAACTTACATACATACATAAATAACTTAAAAATAAATGAAATAAAAAATAAATTAAGGAAGGAAAAAGAGAAAAAGCTGCAATTTCAAACTATTCAATCATTCTGTATCATAGCTGCACTAAAACACGTGGAACAAACCAAACTGTTTGTAAATCGGTCCAAATTTCAGCGAGTTATGAGGATTTTTGTGCAGATTTCTCTCTTTTTATTACTGTTAGAGAACCAGGTCGCAGCCGGGGCTGGCCCGTCACAATATGGCCGCCGTTGAGCGACGTATGGATGTATTAAAATAACTTATAATACAACATATACTACAACTTAGACTATATAAATATAATATGTAGTATTATAACTTGTAATATAACCTATATTAAACCCATGGGTGCGTTTGTTTAGTTGCGTTAACTCCTCCTCCGGGCTTCCCCTGCGTCTAAATCCAACGCACCCGGTGCGCGTCAATGGGAGGTGGAACAGGTAGGCGTCTTCTCTCTGCGGCTCAGAGCGTCTGAAGCTTTTTCTTTTTTTTTATAACGAGGAAACAAGTGGAGCAGAAGCTGAAACCTGCTGGAAATAAGACGAGAAGTGTGAACTTTGTATTCTTCTTCTCATTTTTCTTCTTCTTCTTCTTCTTCGTTTTCTGCATTATTTCTGACGGGGTTTCCTCCGAGATCCATTATCGGACACTGCTATCAGCAGCGAGGGAATCTGTGCGTGGATACGAAATGATGAAGGTGGGCGCTGCTTTAATTAACAATCAAACAATTTAACATCTAATTCTTCTACTTTTCATCCGGTTTCCTTTTTAAAAACTTCTCTTTACTGAGATTCAATCACATATTATGAATATTTCCGCTTAGAATTTACATGCAACAACCAGTTTGTCTTAAAATTGCACTTTAGATAAAGCTGTGCTACATGCTACAGCTGCAACTACCATGATAAGCAATTAGTTTATCGATTATTGAAATGATTAATTGATTAGTTGTTTGGTTCAGGTTTTGTGCAGCTTTTATTTATAAGACTGAAAATATAAAAAGCATCACTTGATGTTGCAAACATGCACAAACTGTAGGATTTATGTAGGAGATTAGATACTAGAGCTGCTTTAATAGTTAAAAACCATTAATTGATTAGTTGTTTGGTTCATTAAATGGAGTAAAATGTCAATCAGTGTTTCTCAAAGTTGAAGATTCAACCAAAGATCATCAGTTTATTATTATAGAAGAATAAAGAAACCAGGAAATAATCAGAGAAGAGAAGCTGGAACCAGAGAATTTGGACATTTTCTACTTGAAATTGACCCAAATCCATTTATTTTTGAAATAGTCTGCAATTAATCGAATAAATGACTAATCATTGTAAATCTAGATCTCACATAATGATATTCAAAGACTCTCTGTTCATTATAACTAAAATATATAGAGGTATATTTCAAAATAATTAGTTGTTTGGTTCATAAAACAGTTTAAAATGTCAATTAGTTTTGTTTTTCCCAAAGATAAAGATTATACAAGACTAAAGAAACCAGAAAATTATCATATTTGAGGAGCTGGAACCAGAGAATGTGAACGTTTTCTACTTAAAAATGACTCAAATTCATTAATTATTTGAAATAGTTGGCAATTAACTGTAATATATAGAGGTATATATCAAAATAATGAGTTGTTTGGTTCATTAAATGGTTTAAAATGTCAATCATTGTTTCCCAAAACTGAAGATTTAACCTAAAGTCTTTTTTTTTTGTACATTTACTAATTAAGAAACCAGATCTGAGAAGCTGGAACCAGAGAATCTGAGCGTTAATCCATTAACTTTATCGATTA